>JAFJYJ010000092.1:1800000-2160000 GCA_019022615.1 Acacia melanoxylon
GAGGCGGCAGCTTTTGCCGCAGCGGAGGAGACCGGCTCTCTTGGGGAGTGTGCGCCACCTGCCCTCTCCCTCCTTGTGGATGTAGTTGGACAGGAGGTGGTCTTCCTCAGGAGTCCAAGGGCCTCTCTTGAGCCCTACTTTGCTGCAGCAAGGTGTAGTAGTGGTGGTCTTTGCCCGGGACGACGCCTTTCTCATATCTCACCCTCTGAATCTGAATCTGTCTCACCCAAACTACAAGATTGCGATTCAGCTCGTTTGCATCGAATAGAATGCTCTACCCACTACCCACTACCCACTATATTATATTACCTCTCTATTCATCATACATCTCTACCATTTGCCCTCCCTCATCTATCCCATTATCATTGTTATGTTATGACATACATACATACATACCATACGTGAATAGGCGTCGTCCACATCTGTGCGTGGTATCTCCCACTCATTCGCTCCCACGCGCTGCCCCCACACCCTTTCCTTTCTTCGCCCTCAAGCATTTTCTTCTTCTCATTAAGCATTTTCTTAATTTCACTTTTGCTGTCAATTTAATTTAAAAATACTGCCCACCTTATTTCAAATCCTTTCTTTTTATGCTCACACAAAATAAAGGTGAATTTTTTATTTTAAAAAATATTATTATGCTGGTTCTATCTTTTCCCCTTGTTACTTATGCTCGTTCTTAATTTGTGTTCATGAGTGTTTTTGTGGGTAATAACATAGCAAGGGAAAGAGTTTTGATGCATGGTTCCCATTTATTTGACAACAGGAAGGAAGTGCGCGTTGATTTGAAGCATCTTCGTGGCGCGTGGAATCCATCATTGACAGGGGCCCACGGATATAAATATGGGACCCGAGTACTTTATCTGAAGCAATTGGGTTAGGACATGTGGCCCACGGACATGAACCCATCTCATTTTTGTTGCCTTTCAGAACTTTTACTTTCACCCGTTTCTTTCTTATGTTTGATGACACGAATGCGGACATGGTTTAGGTTTTATATTTTTTGCAATTATCTTATATTTAATTACATCATAATTAAATTAATTTATAACTCTCATCATCAATCCATTCACTACATTTTAATCCCTAACAATTTTACTGAAAATCCTTAAAATACAATATGTTTAATCTCTTAAGAAAATGCTAGACAATCAATGAAGCCGTGCGTTTCGTTTCGGATTTAGATTCTCTCTCCTAACATTCCTATCACCTTCTCTCCTCTACCTTTAAATCAAAATCTCAACAATCCTCATTTAACATCTTATAAAAATATAATAAATTAGAAACTTTTCCTATTATTTTCACAGACAATTCAGATCAAATTTTAGCAATTTTAATTTTATTTATAGGTAAAATTATAATAATATTTTTATAAAATATTAAATCTAAAATGTTGAGATTTTAATCTAATGGTGGAGGAGAGAAAAGGAGGAGAATGGTATGGGACAGAATCTAAGGATCTGTTTGGATTAACGATAACAACTTTTTTCAAATAAAATTTTTACAAACTTAAGATAGAATAAAAATCATATTGTAAAAATAATTTATATTTGGATTGACAGTCTCCATTGTAAAAAACAGGTTTTAATGGCTTATTCATACAAATAGCTTTTGGCATAAAAACACATTTAAAAAAATGACAACTCAAATACCTCATTTTCCTCTCTCACAATGCTTTTCTCGGTGCCTTTTCAACCCCCACCACTTTCACCTCACTATTGGCCAAACAAAACCATACCCATTTTACAAAAAAAAAAAAACTAAAAAGCAATCACCCAAAAAAATTTACCGAGGGAAGAGAAGGTCGATGCTGCTCTACTGAGTTGACGCAAGAGATACAACATGAGCCAATATTGAACAAATTCAAAATGTGAAACTAATAGTATTTCCATTGAGACAACGCCGAAATGAAAACAAATGAAGACGCGCAGATCTGACCTGACTAAAAACTATAGAAAGTCTAGATCTCAGGATAATTTAACAACAGAGTTCAGACGGCTCTCCAGGCATTAGTTTTGCAAATCAAAGAATCCTATCACACTGGTAATGTCTGCACTCTTAGGTGCTTGTACTTCTGCTCTTCATTGAACCTTCTTGCACTCTCCGTCAGACCTCTTGATAAAAGGAGCTTCAATGCCTCAACTCCCTCTTCCAAAGCACCGTCAATCTGTCCAACCAACAAACAGCAATTCACTTGCCAAATAAATTAAGCGCATCAAGATTATTCGTTGCACTTAATTGTCTTGAAACCTCCAGTAACAACATTCCTCAGTTGAAACTTCCATAAAACTGAGGAACCGCAGAATAAATTCTTCTAGCAGAGTTCAATACCAAAGAACTTACTCGTTGTCTGGCTGCTACATTGAATTTTTGAAGCAAGAATGCTTTAGGATCCATTTGTCCTGGAGGCCTTCCAATCCCTTACACCAAACAAATTGAAAAGAATAATGATAATGACTATTTAAAATGTAGGGTAAAGTTAAATGATTTGCACCAAAAGTACTAACCAATTCTTAACCGACAAAATTCTCTATTTCCTCGAAAGTGATAGATCACACTCTTCAGCCTGGTTCAGTGAAAAGAATTGAGTACAAGAAGACACATCACACATGACTGGGACGAATGAGAGGAAAACTAATTAGATCTCATGATCTCAATTCCAAGCAAAAGCCTTCTACTATAATTGAATGAAACAGACCTGCTTAAAAAGAAATCACTATTTTTAAAGCTACTTTGATTTCTTGCCTATACACATGAGACAGAGTAATGGTGCAGGTATTACTTGAAGGTACGTACGTGTCCTCATTTTTATTTTCAGCATAAGAGGGTTAACACAAAGCATATTTATCGGAATAAAGGATCACGAACTCAATATATGCAGAACAGTAACAGAGACATCAGGCATTAATTTGTCAAAAGTCATAACGTAAGCTGTCATAATCAAACAGCTAAAGCACACATTTATCACAAGGCATTATACCCATTGTGGCTTCCATGACCTCCTTTGTCATGAAGACGAAGCACCCCACATGGCAAATTCATGTCATCATGGATCTACAACCAAGAGAGTTGACTAAAATGAGGAACAACGCACTTATTATCAATTGGAAGCTTGAAAGAACAGAGGCGAGAGCAACAAATTACCACAAGCACACGATCAAGAGGTAGCTTGTAATAAGCAGCCATTGGTCCTGCCTGCAGTTACATGGCAAGCAATAGTATCTCACAAATTAAAAACTAGAACGAAAACTCATATTGAAGTAAAGCATCAAGAATCATGCAAATAATATCCCCAGAATGACAATAAGCCTACAGATTGAATCAACAAAGCTCATACAAACAAGCACACTGACCAAAGAAAGGAAACAAGATACTTTGGATTAAAATTATTAATATGCAGATAACAATTAAAGTTTAACAGTTCCCACAGTCAATTTCAAGATATTACCATAATAGCTGCCAAGACATAATAAAACTTGAATTTGTTAACTGCACTTGCTTTTACAGTGGCGCAAATTAATCTTATATTAATGTCAATCAAAGAATAGATTTTCCAGATTCAAATAGAACCAGAACAGCTATCTCTCAAAATAGTAAATTAATTTTATAGACCTAAATTAAAAATCCAAGAAAATAATAGGCCATGTTTGGAAGAGAAAGTTGACAAAAGCTTTGAATAGGCAAGTCTCAGAAACTAAGTTGAATATCTTGAATCCTTACTGATTCACCGCTAAGATTCATGTAAGTTTGAGGCTTTGCAAGGAAAACAGGAACTTCACCAACAATACCTGTAATAGGTTACCCCACAAATAATTCAGAAATACAACACATGCTGAGATAAAAACAAACAAAAAAGGGGTTGAAGAAGGAAGATTGAATGCCATGGACAAACCTTGGCCAAAAAGGGCTTTGCAATGGACTGTGTCCATAGCAATCCCATGTGATTCAGCAAATGCATCAATCATCTCAAAGCCCACCTGCTTTCAATGACATTGCATTATCTTTCGAGGAAAATAAAAAGAAAACCTCTAGGATGCATTACATTTTAGATTACAGTATACATTGTGTCTAGTTCCCTTGTACTTTTCACCAGGATTGCCCAACCCGACAAAAAGCCATGGCTGAGTAGAAGCAGTACACAAGCAACGCCTATGCAAGTGATTAAGCATCTTGTCCAGGAACTCAGGCAGTCTTCACCAAATTGCAACACATTTTTTATACGCTGAATATGGTTGACCTGCAATTCTGTAACTAAAACTATAAGTTTTAGTAGAAGTTTCAACTTGTAACCATCTATTATTATCTATGAAGTTGTTTCCTTATATTAGAGGCACTATAGTACATAAAGAACAAATTTCAATAAAACCAACTGATTATAATTTCAATCATATGTCTAATAACCAAGACTTTCCTCACTTTGAAGTAACCATACAAGTCGAGAAGGCAAAGAAACAAGCTAAATGCAACAACTTGAAGCCACCATTGCTTCTAGCCTTCTACAAGCACACACACACACACAAAAAAAAAAATTGTTGATATTAATTTGAAAAATATGCCTTAACTATAACAAATTTTAAGTTAGGAGACGAAGAATGACAAGGATTAGGTTACAAAACTATGTAAAGCATTGAAAGAGGTCATGAATGTTATATGCCCAAGTCAACGAAGTACAGATGGGATTGCTGTAGGATGATGAGGTGCATAAACAATAAGCAGGAGGAACCAGCCAATTCAACACAAATTTGTGAGTAATAACAATGGGAAGTTCAAGTTCCCTCATTTGGTATGACAATATGCAAGCAACCCAAAGAAATTATCGTTTCCTTATAATTGTCAAAAACATTCGTAATCAGACCAACTAACCCAGATGGTGGGTTTGGTGCTGACAACTGCAGCTGACTAGCTTTTCTGGCAGCTAGATCCGAGGTTTGACAAATGCAGATTTGTTGAGAATTGAGATAAACCTGGGAGGTGACGGCGAGCACAAAGAGAAGGAAGCAGGTTTCTTTTCCCCAAAGAGTAATAACTTTCCTTATGTAATTACATGTTCTAAAGATATTATTTATCTAATAATTAGTATTCAACATATGTAACTAGAGAAAGCTGCACTATTTCCTTAAGGAAGAGTTGCCACCAGCCAATCATCAGAGAAGTATCACGAAGATATTATTTATCTAATAATTAGTATTCAACATATATAACTAGAGAAAGCTGCACTATTTCCTTAAGGAAGAGTTGCCACCAGCCAATCATCAGAGAAGTATCACGAAGTTGAATAGTGATTCACCTTCAAGGCCAAGCATGAGGAATTGGGATGGAAAGGCTACGATATTTAAGCAAAGTTCAACATTTTCATATTCTTAGAGATAATCTATAAAGGTAAGCACTGAATTATTTCTGGTATAAAGCTCTGGAACCAGCCTCAGTCACCAAAAATTGCCACAAGAGCAAACCCCCTCAATGAAGTGGTGGAATCTCATGTTATCCCTGACAACGATCTTTCTTTCTGTAATTTTTGATGCACCACACATAACGCTATGGCAATCCTCACATATTCTAAGGTTTTTCATAATCTTTATAATGGAACTGGCATCAGTATTCAGTAATCCATATGCCAGAGCCAGCTTTTCACTATGAGTCATCAGTATACACTTCTTCTCTTCATCGCTAACATCATATGGCACAGAACCCATATTTGGCTGGTATCCAGTAGCCTTCAGTCGCTCCACAAGATCCTCTAGTGCTTCTCTTATCTCCCTGGTTTGTGGATGTGTTGCATCACCTGCAAAGAATTCTTGAATTATACCGTTCTTCACTTCAACCCAGCTGCATCCAGGGTCTTTCTTTAATTTTCTTCCTCTCATCAGTTTCCTCACCCTTGACACATCATCCCATCTACCAACTGATGCGTATGTTTTACAAAGCAAAATATAGTTTCCTATGCTATCAGGTTCAAGTTCAAATAAATGGCTTGCAGTAATTTCAGCAACATCAGGATTCTTATGAATGAGTGATGCTCCAAGAAGTGCTCCCCACACTGCCCCATTGGGCTTCATAGGCATTGTTTCTACAATCTTAAGGGCTTCTTCTAAGTATCCAGCTCGACCAAGAAGATCTGCCATGCAAGCATAATGATCTGCTGTTGGAACAACACCATAACATTTTTCCATAACAGAAAAGAGCTGCCTCCCTTGGTCTACCATGCCTACATGACTGCACGCAGAGAGCACTCCTACAAAAGTGACATGGTTTGGTTTTACCTCTGTCTTCAACATATCAAAAAATAGTTTAATGGCTTCATGAGCAAGACCATGCATTGCAAATCCTACAATCATAGAACTGTAGGAAAATACATTTCTTTCCTTCATTGCCAAAAAAACCTTGTATGCCTCCTCCACATTACCACACTTGGAGTACATGTCGATTAATGCTGATCCCACAACTACATTATTGGCTGGCCTAAATCTGGAACTCTCAGCAATATCCCTAATCCAATTAGCATGATTTGATGCACCTAATTGAGCACAAGCAGATATAACTCCAGCCAAGGTAACTTCATCAATCGCAATGCCAGCATCTTGCATTCGCTCAAAAAACTCCAATGCCTTCCTTGGCATGGCATTTTGGGAATAGCCATTAACCATAGCTGTCCATGCCACCATGTCTTTAATCGGCAATCTGTCAAACAAATCCCCTGCAGATTTCATATCGCCACTTCTTGTATAAGCAGCAATCAACTCAGTCCAAGAAATAACATCCCTCTCAGCCATTTCATCGAACACTTTACGCCCACAATCCAAAAGCCCACATTTAACATACATATCAATCATAGTGTTGCCAACATACAAATCAGACGCAAAACCACCTATCAGTATAGTCTGAGCATGAACTTGTGACCCCAAACTTGCATCAAGAACAGCACCACAAGCCTTAAAGAGAGCTGAGAACGTAAATGATACAGGATCAACGCCTTTCTTCCTCATACAGCTATACAAATGAATTGACTCCGAAAAGGGTCCTTGAACACCATAGCCCCGAATCAGAACAGTCCAGAGAAATGGGTTGGGGTTCTTAACCTGTCTGAAAACAAGGTGAGGGTACCAGTGCACTGGAACATCCATTTTAATGAGCATACGAATAAGCTTGGTGACAACATAGCAACATTGATCGAGGCCTTTACGGTAGATATGGGCATGGACTTGTTTGAGCTGGTTTAAGGTAGTGCATCCATGTAAAATAGATACAATATGCGACTCCAAAATCTTCTGCTCTTGAAGTTCTGAATAGGGAGCAAAAGTCTGAGTTGATAGCGGCAGCTTCCGTAAACCATCAAGTTTCAGAACAGAAATCGTGGACATTCTGCGATAGAGAAGTATAGCGGCTGAGTGGACTAAAAACAAATCTTTGGAGGCATTCAGAACTGCAATCATTTTCTTCATCCTCCATACTCTCACATGCGACAGAGTATAAAATCACGCTCCATAATCAAGCCAATCTATAGCTGGTGAGAAAACTCTAAGATTTTCAGGCTCCAACGAATGACAACATAAGATTGTTCATATCGATCCTAAAAATATGACATGAAATGCAACAATTTCGAAGTTGAACGACAAGGGTTAGATTATCAAACGACTGACAAAGAACCAGGTCGAAAAGTAGAGACGGGTTTGCTGCAAGATGATGAAGTGGATAAACGACAAACATGAGGAATTAGCCACTTCAACACCAATTTGTGGGTGATAACAAAGGGAATGTTCTGGTGTCCTCGTCTTCTATGAGAATAAGTGAGCAACCCAAAGTAATTATTGTTTCCGTACCTGTTATTGTCGACAAAATTTGTAATGAGATCAAGTAACCGAGTCCGCGGGTTCAGTGCTGACAGCTGCAGCTCCCAAACTGTCTGTAATTGATCTCCGACATCCCGGCGAGCGTGTGATTGACGTTGAGATGAACCCAGAAGGCGGCGACGAGTTCAGAGCGGAGGAGGGGAATAAGGATCACCTGAATTGAGCTCATCTAAACAAAGCCCGAGGAAAGTGATTTGCAGCCGTCCGATTCAGCGCGGGAGGAAATTTTGCGATTCAGCCGTGGGGAGTTCTCTCAGACCCTCAGAAGCATGTTTTCTCCCCATCCCTGATCTTGACCGTCCAAATTGTCCAATGACTCATAGTATATACCACATCATCATGTTTTGTATAATCATGGCTCGCTTCTACGCCCCTTCCGCCATCCTCCTCTCTGTTTTTTTCTCAGGAAAATGGTGAATTAAGGGCCAGTTTGGGAGTAGAGGTTAGAAAGGAATGAAAAATATTTTGTCACATAAGTATTTGATTTGTTAAAAAATAAGTGGGTTGATAGTAAATTTTTTGTTTGGTTAAAAAAAATAAAGTAGGAAAATGCCCCAAAATACCATTTTATCCAGGAGCAAAAATATTATTTAATTGTCTATAAGGCCCACTCACCTTTTTTTTTTTTATATATAAAAATTTTAGGAAATGGGTTGGGTTCCACGATCTAAGGGCAGAGCGAAATCTCTCTTCCTCTTAAGACAGTGAAAAGACGTCCAAGTGTCAGCTTCTCATTATCCAAGATTGGACAAATTCAATGGCTCAGTTTTACCCACTTAGCCAATAGGTGCGTTTTGAAGAATAGCACTTAAGAAGCATATAATAGAATGACACGTAATGTGGATTCGATAAAAAAATGTGTTTGGTTTTGAAAGAAGAGGAGAAAAAAATAAACCCCTATCCTAATTTGGTTTAAAATTTTAGAGGGGAAGGGAGTAAAAAATTGCTTCTCTCCCCCTTCCCTCTCCTTATTTTGTTTCACTCTAAATTGGGGGTTTTAAGAGAAACCAAGAATCTTGACTAATTACCTCATTAAATTTGTGAAATTCCTTTGAATATACCCTCATTGAAAAAAATAAAACTTAGACCGATTTCATCATATGTCATAATCGGCTTCTTCTTATTCATCATACACATCTATTAGACCAATTTGGTGAAGAAGCATTGAACCGAATAAAGATTTGTGTTACTGCGAAAGAGGTTTCAACTTCTACCAATGAGTGTAAACAGACTCCTCAGTCCAACCCTGAGCCTGAGAGACCTCCTCCTCAACAGCCACGTGTTCATGAACCAGCATTTGAGGATACAAATGGGTACATGGCAGAACTAGTTGGGAAAATTGTGGAGGAGAAGGTTCTGCCATTGAAAGATAAGTTTGAGACAATGGTAAAACAATTGGGAAGTGTTGAATCGCGAATGAGCACCATTTGTCTTGAGATGGTTTTCCTGAGAGAGTTTATTCAGATGTACGCAACTGATGAGTGCAGGGAGTATGCAGCATTCAAGGCATCGCAAAAGCCATGTGGTGCACCTGATACAGAAGCTCATAATGCAAACACATCCACTCACAATCAGACTCCAACAAGTTCAAAAAGTTGTGACCGTGCCTCTCCACTGCCCTCCCACCACTCACAAAATATCGATGATCATCATGAAGAAGAGGTGGCTGGTGCTAAGGGTCCTGATAAACCTTCACGACATCATGAAGAAGAGGTGCCTGGAGCTAAGGGTGCAGACGAACCTATACAGCATCATGAAGAAGAGGTGCCTGGAGCTAAGGGTGCTGATGAACCTTCACAGCTCAATGAAGAAGACGTGGCTGGTGTGAAGGGTCCAGATGAACCTTCACACCATCATGAGAGTACAAAGGCATGTGAAGAAGCAGCTGTGCATAATTCCAATGCTGAGGAAGAAGCTTCCCACCTTAATGACAGTACAAAGCCGTCACCTGAAAAACCTTCCAAGCCTGATGTTGCTGATGAGGAAGAGGTGCCTCACTCTACGGCAGCAGAAGAACATGTGGTCCCCGATGAAGACACATCTCATCCAGGGCCACAGTCACCACTTCAGTCCCCCATTACTGAAGGCCTTGTTGAAGACCATGTGCCTGAACCCAACTCACCAATTGACGTTGAGGAGTATGAGCCAATCACACCCCTGTCTATTGTGCCTCTACCGGAACCTGTAAACCCTCCTCCTTCTCCTTCGAGGACAATAGCCGCGCCTGTGCCTTTGAGAGTCATCCCACCAACCAATTTCAGGTCCGGGCCAGCAGCTGAGAATTTGCCCCATATATTCTCTACTGCCACACCCTTTTCTTCTCATCCTATGAGGTCTGCTTCCCCCTTATTCATCCTAGTCAACCTCCCTGGTTTACAGTCAACATCACCAAGGCGGTCCACTACCAAGAGGTCCCCAGCAAAGAGGCAAAAGAAGGCTTAGGAGACTTTTTATATTGTAATGTATATTGTTTGTTTTTGTAACCAGTGGATACGGTTTTTTGCATTTACCCTGCTTTTTTTTTTTCTGCTGGTTCAACTATTGCTATCATGGTGTAGGTCTGTCATGTTGCGTTTGAATAGGATTGTTTCGTTTGAACGTCAACTTTTGTGTTTTTGGGCAATTGAACTCGGACTCAGTTATGTTGATATTGCTGCTATGTCTTAAGTGCTATCCATTATCTTTAGTTGTGTATACCAGCAATATGTTTTTAATACGTTTTGATGTGTTTTATGTTTTGCGTAATATTTAATGAGTTTTCCCCCATAATTGCAACTGCTAAATTGACTGATATATAGTGTTTCCAGCTGTATTGTCAAACACCATTGCTTGTTCATTGTCCACATTCATCCTTTGCATCCTTGTGCATGTTAACCCCCATTTGTAGGGTATCTTTTATGGTTGTTGAATCCAACTTTGCCTTCCTTCTTATGCAGCAATTGCAAAATTATAAATGCCCTTTTAATTGCTTTCACCCACCTCCTCATACGTTTTGATGTGTTTTATGTTTTGCGTAATATTTAATGAGTTTTCCCCATAATTGCAAGCTTTCGCTAAATTGATGATATATAGTGTTTCGGTTTGGATTGTCAAACACCATTGCTTGTTCATTGTCCACATTCATCCTTTGCATCCTTGTGCATGTTAACCCCCATTTGTAGGGTATCTTTTATGGTTGTTGAATCCAACTTTGCCTTCCTTCTTATGCAGCAATTGCAAAATTATAAATGCCCTTTTAATTGCTTTCACCCACCTCCTCATATGCTTGCATTTGTCTCAATTAGCCATTTGAGTTTTCATCCAACATTGCCTTCCTTGTTTTGAAGCATTTGAGAAGGTCAAATTTGATTATGTTATTTCATTCCATCTGTCAGAAGTTTTTCTCAATTAGCCATGTGACTTGTAATCCTACATTCCTTCCCTCTTCTGAAGCATTTGAGAAGGTCAAATTTCATTATCTTCATTCATTCCATCTGTCAAAAGTTTGCCCCAATTAGCCATGTGACTTGTAATGCTACATTGCCTTCCCTGTTTTGAGACATTTGGGAATGCCAAATTTCATTATATTCATCGCTTCAATCAGTCTCAATTGGCCATTTGAGTTTTAGTCCACTATTGCATCAATCTGTCTTTGTTTTGCATTTGTGTGCATTATATTGGTTCACTCTCTGATCTTCTTCTTTAAGGGTATGTTTGGTTTGAGGGAATGGGAGGGAAAGGGAGGGGAGGGGAGAGAAAAAAAAGGAGAGGAGAGGAAAACTTGTGGGCCCCACTACACTCAACTTTGAAATTTTTTTTCCCTCCTCTCCTTTTTTTCTCTCCCCTCCCCTTCCCTCCCTTTCCCTTCCCTCAAACCATGCATAGCCTAAGGCGATATTTCTCAAACAAATATGCTGATATGCATCTTGTATAACTCATTCTATGTTCTTCTTCATCCTCACAAGTGCACATGTTTTATTTCTGTGCCGCAGTAATGCAACAGAGCTCATTATCGTTGTTCTGATGTGGAATTATAACAGTGCTGATGAGTTAGGTAAATTAAAAGCAATCAGTTCTTTTCCTGAGTTTCAGTGTGGGAATGCCAAATTTCATTATATTCATCGCTTCAATCAATTTTTCTCAACGAAGGAACTCCAATTCTTCATGGACTTCACACTTTTCAAGGTTTTTTTTTTTTTTTTTTTTTTTTTCTTTCTCTTTATTTTCATTTATTTTTCCATTCTCTACGAATGCCTCAACTAGGTTCAAAGGTTTGCTATTTTTTCCATTGTTCCTCTGTCACTATTTTCGCTACCGGTTTCAGCGTTTACTGTTGTCACCTTCTAATTCCAATCATGTGTGTCGTCCTTCTCAACATCCGAATCCATTCGTCGGCAAATCTACTTCCGTTTTCAATCTGCACATTGACGCCATCTGGGGTTCGTCGTTCTCCGACTGCGAAAAAACCAAAACCAAAACTTCACAATTGTTTTTTTGTTTTTTTTAATATAGGGGCTTTTTTGGTATTTCACCTCATATTCCCATTTAACTAACCCCCAATTCTTCATACCAAACAATTCATTTTCCATCAACTTAAGTTCCTTCCCATGCCTACCAAACAATTTCAACTTTTTAATTTTCCTTTCAATCTTCCCTTCCATTCATTTCCTCTTTTAAATTCGTTTCCCTCCTTAAATCTTCCCCATACCAAACAGTACCTAAAAGATTGCTTTCAATCAGTATCAGTTAGGAAGCAATAGCCGGCCAAAAAAGGTAAGGAAGCAACACGGGGTCCCGATATTCGCTGCAGAATGGTGAAGAACAGAATATTTCTCGTATTCTTTTTCTTAATTTTTCTGTCTGTTTTCTCAACAGAAGAAACACTTTTAAATGGGAGCATATATATGTTTTTCTACCCCATGAATGAGCCAACGATTCCAGCTTCCCCTAAAAGCAGAAAGAGAAGTAAAAGCCAATTTGTTTAAAAAAATTATATAAATTTATTCAGAATAGTAATAATTAACAATAATGCAAAAATCGTTGTAGAAAATTTTGGTGAAGAGCAAGAACTTGGTTGAAGCTCAAATAGAAAAATTTGAGGTTTGAAAAAGCCATCCCACGAAGCAGAAAAATTTCAGTACCGTCAGAGATGTCCTTTATGCGATATCAGATAACCAAAGAACCGAAGAAGTTTGAGTCATCAGAATCGTAATGAATATATGCCCAAGCCAAGTCGTCAGGACTCAGGATCCTAAGCTCCGTATTTCCGCACCAAATGCCCGAGTTTGAGTCATTAACGGTTTGATAGGCGACAAGCTGGAGGGTTCCAATATGCGATATCAAAAAACTAGAGCAGTTCGATGTTCAAAGAACTAATTGTTCAAGGGATATGGTAACAGTACGTGGTGGTCACTGGTCTGCGAAGAACCAATCTGGTTCTCTGCTCACTTTACCACAAAACCACGTTATTTTGGGTGAAAAAAAAAGCAGGGTTTTTTTAAAAAAGAAAAAGAAAAAAAAGAGCATCTACTATTCAAAAATATTTTTTTAAAAAATAAGAGCATCCATTTTCCTCCTCTTTCGAGCATGTTCTGGTTTGATCATGTGTTTCCAATAGGTGGTCATGATCAGCCAGCTGATGTGAATTTCCAGTCTAATCTCATGCCCGCTTCGAGGCCCGAACCATCCACCATCCTTGATGAAACGCCCAATGAGGTAGTATGCAGACCCACTAGAGAAAGACAAGCACCAATTTGGTCCAAAGATTATGTTTGTTCTCTAGTACGGGCTAAACATGATAAATGTCTTTATAGTATCCATAAATATGTTTCTTATGACCATATATCACCATCTCATATGTGTCTTTTGACTTCAATTGATTATATGCATGAACCTGAATTTTATGAAGATGCTATAAAAGATCATCGTTGGATAGTGTAATGTCTTGGGATAATTATTTATTTGGAATATTATATTTTAGTAAATAATACCTGTGGAAATAGGTGAATATGTGTTTCAAAACTAGTGTAATAATTACCTTATTTTCTAAGGTAATTTCTATTGAAAATTAGGGTGAATAAAGAGCTAAAAATCCCTAAATGCATTTATAGGGCATAAAATGGCTGAAAATATTATGATAAATCCCTAGAGGCAGTAAAATATTTATTAAAAATTAGAAAGTATGTTGTCTCTAATTTTAGGAATTTTTTGGGATTATTTTCCTTGGAAAATAATGGGGAGGCAAAAAATTAAATATTATTTTGGGGATCATAAGTGACCCCATGATTTTTAATATTTTACATGGAGCATAAAATAAAATTAAAGTTAAAATAGTTGTGAGATAATAATTTATCAAATTAAGAAAATTATCAACAATTAGTAAGTGACTAATTAAGTAATTAGTGGCTAATTGTTTAAGCATGGGATAATTACTTAATTAAGGTAATTAAGGCATAAATTAAGTAATTAGAAAATAAATAAAAAACAAAATAATAAGGGGAAAACAAAAAATTAGGTGTGAAAAGGGTTATGGTTATTTCAAAAATAATATCTAGATATTTAGAATTTAATAATAATATATTAGGTAGAAAGACCAGGTTAGCTAAACGAGAACCGAGTAGAAATAATCCTACACCAAAATATAGGAATTAAGTCATAACATCTGGACCTTTTATAAACGAGTGAAATTTTATCCGGAGTGAGCTAGCCCGGGTGATTCAAACCAACGGTAGCACTTAAGATCTGGGGTTTAAGGGAAAATGTGAGATAGTCAAAATGAGAACCTATACAAAGGCGAGACCGTTGTGACAAACCAGGGATTAGGGGTTTCTTAGATCAGGACATATTACCCAACGAATTATTATCCAAGTCGCACCCTGGCACTCCGGAAGTTATTTTACCCTGTAGAAAAAATATTCGAACAGCGGAACCTTAATGGAATCAAAATTTAGTTAACCCAAGTAGTTTTAAAGAAGAAGAATATGTCTTTACTGTATAGGATTTTTGAGATTCTTCAAGATTACGCGATTGACAATCAAAAGGAACTTTATGATCTTAATTTGAAGATGACATCACGCATGACATCAATTCCTTGACTTTTTGTGCCAAGGATGTCAGCTAGGTGCTTCCAAGGGCAAGATTGTGCCATTCATCAAGTCAAGATCAATGGCTAGAATTCAATATGATAAAGTATTAGACTGAATAGTACATTTTTCATAAATAGGCTTCAACCTTCTTCATAATTCTCACACCAAATTTTGAATCTAGAGAGAGTTAGAGAGAAGGAGGAGCTCCTGGAGAAAGTGTAGCGAAGCCCAGGTAAGTTGCTCTCCCCTAGTCTTAAGCTTTAGTGTTTTTGTTAGGTAGTTATGTTGAGAATGTTGTTTGATCTTTAATCTTCAAATATATTGTAGATATCATATTTTTGGGTTAAGTATGATATATATTTCGAAAAATATGTTGGGAAAAGATTTATGACAAAATTTTGGAAGATTAGTCAAAATAAGCGAAGCTACAAGTCAGTATGATTAAAGTCAGGGCAAAATGGTAATTTGTACCTAAAAACTTGTTATGATGCAAATCTTTATAAATGTGATATTATCCTTATAGGATATCTGTAATCATGAACCGCTGTCGTTGTTTACGTCAAGTATTTTACGTCAAACCCGTTTTTTCAACGAGGAAACGTGCGTTAGCGTCACTAACTCGATATTTATGGTATGCGTATATGTGATATGTGTGTTGTATGCGTATTGGTGGTGTGTTATTTAAGTGCATAGTGGTGTTAGAAGATAAGCGAACATATGTAATGCTATTTGGGAGCGATCATTCGCATTATTTGAGGCGGTATATTCGATTATTTGGGATGTATATTTACGTGTTAGGGAGCTTTCATTTAGGAATGATTCATTTGTTGTGCTTATATCTTGTATATGTAAATATAGGGGTTAACTGGTACAGGTCCGGTGCGTTGGACTCGACTCTTGCATAAGCGATCAGGATCAGGGAGGAACGGGCCGAGGAAAGGCAAAGGTGCCATGGAAGAGACCCTATTGAAGACTTTCCTCCGTTGTTATCTACTTTTGTAAACACTGAGTACAATGTCAGATTCACATCGTAAGCAATGGGACTTACACTTATTTGAAATAAAAGTATCGGTTACTCACATGCTCCGATATAACGCTCTACCGTGAAAAAAAAAAAATATCTGCTTTTGAAAATGGGATGTTACGAGATGAGGCTATGAATAATGAGATTAAGGCTTTAGAAGACAATCTTTACTTGGACTACTATTCTTCACCCCAAAGCTGCAATGCTAGCTTAAATATGGATTGCACTTCTAATATTTAGGTCAAAACAGCAATATTTTTTACAAAATGATGCTTTTTCTGGTGTGCACTAAAGAATATAAACAATGAGTTTGAGCTCTTGTTTTGTGGTGTGATCTATGTTGGGTTTTGGGTTCCATTCCCATGTGAAAAAAAGCCTATATTTAAATGGTTAAATTTAATGTATTTCCTATTTTATGGGAAAAAAGGAAAGAAGAAAATGGTGAGAGAATAAAAAAAATGATAGTTTCCTAATTTTTTTTTTGTGAGAAATAATATTTTTTCAAAGTTTCTTAATTTGAGATTATGCCTCACTTATTTAATTGGAAAGATGACATTTTAGGTTTTCGGGCAGAGAAGCCTATGTCGAGGCTGGATGGATTGGAGAAGTCTACTATTGCTCTCATGCCAGAGAAAAAACAAAAAATACAGCTTCACATCCCAATATTAGTAAATCGACATTTGTACACTTACAATTTTGTCAGCAAGTGTGTCTATCTATCATAGATGAAGTGAGGGTACAGGTATTCACAGAGTACGAAGTGATGTCCCTTTAAATAATACATGTTCAATTAAAACTCAAAATCATGTGTTAGATTCATAAATCAGGTATGTCATTCATGAATGAGCAAAACTTAAATGACTTGTGGTTGTTTAAAATAACTTTCATATATATGAAAAGTTACAATAATTTATAGTGTTTAGAAGTTTATTAAAATCAATACAGTCTTTCCATAAGAAACTCTAGTTATAACTTTTTATGTGTTTTGATGAAGTAAAGAGACCTTGGTAACATTTAATATTCTCGACAAAACCCTTCATATAAATTGACCAGAATTACATGTCATTATTTTAAGAGATTCGAACCGAGGAATTGAGTGCAAAATGATGGCATTTCTGGAAGAATTTATATAGTCTCCGTGAAAACGAATTGGTTGCTGGAAGAATATTATTAGCTAGCCTCGAGACTGTACTGCAATCGGTAATTAATTAGCCGTACTTAATTGAGTATAATAAGTAATGAAAAGAATTGAGTCGTTGCTCGGATAAGAATAAGAATGAACGAACAGAAGAATGAAATGGTGAAGGGATTAATGTTCACTGTTTCGTTGGTTTTATTAATAATGATAAGGGCAAGGGGGCCTTCAGCTTCTGTATGTGTCCCCTCTCCTTTTTGGTCGTCTATGTTATTTACTTACAAACCAACCTCATAAAACCATTTCTATCGATCTCATCCATTTACTATCACATTCATATCCTGATGCTCTCAACCTCATCTACATATCCCTTTTTACTCCCTTCAATGTCATGCTACAAACTATATATACCCTACACGGAGGTATTATTCCTTCCTTGATTCAATCATTAAGGACAAAGCCTAATTGAGTGCAAACCTCCAAAAGTTGCCCTCCCTATGCTCTGGCATCCACATGCCCACCCTGCTCCCTCATCATTCCTTTTCTTTTACCTGAATTGCCCCTATCACTCCCCCATCCCTCTCCTCTGACCACGGCTTTTACTGTCATTTTCAATGCGCCTTCATTCTTTTTTTATCATTTACCTACTTCTTATTCTTAACTCTCCTTAATTAGCTTCACGTAATCCCCTATCTGTTTTCCCCACCACATTGCCAGATATTTTTAAATTACAAACCCCCAATCGGCACTGTCAAATGCCAATCACAGTTTTGTTTATTCAAAGCCAAACCCGCCTACAATGGGTTCACCAACGGTTACAAATAATATTTTTATTAGGGATATGATATTGTCACTACCGTTAGATTAAAATCTCATCTACCTCTAACATTTCTCTCTTCTATTGAGATTCCAGGTTCTAACGTGTTAAATGCGTTATAGTGACAATATCCTATCCCATTTTATCAACGGAAAGCAAACATTGTTAAGTTCTGCTTATTTCTAAGATAAAAATTATTCATAAAAAATTACCCCACACTCCTAAATAAAAACCTTCAAAACAAATTTATAGATTATCCTGTTTTAAAAACGGGAATCATAAATTAAGACGGTTCCATTTCGAAAATATCTCAAATCCGAGTCGCGTCGCTAGGGAAAACGCTAACTAGTGCTGTGTGGCGAAGACCGGCGGATAGAGACGCACGATTCTCGATCTGCGCAAACAGTTACCCCCGCTCTCCCCACTCACTTAGCGACAGAGCAGAATTCTGGTGTCCACTTTTAACCGGAGAACAGGATCATCGCCGGCAGACCGAGATGAGAGAGATCATAAGCATACACATAGGTCAGGCTGGTATTCAGGTTGGGAATTCCTGCTGGGAGCTTTACTGCCTCGAGCATGGCATCCAACCTGACGGCATGATGCCCAGGTAACTGTTGTCCCTCCTCCTTCATTTTTTCTTTTCCTTTTCCCTCCCGGCATTTTTCCTCTGCATATATGAGAGATGACGCTCTTTCATTTATGGATTTTTTTTTTCGCGAATCACGGAATTTCATGCCTCCGTGTTCGTGAGAATTTTACTACATGACCGAGACCTAAACGGGAGAGAGAATTTGACAAGGCTTGACCATTTAGACAGCCGGAATAAATTGATGAAAAGAGAAGAAAGGGAATGTATGTGAGGATTGGATCTATGGATTTCGTCCGCTTTAACATCTTTTGGGTCCTTTCTAATTTTTCTCGGCACAACTTTTACAAATTTATGTCAAATAGCAAATGGGTTCATTATGAATATGTTAGTTTACTACTGCAATTGGAGGGTAAAGGTTATTGAAGCGGGAATGACCAAATGTGACAAGGGATGATAAATTAGGGGCTAGGAACGGAATCAATTGACAAAAACAGAGGAGAGGGAGCTTATTATGAGGGCGTGCAGCATCTGTGCATATTTATGGTTTTATATTTTCTTGTCAAATCTCTTATATCACGAGTATAAGTATATGCTTTTAGATGGGTAGCGGCTAGTGGATTCTTAAATATGCTAATTAACTGATTGGAAACTTGAAGTTAAAGGAATCGGTCCAACCAGGTTAAACTTTAAATGCCTACAACCCAACTGTTGGCAGGAGACTCAGTAGTTCAGCAAATTAACATCCTGCTTGTGTGTGAGAGACAAGAGTTGTCATTCATTGAAATTTACCTGCTTCTGGTTATGTTTTTCATGCTGTGTATAGTTTCAATAGATGACTTTTACATTGCATATGGCATCATCTCACCAATTTCTAGTGAAGCCACTTCAGTTCAAATTGTCACATTTCCTTGAGCAGTCCTTACTCTCTGCCTTGCTGAAAATTCTCCATGTGCAGTGACAGTTCAGTTGGTGTTGCACACGATGCTTTCAACACCTTCTTTAGTGAGACTGGTTCAGGCAAGCATGTTCCTAGAGCTGTATTTGTCGATCTTGAACCAACTGTGATCGATGAGGTTAGGACTGGGTCTTACCGGCAACTTTTCCATCCTGAACAGCTCATCTCTGGAAAGGAGGATGCAGCTAATAATTTCGCTAGAGGACACTATACTGGTAAGGGAATTTGTTTCTAGAACAATAAAATAAATAAGTGGAAAATAATCCATTTGGTTTATACCCTAATTAAGTTGTGTAATGGTGCTGCAGTTGGAAAAGAAATTGTGGATCTCTGCCTTGATCGCATAAGAAAATTAGCAGATAACTGCACTGGGCTGCAAGGGTTTTTGGTGTTTAATGCTGTTGGTGGTGGCACTGGGTCTGGTTTGGGGTCCTTGCTATTGGAACGCTTGTCTGTAGATTATGGAAAGAAGTCAAAGCTGGGGTTCACTATTTATCCTTCTCCCCAGGTGCTTCTCTGAGTAATTCACCTCTCAGAACTTGCCTGATACAGGGCCTATAGCAAAATGTTCATTACTCATGTATACCTTTTAGCTAATTTCTCCTTCAATTTCAGGTCTCAACTGCTGTTGTGGAGCCATACAACAGCGTTCTTTCTACTCATTCCCTCCTTGAACACACTGATGTGGCTGTGCTCTTGGACAATGAAGCAATCTATGACATCTGCCGAAGATCCCTAGATATTGAGAGGCCAACTTATACCAATTTGAATAGGTTGATATCTCAAATCATATCATCCTTAACAACTTCATTGAGGTTTGATGGAGCTATAAATGTGGATATTACCGAGTTCCAGACTAACCTTGTGCCATATCCCCGCATTCATTTCATGCTTTCCTCATATGCCCCTGTCATCTCAGCCGCAAAAGCATATCATGAGCAGCTGTCGGTGCCTGAGATCACAAATGCAGTATTTGAGCCCTCAAGCATGATGGCTAAGTGTGATCCTAGGCACGGGAAATACATGGCTTGTTGCTTGATGTACCGTGGGGATGTTGTTCCCAAGGATGTAAATTCTGCAGTTGCCACCATAAAAACAAAACGGACTGTTCAGTTTGTTGACTGGTAAGAAATTTTGCATGTAGATTGCTGGAGTAGTGCATGTTCTGGGGTTTGCTGATTGAAACTAACGAAAGAAGTTGATGGCTTTTGTTTTTTGGAATACAAGAGTTAATGACATTCACTTGCATGATTTTACGCCCAGTGAGCGGATGTGTGAACTGGATCTTCTGAAATTTGATTCTTTTGAATGGTCCATTCTGTACCATGTGATTTTTTTTTCCTTTTGCTTAATCCTCATTCTTAGCATGCAAGAATATAATCTCAATTATGTTTGTCTTGTTCCCAATAGGTGTCCAACTGGCTTCAAGTGCGGTATCAACTATCAGCCTCCTTCAGTGGTACCAGGTGGTGACCTTGCTCGGGTGCAGCGGGCTGTTTGTATGATAAGTAACAACACTGCAGTTGCGGAGGTATTTTCCCGAATCGACCACAAATTTGATCTCATGTACGCCAAAAGGGCCTTTGTACACTGGTATGTTGGTGAAGGAATGGAAGAAGGGGAGTTTTCAGAGGCTCGTGAAGATCTCGCTGCTCTTGAGAAAGATTACGAGGAAGTTGGTGCCGAGGCAGCAGATGATGAGGAGGAAGGAGAAGATTATTGATGTCATTAAGGCACTTTCTATATGACTGTATCAACTTTTGACTAAAGAGAGTATGCTTGTCATGCCTCCTGCCCCCTGTTGTTTACTTGATCTTGTGTGATGCGTGTTCATTTTACTATGGAAACATTATATTTCTACGTGGTCATGTAGGATGTGATTGCTTGTGGAATCAAATAAAAGTTTCTCTATATCGTTCACATGCGATTTCTATGACATCGCTGCTTCTCAATTTTCTTTATACGAATCGGTTAAGTTTTCCTTAGAAAGAAACTCAAATATTAGGGTTTGGAAGTGGTTTTGAAATTTAAAAATCCCCAATATACAACCCCTACTTTGTACAAAAAAAAATTTGATACGCACTTGGTAAAATTTAGTAAAGCAATTATGATATATTTTTCCAAAAAAATACCAAAAGCAATTATTTCTCAATATTGATAATTATTATAGCCTTTTTTCTTTTGTAAAACTACTATCCTTAACCTTTCTTTTCTAGGGAAAAAACTGTTTATTGGGATTTGATAACTTTTGGGGAAAAAGCCATTAGTTAATTTTAACCGCTTTAATAAACGTGTAATTCGATTAAAAGGATAGTATATTATAGGCCAAAGTAATATTAATAAACCCTATCATAAGACGATGGAACACGATGATTAAACCTAGGACTCTAACAAAAACAAAACAAAAACAATAAAACAACCAAAAAACCTCATAACCTATTGCTTAGACACCAAATTCAATGACCTACAACCATAAAGCTTAAGAATACAAGGCAAACCATAATTTGAATGAAACATGGGGGCAATCAATGGGATAAAAGAAACTTGAGACTAAAAATCACCTACTTAATTCAGTTATAAACTGAGATTTCAAGCCAAGCATCGATAAACAGCTTTTCATTTGTAAAACAACTAAGCTAAATTCAGCTCGGGGATCCCACTTTGGGATAAGATGGAGAGAGAGCAGGGAGTTGAAAATATCTGGTCCCAGTAACTTGAAATTTGGATTACTATACCCGGTAAGGATTATTATCAAATAGACAACCCCAACATGTTGGGAGTAAAGCGCATGCTGTGTGTAAAAAGCTGGATAAGGAGGAGTTAGGGAATCAATGAACCCCCAAAAAACAAACGGAATGATATCCATAAGAAACGAACCGATCTCCCACCACCACATTTCTGTCACAATAAGTACTTCTCAACCACGGTCCGGCCAAACTTTTCTTGTACATCTCTTGGTGTTTCAATCTGAGGTAGCAAAAAAATTGTCCAGTAAAATATCAAATCAAGTGAATTGAACTATAAGCAACATCAACATGAGGAGTTACTAACCGCATTAAGGGCTTTGAATAGAGCCTTAACCGTATTGTGAGGGTTTCTGGAACCAACAACCTACCAACACAGTTGAAATTAGAGGAAACCCAAACGACAGCTTGATCTTTAATATGAGAATTTGATCTGGGTGTCAGTTTACCTTAGATTTTACATTTTTAAATCCAGCTAGATGAAGTATAGTTTGGACTATTCTGCCAGCTTTCATGCCGGTCCTAGTCGGGGCAGGCCAAAGATACACCTGTGGAAAAAAATATTGGCGATGCATGAAATCCAAAATCAAGGACATGACTGGGGAAGGAAAACATAAAGTTAACTACCTTTGTCTTTTTATAATTTGTCTGCACTGCATGCGCAATTGTATGTTCCTCATGTCTTTCCACATAATGAAGATTCTGAAAGCATTTCTCATACGCCTGATAGATGTAAATTCAATCATTAAACATTCAGCACACTATGAACATATTATAGGGATACACACAATGTCAGAACAGAATTCAAAACATTTAGAAGCAGAATTTACATTATACCACTCCGGTTCTATTTATAAGTCCACTTTCACCCTCTTGAAAATGGACTTATAAATAGGACCAGAGTTGTGGCATGCAGCATGGTAAAGTCCATTATGTGATATGACATTTTTTGTTATACTCAGCTCATAACTGCAGCAAATCTAATCTCTTCCTGTCACTTTCAATCATGAAGCATGGTAAAGTCCATTATGTGATATGACATTTTTTGTTATATTCAGTTCATAACTGCAGCAAATCTAATCTCTTCCTGTCACTTTCAATCATCACAAACCCGAGGCAACATTTTTTATTAAATCTCATCATGAATCAAACAATATGTCACCTCAAAATGAAATTTTCCTTTCAAGAAGGAGTTATGCTGTTCAGTGTTCAATAGAACAAAGGAAAACAATCCAACGCCAAACAACCATGAGAAGAACTGAAAAGCTTAAGTTATAACATAGATGAGGAAGGTACCTTCTGAAGAGCAATTGGAATTGCAGGGCCTTTGGCTTTGGCAAAACCAATAATCCCATTATAGTTGCCACAAGCTAGCATTGCAGTGTACTTTACAACTTGTCCTCCCTAAACAAAGGAATAGAAACAAACTAAGAAAATCTGTGAGACTGGGCCACAGCACAGGGCCATGAGGAAGAGATGGAAGGAGAAAGATTTGGGAGTACCTTTGTAACTTTACATGTCCGGTTCACATCAATCATTTTTACGTCAAAACCCTGGCATCATATACAAAAACACACAAATCATAGAGTAAACACACATATGCACACATACAAAAGCCTCTATAAAATATAACTTACTGGTGCAAAAAGAGCTATGAACGACAGCATCAGAATCAAATTCAATATTTGCATGAAACAGTAAAATTTATATGACATAAGATCAACAGAAAGAACTATGCATATAATATACACACCTTTCGATAAAGAGGCTTTCTTCTAGTCTCTGTTAGGGAATTCCTCTCCTCTGCAAGATCTCTTATCTCTTCCTCTAGAACCTTACCCTTCCTCCCAAATGTATATTCAAGTTCAGCCAGCTTCTCCTCAAGCTTCTTGTCAATAGCTTCAAGTTTCTCCAGTAGTTTGTTGTCTTTCTCTTTCATGTTATCAAACTCATCATCATCTTCATCTTCATCATCCTCATCACTATCGTCATCATTTTTATCTTGATCCTCCTCCTCATCAGCTCCCTGAGTTGGTCGATCTTCCTTTTCAAATCCAGCATTTCCCAGGGCATTATCAGAAGGCCCTCCTCCTAATTCTTCATTCTGAATAACTCCATAATTGGCAGGATTGTTAGGATCATAAGCTTCCTTCCACTCCACCAATCTCATCGCTCTATTTAGTTTCTGTTGTAAAACGAATTTATCTTTTCCTTCGGCTACTTTCAGGAGATTCATCAATTCTCCAATAACCCTGTATTCAGGACGAAGCCTGAAATGCTTTTGTTCGAACTTGTCAATTCTATTCATCCACTTGAAAGCATCATCAAGTGTCTCTATAAGAAAATGAGGAGAAGAAAAAGTATGAAAAATTTACAGACATGATACAGAGTTCCAAGTAATATGGGCGGGGTATGGGAAACATTAGAATCAATTAATTTTTTTGGCAAAAAGGTCTAGACAAAACTCCTATTAAATATTCACATATTTACCTGGTAAGGATCTTGATTGCTTAAAATAAGCTAATCCAAATACTCACTAAGTTGTAATTAGAGCATAATTTAAGACTATTAAATACGCAATTGGGTGAACAGTCACAAAAATCGGACAAAATTATGAAACCAATGGAAATGCTTTCCAAAAGTAAACCATGCTATTCAATAGACAGAATTCTCCGTCGCAATTTCACCGAAAGATATGGTTTTAAAGAACAGAGCAATATGAAAAGTGACCAAGGGATCGAATAACCAGAAGACTAGGCATGAGAATCTTTTCTGAAAAAAAAAAAGCTACAGAATATGGAGATGAGGAGGGAGTGGCAGTTTATTTTAGTGATTGTTACACTATTCCAGACGTTCGACGAAACACTCTTTACTTTACACTGAACTGGAACAGATACAGACCTATTTCCAAGGTTATGTTTTAACAGGCATCCTTTAGGAAGTAAGAACCACAGTCTAGCAAAAGCGGCGCTGATCAATCAATATCAATATATAATAAAAATATCAAATAAATCGACAGGTGAGATACCAGCATCGGTGAAGTTTTTAAGTAACTCTTCATGCTTCTTGAACTTGCTCTCAAAGTCCTCAAACCTCTGTTGGATTGCCTCAGGGCTAAACCTCTCGTCCTCGTCATCGCTATCGGAGTCAGTAGGCTCTTCATATTCGTCTAACTCCTTAGAATCCTTGATTTTCTGCCTTCGAAGCTTCCTTAGGATGGGTCTAACACCCATATAGTCCTGCCGAGTTTCGGCATCGATATCCTTGGTGTCCAAACCATCCCTTATTCTCTGCTGTCTTTCTCTGAGCCTATCCTTCTCCACCTCTGCCAGAAGGTCTTGCACTAAATTGGAAGGGATGGACTCAGAGTCAGGGTCACTAGCGGATGAAGTGGAGTAGAAGGCTTTCCCTAGGGAAGGGAGCGTCGATACAGAGCTCCTGCGGGGAGGGAGAGGAACGGAAGATAACGGGGCGAGTTTGCGGGAGAAATAGATTTGAGATTTGATGGAATCTCGGAGGAGTAGGCCGAATAGCAGGCGGGAACAAGAAAAAGCTTGTGATTTGGAACTCATTATAGTAGCTAGGAGCTCATCAAAATGCAGTGAATAGCAGCTTAGGTCGTGCGATGAAGAAGGCAGGGGAAGGGCGTGGCCATGAAAGAAGGTAACGGGACGGTGCAGAAATGAGGAAGATCAGAGAGAAAATGGTGGCGCGGGCCACTACCGAGGAGGGTAGAGGGGGCAGCAATGGGCTGAAACTGTGTCGGAGTTGGAAGATGATCAAAATTACTAGACATTTTCTTCGCTCACTTCGGCTACTCTTATCTTTCTAGGGCTTTTCAATGGCTAATGGACTATGCTGGGCTTTCATTCTGTTGGAAACGCCTTAGGTTCTTCTCTTTTTAGGGCTCTTTAATGGGTAATGGGCTGAACTGGACTTTCATTTTCGTCGCCAATAATATTGATTTCCCCATGCCCTTGTTATTAATAGTATATTCCCTTTATATAAAAAAATAAATAATAGTATATTCCAATAAAATGTTGCATTATACATAACGGATGGGTTAGTCCCTCAAAATATGCAAACCAAGGTTAGCAAACAAAAAATGTTGCATTATGTGCTTTTTTCCTGCCTTTTATGAAGTGACACATGAAAATTTCTGTTTATAACTAATATATGGTTATCCACGTTAGTATGTTATTGAGAATTTTATGAATATAATTTATGCAAATGAATCATAGATGGGTTTATTCATTGTAAAATTTTTAAATAAATGAATCCAAACCTATTAATTTAAAACTCAATGGAGATTAAATTTGATTGGGCACAGAACCCATACGCAAGATCATATTTACCTTTAGTTCTTGAGCTTACCGGAACGTCAAATACAAAACAGATCACTAATAACACCGTTGTTTGTCACATCAATGATCATGTTGCATTACTATTTGGTTCCAATATATATAAAATGGATAAGCCGCAAAGACAAAACTGCTGAAATTGAAAGGAAAGAAGGAAAAGAATCAGAGTCCTCCCACGCTGCCAATCGCCCAGCCTTTTCTTCCACATTCTGTTGCACCATATACATCAGCATATCAATATACACATTCTACACAAAATTCCCTTTCAACCACAGTTTTGTCTCTTTTTTCAAAACTGAAAAAGAAGCCAGCTTGCTATGAAACACCATGCAAAAACGAATGATGGCAAATAATGCATAATAAACAGAGACACGAGCAATCTAAACTTCCAGAGCTAGGATGAAATAATGGATTGTAAGGCAAGTTGCTGTAAGATGACCGACTAGATTGAAACAATATAAAAAAAGGAAGGCAGTTGCAAAACCAGACATTGGAAAAGAAAAGTTGAGCCCCAAAGCTGATCATGAACAGCTTTAGTCTCAATCACTTCACCTTTTATCGTCAGCAGTTGAACCATACAGGACTAGCCATACACCAACACGAGTTAATTTAACAAGAGCTCTATGCAAACACAAGTAGACTTGGTTGAGAAGCATATGCACCAATAAGAGTGTTCATAATTAACGCGTACGGCAGTTATGAAAAAACCTTAACAGAATTGATACTGTCCCGATGAAATTCACAAATATTTTCCAGTGCAGAAACAAGATTGACAGGCAGAAATAAAAACTGCATAGGAATCAATATAAAGTGAAACAACAACACTTGCATGCCATCTTTTATGCTGCATAGGAGCCATGCAGCTATTGAGTGCAGCCAACAGCATTTTGATGGTATTTGAGGGATTAAAACCAAAATAACAGCAGACTTGAGGGACTAAAAATTGTATCAACCCTAAATTAAAACTAAGGCATTATATTAGTTATTTAGTTTATAGAGGATAGGAAGTGTTAGAATATACCTAATGACCAAAGGCTGATGCAAAGTGAGGCTATTGTATAAATATGAAAAAATATGGGTCAAAGAGAAAGTTTTCCTTTATTTTCAAGAGTTACATTTATTCTGATATAACCAACAATATGTACATTGAAGAGTTATACATTTTTCTATGTGACTCTACATATACTATATAAATGATGTAGGATTGAGAGAACGAGGAATTTGAATAATAACAAACATAATAATGCTCTCATCCCTCTAAAAGGGCTCTCTCATAGTATCAATGCTTCGGCAGCGAACTGATTGGATTCCAGGCTCGTCCAAAATGCTTATAGTAAGAATAGCAACGATTTTTTTTTTTTTTTTTTTTGTGAGGTTGTAAAGGATAATTTTGCAGTGTAGATTTTATTTTGTTCCTAACTCCTCAATTATAGAGAATAAGAACGTATAGATTGAGGATTGTTAAGAAAAAATTAAGATACCAGTTCTTTCTAAAAAAAAATTGTTATCAATAGTGGTATAAACGTTTTAATTATCTATTCCATTCTATCTCATCATTAAAAATCGTTATATATAGGTTAAGAATTGTTCTTCTAGGCTTGATTTTAGTATTTTACAGCCACAGGGATATGTATTGTACTATTGGGATATGGACAAATAACCCACCCAATTAAACCGAACACCTTGCCGCCTTTTTCTTTTATTGGTTGATATAAGTGAAGAAGTTAAGTTTTTTTCCCTCTTTAGTTATTAAGAAAATAAGAAGTCAGAGGTTTTAACTTAAGTATCTGCCAATTTTTTTTGCGTTGCGCAGAGATGGGGAAAAAAAAAAGGATCAGCAAACACTTATACACAAGACGGGATGTCCAATCCCAAAAGGCCGAAGCACGTCGAAAGTCGTCACTTTTCAGTTTTTGGGCAAAAGCCATAACGAATGCCGTGTGGAGTTAGTTGTCGTGAGTCACGAGCATGTCTATCTCCCCATACCCGATTCGCTTTTCGGCTTTACGCCTAAGGATATGGCCTTAGAGATAATGGGTCCTCTTTCTTCGTACCCAATTTCTCATCCAGGATCCTGATTTGGCCGCCTAATCAAGCCCACTCCTTGAATCTACCGCGTCGCTCTTTTACCCCCGATTTTCGTTGAAGGCGTGTTTTGCTTTTGCTGTGTGAAATTGGCTGCAACAAATCGTCTGCTTGAAGCATCGTCAACTCAACGATACCTGGCTTCCTTTTCAGAACTTCGAAGAATTCTGGGTGAGAAGGAGATGCTGGGATGAAAGCTTAGTTTTGTGGTATGGATGCTTTTCTAAGTATCTTGGGATCTAAGTTCTTTATCTTTTGGTGATTTGAAAGGTTAGGCGTAAGGCGGATAGGAGAAGAAAGATGAATTGAAAAACTTTATGATTGCTTGAGAATGGGAGAGAAAAAGTCAAAAAAAGAGAGAGAAGACGACTTAAAGAATCAAACTCAACGTAGATTTAATTAGGATAGATCGATTTACAAACATTTCTGAAGTGGTAATAATCTCCGTCCCCAGCAAAAGTATTTTTCTGTCCGTGTCAAAATTTTGCCTCGTTTCTCTGAAATTCTTTTAGATCTCTAACAGACTGTTGATGATAAGAGTCATTTAGAGTAATACCTTGACTGGACCTGTAATTGTTTTCCTATGAGTTTATCTGTATGCTCGTTTACCACTTGAGAATATATTCTGTTAATTTGCAGGAAAATGGCGACTTTGATCGAGCCACCGAATAAAATTGGGCCGAAGGGGAAGCATTATTACTCCATATGGCAAACAGTGTTTGAGATTGATACAAAGTACGTTCCAATAAAGCCCATCGGCCGAGGAGCATATGGTGTAGTGTGCTCTTCCATCAACAGGGAAACCAATGAGAAAGTTGCAATTAAGAAGATCGGTAATATATTTGAGAATCGCATTGATGCATTGAGAACGCTGAGGGAATTGAAGCTGCTTAGACATATCAGGCACGAAAATGTGATTGCTTTGAAGGATGTTATGTTGCCTGCCCAGAGAACATGTTTCAAGGATGTGTACTTGGTTTATGAACTCATGGATACTGATCTTCATCAGATAATTAAATCTTCGCAGCCCCTCTCCAATGATCATTGCAAATATTTTATATTTCAGGTACTAAGCCGTCTTTTGTTAGTCAATTTGTAGTTTTCCTTCCCAAACCTTTGTTAGTGGGGAATTTTCCCATTTCGTGAAATTCATGTTGATGCATAAATTTTCAGGACTATGATATAAGATATGGTTTGAACTATGAAGTTTGCCAACACTCTTGCAATTATTTTAATTGATATTTCCTTTTTTAATGTGGATTATCCCTTTTAAATTTTTGACATATTGTAAAGTGAATTTATGTGTCTTATATCAAGCATTGGGTTGACATATGTTAAAGTGATTTTATGCGTCATAAAAGATTCTACGGATGTTGCTGCGGCAAAATATCAGAACATAGATTGTTTCATTCGCTTTGTGTCTGTGTTTATTTGTTTACTGTTTTCCCCTATCTTTACTACAGGCAATATAACCATTCACTTGAGTTAAGAAATTTCTGGAAACAGAAAAAGGACGGATTATTTTTAGGATAGCACTTGTTGTCAAAAACATGTCCATTGTAATGCATTTTCTCTACATCTTTATGAATTTTCAGCATAATATTGATTGTTTGATTACTTGGTGGAGGCAATCATTTTATTTTGTTAATCTGTTCAATCTAGATTATCAAAATGATTATTCTATTTTGTGCTTGTGACTAATTAAAAACAGTTGCTTCGAGGTCTCAAATATCTTCACTCTGCAAATATCCTTCATCGGGACTTGAAGCCTGGAAATCTGCTCATCAATGCCAACTGCGATCTGAAGATATGTGACTTTGGGCTTGCACGAACAAATGGAGGCGATGGGCAGTTCATGACGGAGTATGTTGTGACTCGCTGGTACCGTGCACCGGAGCTGCTCTTATGCTGTGAAAATTATGGAACCTCAATTGATGTGTGGTCTGTGGGGTGCATTTTTGCGGAGATTCTGGGAAGAAAACCAATATTTCCTGGAACTGAATGCCTCAACCAGTTGAAACTCATTATACGTGTGCTGGGAAGCCAGGACGAGTCTGATCTAGCGTTTATTGATAATCCAAAGGCCAGGAGGTATATCAAGTCACTGCCTTACACAAGAGGCGTGCACTTGTCTCAGCTATACCCACAAGCAGATCCATTAGCCATGGATTTATTGCAGAAAATGCTGGTGTTCGATCCGACCAAGAGAATTACCATCATGGAAGCGCTGCAACACCCATATATGGCGGGCCTTTATGATCCGAGATCTAATCCTCCTGCCCAGGTTCCAATCAATCTGGACATAGATGAAAACTGGAGGGAACCCACCATTAGGGAAATGATGTGGAACGAGATGCTTCATTATCATCCCCAAGCTTCTGCCATTGCTTAGCAGACTTCAACTGTGTTTTGGAGCACTTTACTCCCAAGTCTTGTAGTTGCTCTACATTATTTTTATGGCTTTCAACTTCATGGCACCGTGTAACTTGTAAATAGCCATTGCCGATGTATTTTCTTCGCTTTGGACCAGTACAGGCATGGTAGAACATTACATCAACTTTAGCCCTAGCCCCTATTTATTATCAGAACGAATGAATGCACTTTTTTGTCCATTCTCGTGATTTCGTTTATCATATGATGCCTATTTGATGACATTAGTTAAGTGACCGTCTCTGTCTGGAAAACGAGACGGGTAAATGCAAATTAAGATGCGTCCAGGTAGAAAGTAGAAACTTCTCTCGCAAGGAAGGTGGTTGCATGTCAAAGATGGATGAGAAATTTAGAGGAACGTGAAAACAATTGTCATATTAATGCCTTTCACTTGCTATTCCATTTGAGTTTTGATGTGATATGTGTAGACGGCATGTTAGCATCATCTTCAGAGAGGAAAATGGCAAAGTTCGCACACCAGAATCAAATGATAGTAATACTAATACCGAGTCATCAAGAGGAAAAGTGCCATAATCTCCCTTCTCGTCCTTTGCAGTATACTGTATACACTTGACTTTCATTTTACTGAAGTGCTGCTTTATCCTTATCCTTTGCTAAAGCTAAAATTGTTGGCCACATTCCCCATGAAGCACCGTACCCGTCAACTACGACTATTATTCAGTTCCAATTCAGCGGCCCTTTTGTGTATAAATTGAAGTTCCAACTACTTGTCCTCATCTTAACTATTATCCATCTCTCGTTTAATTTCTAGTAGCCCACTCTTCCCCCTTCATTTAAGGCTGCTCTCCAATCAGGATGAGGAAACAGCAGCACATGGATTGGATGATCCGAGTGCCCAAATAGGTCGCCTCAGGAGCCACAACATGCACACATCATCACAGGCATTGACGTTGACGTCACCACTAGGCTTTGCTCTTGGACATTACTGAGGCTGAAAATGCGCTTCTCAGGGTTCACATGGCTGAGTTAAGCCACAGATTGCATTCTCTCAACCAAATCATTATCTCAAGGAAACACTTGCAAAGGACGATCGATATATGATGCATGGATTTTGGTGGTAGATATACTTGTTAGACATATAGAGGATGAGGCCGGAACGTGTGTGGCAAAGAGAAGGCCACGTTGCATGTGAGGGCTGGGAGTCATTGGTGTTATCTTGTGAGGGATGCTCAATCACCCAACACGCGTCGCAAACCACGACTGCTTCCCCACGCACCCGCTACGTACTCTCTTTCCCTATATATATATGTGTGTGTATAACACATACAGCAAGTACCATACTACTCACTCTTATACAAACAATTAAATAAATATCAGCACTACTGTCTACTGGTACGTATGTGTGGGGAATTGAAGGTGTGTGTACATACATAATACATTCATGATTCATATATATATGTATATGCATGGAACAGGCCGGTCCAGGGGTGAGTACGGGAATTATGATGAGAGAGGAGTGGCTCCGGAGAGAAGATAAAGGAGAAGATACCGGCCACTTATCTCAGACCCACCACTCCCGGTGGTTCTGTTTCCACTGAGCACCGCCACCACAAGATCAAGGAAAAGCTTCCCTGTCACAAACAATTAACTTCCTCCTCTCTTATCCTACTATCTACGTTTAATCAAGAAAAATGATAAATTTATATATTTTAACGTAATTTATCTTTAATTTTTTTAATCTCTCCAAATAAAATTAATAAAATTTATATTAAGGATAGGGGGAGTATGTAATATATGCCCCCAACCTCAAAATAAGGTGTTTACTTGTGTCACTGTTTGCCTTAGATTTACATTTTTTATGCTAAATATATAATTTTTGTATCAACTTGCCATAGATCTATATGATTAAATAGAGTATTTAAAAAAATTAGTACATTCATTAAAAACCAGCAAAGACGACCCCTCGATGCTCGGAAATAATGAGTTTAACAATTATTGAGTAGAATTTAAAATTATATCACCCAACAAATAACAGAATTTCTAAAAATTATTTTTCTGAGTAATATTGGCTATTTTAATTAAGTTGTACTCCTAAATAAACTTGGCAATGTATGGGTGAGGGTGTGATGGAAGATAACTAACTAAATTGTATTTTAAATATTTAAAATTAGTTATTTAGCTCTTAATTTAAAAGAACAAAGGTTTTTAACTTTTATATTAAGGGTGGGAGTAGCATCAAGTATTTATTTCTATAAACTAACAAAATTGATTCAGATCTACTGACTACTACCTATGACTAAATAAATGCATATAATTAATTTAATTTTCTCTACTTTACTTGTCCTCTAAATTAAATGACAATCCTTGTTTAAACAATTCCTTGTACGGGTACGGGGCCGTTCATTTCATGCCCTTCATTCCGAAGGATGGCGCTCATTGTTTAGATTCATGATGGACATATTGGATGCATTGCACCTAGTCATTTTTTTTAATTAATTTCTTTATTTCTTCTACTCCTTAATTATCCTTAAAAGAACATCAATAAGGGTAAATTAAGAAAATGCTAACAAATATATTTCAGTCAAAATCAACTTCTTAAATATATCTTACTCTGTCCGGTCCTAATTATAAGACTTGGTTGATTTTTTAGAGAGATTAAAGAAGTTGATTAAATTAGCTTAGAGTATTTTTATTTTTATTTTTTCTTCAAACTAAATAATTTGACCAATAAACTAATACATAATCTAAGAAAACACAACATATGAAATGATTAAATAACTTATTTAGCTTCCTTAATCTCTAAAAAAAAATCAACTAGGTCTTATAATTAGGACCAAAGATAGTACTCCATCCGGTCCTAATTATAAGACAACATTTGAGAGTTGATTTTGGTCCTAATTATAAGACAACATTTTAATTTTTGTCAATTTCTTCCTAAAATACCCTTATTTTATTCTCTCAAGTGTATTTGTTTTTTTGTGAGTGTATGTATGTTGATCGTGAAACTCTTTATATAGTAAGTAAAACTTTTAAATTGTTGGATTTTAATTTATTTATCAATCAGCTGATATTAATTTTTCAATACATACAAATATATATAGACACACATTTACACACACATTTGTGTGTCTACACACAAATACACACACACACAGAGATATATATGTGTGTGTGTTTGTGTGTACATATATGTATATCTTTGTGTGTATTTGTCAATGTGTGTGTGTACAGATATATAAATATGTGTGTGTGTTTATACATATATGTATATTTGTGTATCTATGTGTATGTACATATATGTATATCTTTGTATGTGTTTGTCAATATGTGTGTGTGTACATACATACATATACATATACATATATATATATATATATATGTATGTATATTTGTGTATCTATGTGTGTGTGCATATATGTATATCTGTGTGTTTGTCAATATATATATGTGTGTGTATACATAGATATATATAAATATGTGTGTGTAAATATATGTACACACATATATGTGTGTGTATAATATATATATATATATACGCATATATGTATATATAAAGAAACCATTATTTGATTAGAAAGCGTGTAGAAAGAAAAATTTTAGGTTGGAAAAGTATGTGGTAGGGATTGTTGATTTACTTTTACTTATGTCATTTTAAATTTATATGAGAGCATTTTAAGAAAATGAGTAAAATTAATTAATTTAATTTATCTCCTTAATCTCCCCAAAATCGGTTAAATTTGTTCTATAATTAAGACCAGGAAGGAGTATATATTAAGATTTGATAAACATTTTGATTCAAGTGAGTTTATCGAGAAGGAATAAAGAAATGGAATATTGGTGATGGAAACTGAAAGAGATGCAAGTCCAAGTTGCGTGGATATGGTGCAAGGAGAGGCTCTCCTTCTCCTTCCTCCATATATTCATTTATTTCTCCAACACATATCTCACTCTCCCCATATTGCCCCTTCTTTTCCCCCTTTATCTCACCCTACCAATTCTATACGCGTATCCCCCCCTCCATATCACCCCATACCTTCCACTTGGGGTATGTCGCCCCATGCTGTTACCTATTATTATTATTTTTGTTTATCTCTCTCTCTCTACATAGAGAGAGACAGAGAGAAAAAATCTCATTCAAATACCATATGAAATCCTAAAAATCTAAAACATTCGTTAGAAAATTAAAAGGACATAGAGGCAATTGAAAGGAATATGAGATTTTGAAATTTAAATGTTTTTACTAAAATGTCAAACACATTATTTTCTCTCTTCACCCTCTCTTCGTGACGTCCTCTCTCCCTTTGTGAAGCAAAGGCGATGATGATGATGGAGCGAAGGTGGAGGTACATCAAAATGAAAATGGTGGAAGATAAAGGTCTCCTAGTTTCAGGTGTCCGTGGCGCTCTCCTGGTCTGAATTATCATTGAAAAAAATAGAGGAAGGTGATGGGGAGGTTTTGAAGGTTGTCGGCTGAAAAATGGAGAAAAGTTATGGCGGAGTGGTGGTTGGAACTAGCTAGTGACAGTGAGGATGAAAGTTGTCCTTGACGAGGAAGAGAGACGAAGGTAGAGGAAGCCAAGAGGTCGAGGAAGAAGAATGTAAACAGTAAAACGAGCTTCACAAAATTCGTAGTACTGTCGGCAAATTTAGTTATGATTTTGACAAAAAATTATACTCCCTATGGTCCTTATTATAAGGCACCAACTAGCAAGTTTATTTGATCTTTTTTATAAGGCACTTATTTGTTCCCAAGGAGCATTAATTATTCTTGTTCATGTATGCCCCTAATAAATAAGGGTAGTGGGTGAGAGTAATAATTAATTTGATATTAGAGTTTAGTGCAATTAATAAAGGTAATATTAGAAATTACTTAATTGTAAGCTAACTTTATTGACTTTAACTGTTTTTATTGGTTTGTTAGAATTGTTAGTTCTTGCCTTAAAATAAGGACTGGAAGGAGTAATGGTTTTGATAAAAGTCAAAAGGTGAACAGTAAAAAGAGGAATAGGAAGACCTTTATCTTCCTGGTTTTGACAACTGAATCGGGTGACATTTATCTTCTACCATTTTCACTTTGCTCTACTTTCACATTTGTTCCACCATCATCGTCTCTTTCACTTCGCAATAGAGAGAGGACGTTGGGAAGAAGAAGATAAAGAGAGGGTAAGAGAGAGAAGGAGGAAGAGAGGGTGAGAAGAGAGAAAGAATATGTTAGAGATATTTTAGTAAAAACATTTAAATTTTAAAATCTTAAATTCTTTTCAATCACTTTTATATCATTTTAATTTGGGTTAAGGAGCGATTTGGCCAACAAACTATTGGCTCAGGAGCGTCCAACACAATTAACTATTAACTGGATCTTAAATACCAACAAACTATTACAAAGATAAAATGAACACAAATCCATTAAAATTAAGTTAACGTCCATTTGGTATTCATGATCTTTGCCAACTCTACCCACGAAATTCAATCGAGGGTTAGGCTCTTGATCTGAACCCAGCATGCTTAATTTTCCTTGATATTCATTCGAGGCGATTCTATCATTTCACCTCCCAAACTCTGCTTCGGAGATGAACCAACTAGTTGAACACTCAGCGAATGCTCAGAGGGGCCCCGAGTTCAAGCTCCTCTGGTCAGTATATTTGGCTCTAAGATAATTCTATTTTCAATTGCATTTAAGTGTACTTTTCCCCCCAATTTGTGATATCTAAGATAAATCCAGATGTTCTTGTTCAAATTTCTTAGTTTTAGCTGTTTATCTATGGTGGGCATTGTAAATTAGCCAAGGATGTGGCGCTTCACGTTTAGGCAGACCCGAATTTCTTCCTGCTTTTGCAATGGAAGCAAAGAATTTATTGGTTTTTAGCGTATGAGGAAAGCCTGAATCTTTGGGTGGCTGGCAATTCCTGATTTTGAGTTGCCTTCCTTTTAAAAAAAAGTCTGCACTTTATCTTCCATTGATTTGTTTCTTTAATGCGCAAGTAGAGTTCTTCCTCTCCTCATACTCCTCAGTCAATTTGTGGCTTTAGTCCTTAGGCTGCTTCAACGGGAGGAAGCTCTCTTTTTCCTTTGAGGGCTCTGGTTTCTGACGATGTTTCTCTTGCAGCGTCATCATTCATTTTTAGTTTCTAACGATCACTATTTCTTCCCCAATCTCCGAGTAGCTCCTTCCATGGTCCTTCCTTTGGAGAACTCAAAACGATCCGTTGAAAATCATCCGCACTTGGAGGACTGAACTTCGTGGGCAGAGTTGGCAAAGATCATGAATACCAAACGGACGCTAACTTAACTCTAACGAATTTGTGTTCATTTTACATTTGTAATAGTTTGTTAATATTTAAGGTCAAATTAATAGTTAATTGTACTGGACGCTCTTAAGCCAAGAGTTTGTTGGTCAAATCGCTCCTTAACCCTTTTAATTTTTTAACGGATTGTTTTGGAGTTTCATATCACATTCAAAGGTGATCCCCCTTTTTTCTGTGACGAAACACGTTGGAAAAAGTGCACAAACCTCGCGGGCTCGTAAATGCAAACATTGGATTGGAGATTGATTTTGAGTAATAGTATGGTAAATTATGCGAAATCAAAGGGCTATCATCGAATGGATAAAACATTCTTTAAAAAAAATAAATAAATAAATAAATTCGACGAGTCGATCATTCGGACAAATCCCCGTTTGATGTTTGTTAAATTGTTGGGCGGGGGTTGCCCGAGGCGGACCCTGTATTTAGTTTTGCCCAGCTGCTGTCTTCAGCTACTCACTTCCCTTCTCTCTCCCTCGTTTTCGTCGCTTCAGTTTCTAATCTCAGTCATGGGGGACGAGAAGAAGTCCAAACCTGCTGGTGTCTGGCCTACTGTCAAACCCTTCGTCAATGGCGGAGCCTCTGGTATGCTCGCCACCTGTGTTATTCAGCCCATTGACATGGTTAAGGTAAAGCATTCCCCCTTTCCTTCCTTCTGTTTCTCTGTTTGGGCTCCCCAAATGGCTTTTGATCCTTTTTGTCTCATTATATTTAATAACAAAAGACATCGACATGGATTGTAATGTTTTCCATGAGATTCAGATCTTCGATTTTCACTTTTCTGTTGCATCTTTTGATTTTATTGGGTTTGCGTAGGTGAGGATACAATTGGGTCAAGGGTCCGCTGGTCACGTGACATCCACTATGTTCAAGAACGAGGGTATCACTGCATTCTATAAGGTTTGATTCTGCACATTTCTGTGTGACTTCGATTTTCTTCAAGATACGTCTTTATGACTGGTTTTAGAAATTATTATATGTGGATCCTTATATTATTTTTAGCGGGATGGGTTGGGGATGTGATTATTGAAGTTCAATCGGATTCATTCCGTTCTGATCGATGTCAGTCTTGATAAAATTATCCATACGAATGGAGGAGTTTGTTCGTTGGGATTATATGTCCCCGCTTACTGGGTTCAGTGTTTCTGAGTTTTCCCCCTTTTAACCTACACGTTTGAGCGAAAGTAAATTTTATACATTATTAATTTTTAGCATATGAAAATAATTATTTGCTTTGAAGTTTTGCTCCTCTGTTTCTTTTTTCCCCCCTTTTAAGTTTTGGTTGTGTTTTGTTGTTTATCTTTCGCTGAAGCATAAAGTTACTGATATCTAAACCAAATTCAACTATATAGGGTCTATCTGCAGGATTACTCAGACAAGCCACATACACTACTGCTCGACTGGGATCATTCAGGTGAGAATTTTATTATCGTGTTTGTATGTCTTTATGAAACACTGAGGACAAATTTCAGTGCCTTTTTTGCTTGTGGCATTATCATGTGTCCCCCGCCATTGGTTCTCCAGCAAGTAGTTCTTATAACTAGAACTAGAAGGCTTACAGTTTTTACATATTTTGGGATGTAATGATCTGTCCTCATTGTTTAATCCAATGCCAATAATCATTAATTCTTCTTGGGGTGAGTGTGATCTTATAACATCATCTATGTGCTAACTTTTTTCAGTTGAGGTGTCATCTGATTGAATTTCACTTTTTGTTAGGATTTTGACAAACAAAGCAATTGAGGCTAATGATGAGAAGCCACTGCCACTTTATCAGAAAGCTCTATGTGGGCTGACTGCAGGTGCTATTGGAGCAACTATTGGCAGTCCAGCTGATTTGGCACTCATAAGAATGCAGGCTGATGCAACTTTACCTGCTGCGCAGCGCCGAAATTATACAAATGCTTTCCATGCTCTTTATCGTATTGTTTCTGATGAAGGGGTTTTGGCCCTTTGGAAAGGCGCCGGTCCTACTGTAGTAAGAGCTATGGCGTTGAACATGGGAATGCTTGCATCCTATGATCAAAGTGTTGAGTTTTTCAAGGATTCCCTTGGTTTTGGTGAAGCTGCTACTGTGCTAGGTAAATAACCATTTTGCTAAAACTGAACTATCTTTTAGTTTGAAGCCATTGGCTATGGCTACTGTTCTAATAGAACAAGTGAATACAACCCTGCTTGTCAAAATGTGACTAATGATCTAACATGAAACCAGTATGTTTGGAAATGGAGTATGCTAGCTATCCTTGGCTTGAACTGTCGATCATGTTTTGACATCTAACTGTTAGTTAACCGAGTGCTGTACAGCTTGGGATGTGGTGCAGGAATGGGGGTGGGGCATGAATCAATTTACTAAGCAATTAGAAAATGGAATTTAAACAAGTAAATTTGTAGTTTGGACATGGCTTTTGTTTCTGTGAATAAACAAAAAACAAAAAACAAAAGGAGTTACTATTAAGTGAACATGGCAGGTGTATGATAGATATTATATATGTTTGTTTTTTTCAACAAAAAGGAGGGGAAAAAAACTCTTTTTTTGCTACTACATGCCCCCTAAATATGTCATATGTTGGGTTTACTTTGTCCGTTTTCACTTTTAATTTTAATTTTCTTAGATAGGTAGAGCGAATATCCATTATTTTTGTCATTCTTAAGCTGTAAAAAGGTTAGACCATGCTAAAATAAAAGGGAAATTGACAATAATGAGTTTGAAATTATTTGGATACCAAAACATGAATTTTATAGATGTTAAGGCTGATGAATAGAAGCTATTGAAATCAGAGTTATGAGATCCAAGATACCATGATTAATCCACAATAAGTAGTAAGTAGTGGTAAGGGGCTTTGCTTAGGAATTGAAGATTGGCTTTTTGTCATTGCTTGGTTTAAGGGACTTTGATGGCTTTAATGAAGATATTGGAGTCTAATGCCCGATTAAGTAGTGGTAAAAGTTAATAGTTTAGGTGGATTGAGTGCTAAATGTACAGTTGAATTGAGCATGGAAAGTAAAGAAATGCAAGCATTATCTTTCTATTGATACCTGGGCTTTAGAGTGGTCTGCCTTGGTTTTCATAAATCTTGCATGATTGCTGTGATCAGTTTCCACGATAGGACTGTGCTCAGTTTTTGAAGAGGCATACCTCCCCATAATCGTATATCATCTTGGTAATCACAATTGGATGGTATGGCTTCTGAAGAAATCGTTGAATTCTTTCAAGCTTCCATGAGCAGCTGATTCTGGGCATTCATCTATAGCTACTTTGCTGAAGACATATCTTATCATCTTCGATTTTTTGAACGAGGGTGGCTCCATCAGAATTGGCTGAGAATTGTCCAATATAATACCTCTAATGGAGAATGTAAGGGAGAAGAGGAAAAGTATAGAGAAATAGAGAGAATTAGAAGGGGAAAGAGAAGGATGAGATAGAGATACAAGAGAGGGAGAGATAGATTAGGAAAATTGATACTCATCTTATTACTCAAATCATCATCATCCGTACAATGATTTCCCAGTAGACTTGAAGACTTCCCTTGCCCCTTTTATAGACTCAATCACTTAGTGGCATCCCCCTTATAACTACCCTCACTAACTTTTTAACTGATCACTTTATTAGTGATATCTTTGATTGGTAAGAATAAGATAGAAGAGAAAAATTGAAGCGAAAAAGAGGGAGAAACGAGAAAGTAGAGAGAGGGACAAGAGGAATAGAGGAGCTAACTTACAGCTTTGAGTGCACTGATCTAGTTGGGACTATAGGTGCAAAGGTAACTTTCTATGTCTGCATTGCAAGAGGCATTTTTAGAACAAATTAGGAGTCATAGGTTTTTTTTGCCCATTTTTTGATGTTAAGCATAGATAAGGAGCTCATATCGAAGTTGAATCCCTCCTCACAGGATGAACTGCTAGTCCTGCGAGGATTTATATTGTGTGCCTTGGTTCTTAAGGGGAGTTCACTGTAATTCTTGCCTCATTTGTGACTTGCATATCCTCCATCTCGTAGGTGCGAGTACCGTTTCTGGATTTTTCGCAGCAGCTTGCAGTTTGCCATTTGACTATGTCAAGACACAGATTCAGAAGATGCAGCCGGATGCTGAGGGAAAGTTTCCATTTAATGGCTCTCTCGATTGTTCTCTCAAAACGTTGAAATCTGGAGGACCCTTAAAATTTTACACTGGATTCCCCGTGTATTGTGTCAGGATTGCTCCTCATGTCATGGTATTCGTCGCTAACTGTGCACGTTCCTTCTCTCTTTCCTTTAGATTGCAGGGTTCTTTCCAGTCTGTTTCCTAATATTTTATTTTATCTTAACGCAGATGACATGGATTTTCCTTAACCAGATTCAGAAGTTGGAGAAATCAGTTGGGTTGTAGTGCTCTCCAGTTCTTTTGTTTGATTCGAGCTAAGCTTTAAATAATCTGGTGGCAATTTCACACCCACGAGGCTGTTCGTTTTTTGAGATTTAATCATTAATCGTGCAACGTAGGCTGGGTTTTAATATACCTTGACTTGCACCATTTATATACAAGGGTGTGACTGATGTAGAATAGTACAAATCTGGGTAGTTTGCTCATTTCCTGGTGGCGGCGACGAATAACCTTTTACTGAATGTCACAGAATCATAAATGAAAGTGTAACTTTTACTGAACGTCAAAAAAGAAAAAAGAAAAAAAAAAGACAGAATCATCATATATTAACATTCGGAAAATAATAAGTAATGCAAGTGTAATCAAAATGCTAATCATATATATATTAATCCTGCCACTTGACTGAACTGCAAATAATCCGGATATCTATAACTTACCCTTCAATGAGCCTTGAGAAAGTAATGTCAGTGTAATCAAAATGCGAACCTTATGCTCATATTAATCTGCCAAATAAATTCAACTTCCGCCAATAAGACAAAGGAAGCTTTTATTATCAAACAAAGAGGAACGAAGTAAGACACACGGCTGCTTCCGTCCTCGTAACAAACATAAATTTTGGATGTCTGTGCTGCTCAAATCCCGAATAAAGACGTACTATCCCTTGGCCCTGAAATGGAAAGAAAATACACGCTTATTGGAAACACTGAATTACATAATATTAACTCGAACAGTTCATAAAATGATTTAAGACCCTACAGACCACAACAGAATCACAGGAATCATATGTTATGGTAGGCGGTGAATGATTCATAACACATTCTCAAATTATTAATTCATTAGAAAAAGAAATGAAAAACAGCACATTCATAATTGGGATTTGGGAGTTTAATGCAGTTATGATTTGTAAATATTAAATGATCATCCCCTTTAGTTTTTTACTCTTTCGTAATTGCAGACATTTGAGCCCCGCAGCAAAGTTTTCCTTCCGTTATCCGCTTGCATTTCATGAAAAGCAATTTCCTGCCTTGAAAATTTTCAGTGATCTAGTACACAATTAGACGAGTTTATGGTTGAATGTGCTTCTAGGGATGATGCTTTCCCTGTGCGTTATCAATAATAAGGAAGACCGGGCAAAGGGTAACCGCTTTTTTCTCACCCGGTGAAAATATGGCTCGAGCATCTGGTAAAAAAAGTCACTCTAGTAGTGATTACAACTAGAGTCACAGATTAATCATTCCAGATCTCCACATGTGGTATCTTAGATTGCTTATAAGTTCCTTTCTGTTTTTCCAAAGAGAAAAGAAAGAAGTACAAAAAAGACTAGAGAATAGAGATAGCAAAGGAAAAGAAATAGAAACAAAAGCAAAAGAATCACATCCATCAATGAAAAACAGGATTTTATTGATTACCCATAACGAAAGTGGAAAAAAGAAAGAGAAAGAAAAAAGGATTGAACTAAAATGAAAAGAAAATATCATCAATTTAATCATAGCAACCTATAATACGGCAAGTTACCTTTCCATGTAATAGTCATCCTCTGTATTAACAACTATCGCATCACCAACCACAATGTGGGGTGGCACCTAAGAGTCATTTGTCAAAAAAAAAGGACAGGCAGTTAGCATCATCCGCTCCGAAGATTTAATTAATTTCACATTGCTTTGAAATTTCATAGCAAGTGATTACAATGGAATAATAAATTTGTTACACAAGTTAAATTGACAGATCAAAGAGAGAGGCAAAAGGGCATAAGCATATGTACATACTTCAATTGTGAGTAAGATGCCAAAGCATTATTTTCACACGTGGCAAGCTGATATGGAACATATCATTCTAAATTTAGGGACCTAATTGTAAGATAGAACTAGGGACCTAAATGTAAACTAGATAGTTAGTAGGGTAATTAATCACTAATCCTAAACTAGCCGTTAGTTAGTGACTTGAGGAGGGCCATAGTATTATAAATAGCCTACTCCTCCATTTTGTAACGGTCTGATCAGATTGTGCATTATACAAAACCTGTGTGAGAGTGACCGAAGCTCTCTTCTTCATCTTCTTCTTTTCTACCTCTTGTGTCTCTCTTCTATCTCTGTTTCTCAATTCTATGGTATTAACCATAACAGTGGTATCAGAGCAGTCCTTCCTTGGCTGTCTCCCTTCTTTGATTCTGTATTTTGTTCTTTCTCCTTAAACATTGGTGAATGGTCCAAACCCGTTCAAGATTAACAAGAACTATGGAAGATAGAATCTTAACTCTTAAAGAACATATGCAAAAATTGAATAAAGTAGATGAGTTGCAAGATACTATTTGGGGGTTCTAACGATGAATTACGGGCGCTGGTTAAGGCAGCCCAAAACAACACTGGCGATCAACAACCTCGGCAACATGGGATTGGCATGGGAAATGGTCACGGGCAGGGGGCTGGACATCATCGGCCAACCCAGTTCACCGAGATGGAATTCCTGAAGTTCCAAGGCCAAGAAATTGATAATTGGATTCTGAAATGTGAACACTTCTTTCATCTGGACGGAATGCCAGAAGTTGAGAAAGTGACGATGGCTTCAATGGGTCTTGATGATGCTAGTTTTTTGTGGCTTGTAGCGGTGGAATGACGCTTAAGACATTTGATGGCATGCAACGAGTACGTAGTGATGTTGCAAGACACTTTCGAATTTCCTGTAGCAAGCCGATGGGAGACCTAACGAGATGGCGTCAGAAAGGGACACAGGCTGAGTTCAACGCAAGATTTGACACCATTTTTGTGAAATTGGATTTGACAGAGGAGTATTTGATCAATATATAGGTTACTGGACTTAAGGATGAAATCACAGACTCCGTACTCATGTTCAATCTGACAACTCTTGGCGAGGCACGAAAGCTAGCAAGAATCCAATAACTTGTTATTAATTACAAGGAATCCAAGGCGTTGGGTGATCGAGCAAGCTGTATTCATCAACTTCCTTGTCTGTGTCTTCGCAGAACGTTGCCATGACTACTGGAAGTAATAAAACAATGATCCAGTGGTTTGGGCCCCACTAGAAGGATATTATGGTAAATTATGGAAACCCAATAGTAAATGCGGTGAACCCAGTCAGAAGTTCCAATTTTTCAGAAAAATCAAGAAATCTTGGAAAATTCAAAGATTCTGTCGACTGAAGATGATGTAGAACATTGTGCCAAAAATTTGTATTTCTATTGCCATGAGCAATTTTCCAGAAATCACAATTGTGCCCAAAGGCAAAGGAGATTGCAGTACATGGAGCAGATTGAAGATAATGAAAATAGTAGCAGTATTGAGCCAAAACCAGAAAGTGAGGATGAATTTTCCCCTTTAATTTCGTTACATGCCATCAATGGGGTTGATACAAATGAATCTATGCATATTCTAGGGAGTGTGGGTAAAAGAACTGTTGGAAATCGAATTTAATTAAATCTAATTAGTTAGCTAATTAGGCGCTTATCTTAATTTAAGTTGTTAGAGAGATTTTAGGGATTAAGTTAGATTTTATCTTTTAAATTTAAATTAGATCTCCCGATTGTAATCCCGAAATAGTAGGAGCTATCTAGGTTACTGTTTAGTCGTTGAGTCTTTGCTGTATATAATTCTCATTAGTGAATGAATAAAGATATCGTTGTTCGGACACATCACAAAGTCAGCGTCAGCTTTCATGGTATCAGAGCTGAGGAGCAACGACGCTGATATATTCCTGAACGATGATGACCGACGATCAAAAGACTGATCAGGAGTTGCACTCTCTGCCTTCGTCGCATCATTCTGTGGCAATGGCATCTGGCGACTTCTCAACAACTGGCGCCTTGCGACATCCACCCTAGAGGAGCATTTGTCACCATAAGTCCGGAGCGGCCCGGCGGCGCGAACTGCGAGAATAGGCCTAGTCCATCAGCTTCGCTCTCAAAGGCTGTGGTAAGCTTGGGCATGTCACCGGACGTCCACCATCGCCGCCCTCTTCCGACGAGAAGGCAATCGAACTTTGGTAGGCTGCAGATGCGCTCGTATGCTCCTGGCTTGTAAATTCAATGGGGCCATCTATCAAGCGCTATTTCATGTTCATGTCATTTGCCAAAGAGATGTGGGACTCCATCCGTGAAGCTTACAATGACGGTGGAAACTCATCCTACATATTCGATCTCCAAGCAAAGGTATGGGATCTTAAACAAGGTAATCTTCCTTTGGGAGACTACTACCTTGCCGAAAGCACTCTTTGGCAAGAACTTGATCTCATCAGTGATGATACCCCCTGCTGTTCATCTCATGTTGCCACTCATGCAAAAAACATTGAGAAGGCTTGGCTGTTTGAACTTCTGGCAGGCCTGAACAAATTCTATGATGACATTCGTGGTAGAATTTTAAGCCACGTTCCCCTTCCAAGTGTCCGAGAAGCCTTTGCAACACTTCGGAATGAAGAATCCAGAAAACATGTTATGCTTAAGGAGGCCCTGGGACCTCAAAACGGACCACAAATCATAAGTCCAGAACTGTCGGCCTTGGCTGCTCGCTCTAATGACTCTCGTTCCAACCAAGAGCGACCAACCTGTGATCACTGCAAGAATGTAGGTCACATTAAAGACACATGCTGGGAAATTCATGGAAAACCACCAGATTGGAAGCCAAGGAAACAGCGGGGCAGAAGCTATGTTGCTGAAACATCCAAAGAAGCTGATCCTATTTCTACCATCGCAACACAAGGTGATAAATGTGACAAAATCATTGAATTGCTATCTACGTTGCAACCTCCTCAAAGGCAACCCACCGCCACAATAGTCAAACGAGGTAATTTTTCTAAAGCTTTATCTGCCATCAAAGGAACGAGTGTTGGGCATTGTTGGATTGTAGACTCTGGCGCTTTTGACCATATGTCGGATGATGCTTCACTATTTTTGAACTATACACCAACAACCAACAAAATGACCGTTAAAATTTTGATGCCTCGACTCTCCGTTCTTTGGTTTTGGGAATGTAAAAGTCTCTACCACTTTAGTCCTACAAAATGTGTTGCATGTTCCGAATTTGAAATGCAACTTATTATCTGTTCGTCATTAGCCAATGATGCAAGATGCCATGCTGAGTTCTTTACCACTCATTGTATTTTTCAGGATCTACTCACGGGGACAACAATTGGCGTTGCTAATGAACGTGATGGGCGTTATTACCTAGATGATAGTAACCTTCACAGTATTAATTCTTGCAATAAAGTGTCTCTCCCTAGGACTAGTAGTTTGGAGTTGTGGCATAAGCGATTAGGTCATCCTAATCTTGATTATTTGTTAAAATTGTTTCCTTCAATTTATTCCAATAAAGATCTTTCTCAGTTTTATTGTGATACGTGTGAACGTGCAAAACATCACCGAACATCCTTTTCCAGCATCCCATATCGTGCCTCCCAGCCATTCACTACCATCCACAGTGACGTGTGGGGACCATCCCGCGTCCCTAATTGAGCAAACTCAAAATGGTTTGTCACATTTATCGATGATCACACTCGAGTGAGTTGGGTTTGCCTTTTAACCAGCAAATCCGAGGTTCCTCAAACCTTCATTACGTTTTATAACATGATTCAAACCCAATTTCAAACCAAAATTTGGATTTTACACTCTGATAATGGAACTAAGTATTTCAACACCACCCTTACCACTTTTCTCCAAAAACATGGCATGATTCATAAAAGCACTTGCCCAAATACACCCCAACAAAATGGTATTGCCGAGAGAAAAAACTGTCATATCCTCGACATCGCAAGAGCACTCATGCTCAACTCCTTTGTTCCACAGTACCACTAGGGGGATGCCATCCTTACTGCTGTGTTTCTCATTAATCGCATGCCCAACAAACCTCTCTCTTTTAAAACCCCACTCCAAGTCCTCCATGAAAACTTTCATATTCCTTACCTTGAAAATACCCTTCCGCTTAGAGTCTTTGGCTGCACTACATATGATATGTAAGGTGTAGAAGATAGAAAATGTTGTTAGTTAATTAGTTAGGAAGTTAGAGTTGGTGAATTAGTTAGGTTAGTTAGGATTCTGTTATGATTGTTGCTGTTATGACGGTTGCTTAGGACTATAATTTGCTATTGCTCAAGTCTAAGGCCATATCCTATCCTATATAAAGGGAGAGCCTAGGCTAAATGACTCATGTATGTTGATGTTAATGTGTATGAATGGAATGAACAGTGCGGCGGCACTTGTTTCATGTGTGTTTCTCTCCCAATCCCCCTAATTCTCTACAACCTTCACAACGCGGTATCGAGTCGAGTCATCCTCGGTTCACCACATTACACTCTTAAGTTCTTGCTCACCGAATCATTCTCCTCTTCTCAAGATTCAGATTTGTTGACAAGAACACATCAAGAAAATTGAAATTTTTTTTATATCAATTTCAGTTCAAGAACCCAAATCAGTTCTGGGTTCTTCAATTAGTCGGTCATCTCCATTGCAATTTCAGTTCTGGGTTCACCAGAACATTCAAAGAAAAATCAAGAATTGCAGTTTTGACCAACAATACCTCTGGGCATTACACGTTGCATCATTGGGTATCATTATCGCATTCTATATTCTTCATATGCCATTGGTTTGGTGGGTTCTGTTGGTGGTTTCCGTCAAATTGTGGTGGCATCGTCAATTCTGGTTCGGGTTCTCGTCAGGTTCCGTTTTGGTATATTCGGAAATCAAGAAAAGACCGACTGGACTCACTAATAGACAACACCGACTGAGCCTGAATGTTCTACATCATCGATAGGGTCCACATTCTGCAAAGTCGACCGACACTGAGTCTTCATTCATCTATTTCGACTTCTGGGTAATCAATTCTTGGCGTCGATGATTTCGGTAAGCGGTATTATCATTGGGTTTTGATTCTTCATATTTGACCGAGTTGACGGGTTGGGTGATTTCCAATTGTCGCTTCTGTCATCACCAAATTACGAGTCTCTCACGTCATCAACTTCTGGGTTCTTTATCGTCATCTGATTTAGTCGCACGTCTGGGTGTAATTCTTGTCTGGGTTCCGGCAGCGTGTTGAGCGTTGACTCTACAATTATTTGATTCGTCAAGATTCTGGCTTACTGATTTGGTCGACTGTTTCTGTGATCTCCAAGACTGCTCCCGTCATCGTCAGATTCTGAGTACTCATCTACTTCTGGGAATTATACATTTTGCAGTGCACTCGATAGCCTCTGGTTTTCATTGGTTTCAGTTGGTTACTTTGCCGTCAGCCTCTGTTCTTCTGGTTCGACATTTCCGATTCTTGGTGTTTTGTTTTCCTTCTCAGTCAGATTCTGTGCATCGCCTGTAGCATTGAATAATTCTGGTGTCAACGTTTTGGGTTCACGTCGATTAATTCTGCATCTGTAATCGTCTGTTGTCTGAGTTTCGTTCTCGGTTTTTTCGTGCGTCGAGTTCGTTTGTTGGTTTTCCGAGTCACATGGTTCGGTTTTGGTTTATCGGGTCCAAGAGCTAGCGCCAATTGATTTTAATTGTTGGGCAATTAGTAACATCAGATTTTTGACACTTGTATGGTAAATACAAGAGCCCAGATTGCTTCATGGCTGATCTCGTAGAAGCTCGGTTTAAGGCCATCTAAGATACCTTGCAACTCCATGAAGATACTCTACAACTACATGGGAACCTTTTACAAACCATCTCCGCTCAATTAGAGTCGTTGTTGCAGAGGACAGAGAAGCGTTATGGACCAGTAATGAGGGTAAGTGCGGAGAAGACAACCTCAAATGAAGTTGGGGCTATGACACATGGAGTTATCTCTGCTTCTCACAACCCAGAAACAAAGAAGAGACCGAGCATTACATTTGGTGTTATTGAGTCTTTGAGTTTCAAAACCGCCAACCTTCAAGGCACACCAAGTCTGAATATCCTTGGGTCTACCCAGAACGAGTCGAGTGCAGTGGACACGATGGAAGATGCAATTGAAAAGAATGAAGAGACGAAGATGAATTTTGATAGAACGAGGAGGGAGAAAGCAAGAGTTGAGTGGCAATTTAGGATCATTTTAGAAATTGACTTGGCTTGTATTCCCTCACAATGTCAGATATATTCTTCAGATTTCCCGAATTTTTTAATTTCAGATGAGTGTTTGGACATTACCTTTGAAGGAAATGGCCCAAGGTTATTGTTGCAATTGGATCTTCAAAGGTCTGAATGTATAAGTGATGGGCTGCTGCAAAAATGGCTCTCACTTGTTCAATATTCTCCTACACAAAGTTTGCTACAAACTTGGTTTCGGGGCAAGTTAATTACAATGCTCTTTGGGAGGATCTGTTCTTTGATTGTAAAAGGAAAGGCAAAAAGGAGGCAGCAGTATGTGGGAGCAATATCTTCTGGGTCAAGGTTTCAAGTTGCAGATTTTTGCTATGATAAGAAGTTCTCTAGATCCTGGTTTTGTTGCATCGGTTTTGTATTTTTGAGGGATAATTTTGTGTTTTGTTGTTGTCATCCTTGAGGGCAAGGATGTTTTGGGGAGGGAGTATTGATATGTAAGGTGTAGAAGATAGAAAATGTTGTTAGTTAGTTAATTAGTTAGGAAGTTAGAGTTGGTGAATTAGTTAGGTTAGTTAGGATTCTGTTATGATTGTTGCTGTTATGACGGTTGTTTAGGACTATAATTTGCTATTGCTCAAGTCTAAGGCCATATCCTATCCTATATAAAGGGAGAGCCTAGGCTAAATGACTCATGTATGTTGATGTTAATGTGTATGAATGGAATGAACAGTGCAGCAGCACTTGTTTCATGTGTGTTTCTCTCCCAATCCCCCTAATTCTCTACAACCTTCACAACAACATATGTTCACCTTCACCACACATCCAAACTTGATCCTCAGGCTGTTCGTTGTCTCTTCTGGGGCTACTCTGCTTCTCAAAAAGGCTATAAATGCTATGATCCTATCACCAAACGTCTTCTTGTCTCCTGTGATGTTACCTTCCATGAGAATGTCCCTTTCTATTCACCGTCCTCCATTTAGGGGGAGAATTGGAGTGAATGTCAGACCCTAACAGCATCTGAACCCTCACCAGAACCCTTGCCTGAACTTGCGTTCCATGACACCACTCTCTATATTCCCAACCTAGAGCCATATGAGGAACCTATTACCCAAACAACTATTTCTGGGAGAGACAAGACCGACAACCCTAAGAAATGGAAGAACACCTATACACGAAGGCTATCAACAACATATGGTGATAAAGTACCTCAAGCTCATAGCACACGCCCTGAGTCGGAACCAATGATAGGTCCAGAAGATGAACATGGTGAAGAGAATGATTTACAAATAGCAGCTGATGACAACTCTGATATTGTTGATAGTCTGGATTTACCAATTGCTATGAGAAAGCAGCTCAAAACATGCACACGACATCCTATAGAGAAGTTTGTTTCATATCAGGCTCTATCGTCTAAATACCATGCTTTTGTCTCTCAACTTGATGGTGTCACAATACCTAAAAACGTAGATGAAGCACTAGGTGATCCTGAATGGAAACACGCGGTACTAGATGAGATGGAAGCACTAATCCAGAATGAAACATGGGAATTCGTGGATCTACCAAAAGGGAAGAAAACAGTTGGCTGCAAGTGGGTCTTCACACCAAAATACAAAGTCGATGGAAGTCTTGATAAATATAAGGCACAACTTGTGGCAAGAGGTTTCTCTCAAACCTATGGGATGGATTATATTGAAACATTTTCCCCTGTTGCAAAGTTAAACACAATTGGAATTTTGTTATCTTTGGCTACAAACTTAGACTTGGCGCCTACACCAACTGGATGTGAAGAATGCATTCATTAATGGAGAACTAAGGGAAGAAGTATAAATGAAACCTCCTCTAGGGTTCCAGGAAAGAAAGCAAACCAGGTATGCAAACTCAAAAGTCACTTTATGGTCTAAACCAATCTCCCCGAGCTTAGTTTGAAAGATTTACCAGAGTCTTGAAAAATCAAGGATACACTCAGGGACAAAGTGATCATACTATGTTCTTCAAGCATACAAATGGGAAGATAGTTGTTTTAGCAATATATGTAGATGATATTGTCTTTGACAAGAGATGATGAAGAAGAAATTAATCAAATAAAAGTAGCTCTAAATCGGGAATTTCAAGTCAAAGACCTTGGAGAAATGAAGTACTTTCTTGGAATGGAGGTAGCCAAATCAAAAACAGGCATCTACATCTCTCAAAGAAAGTATATTCTGGATCTCTTAAAGGAAAAATGCATGTTGGGTTGCAAACCTAGTGATATTCCCATACGGGCTGACAAAATTGGGGTCGATGAGGAGTTGGGAAAACCTGTCGATGCAAGTAGATATCAGCGTATGGTAGGAAGGTTAATATATCTCTCACATACCAGATCTGATATAGCATTTGCAGTCAGTATGGTAAGTCAACATTCATGATCCCAAACAAAAACATCTGGATGAAGTCTACCGAATTCTCAGATATTTGAAGGGCTCTCCAGGACGTGGACTTTTCTTTAAGAAATCCACTCAACGGATCGTTGTAATGTTCACGAACGCAGATTGGGCAGGTGACCAGGAGGACAGAAAATCAACCTCATATTATTGTACGTTTGTCTGGGGTAATTTGGTTACTTGGAGAAACAAGAAATAGAGTGTGGTAGCAAGAAGTAGTGCAGAAGTAGAATTTCGAGCAATAGCACTGGGAATTTGTGAAGGAATATGGGTAAAACAGCTACTTGAAGAACTACGGATGAATACAGGCCTCCCAGTTAGGCTCTATTCTGATAACATGGCAGCTATTAACATCTCACACAACCCAGTTCAACATGATCGAACCAAACATGTTGAAATTGATCGACATTTCATAAGAGAGAAGATCGATAGTGGGATTATCAGTCTCAAGTGTCAAGTATGTCCCTTCCATAGAACAGACCGCAGATATGCTGACCAAAGGGTTAAACAAAGACAAGTTCGAGCATCATGTTAGCAAGTTGGACATAATCAACATCTATGATCCAACTTGAGGGGGAGTGTTGGAAATCGAATTTAATTAAATCTAATTAGTTAGCTGATTAGGCGCTTATCTTAATTTAAGTTGTTAGAGAGATTTTAGGGATTAAGTTAGATTTTATCTTTTGGAATTTAAATTAGATCTCTCGATTGTAATCTTGAAATAGTAGGAGCTATCTAGGTTACTGTTTAGTCGCGGATTGCTGCTGTTTAGTCGCTGAGTCTCTGCTGTATATAATTCTCATTAGTGAATGAATAGAGATATCGATGTTCGGACGCATCACAGAGTCAGCGTCAGCCTTCAAGAACCATTCAGATTCTGATTGACAATAGCAGCACCCATGATTTTATGGATTATGATCTTGCTGTCAAGTTAGGATGGAAAGAAAAAGAAGCTCATCTTACTGCAGTTCAGGTTGCTGGGGTTAGGAAATTACAAGTCTTTGGTGTTTGGCATGGATTTAGGTGGAAAATGCAAGGTCTGGATTTTATGTGTGACCTTGGGATAATCAAACTGCATACATTCCATATTGTATTAGGATTATCATGGCTGAAATCGATCAAGAGTGCTTTCTGGGACTATAAGAAACTCTATGTAATTCTGGTACAAGGGCAAGTTGTGTAAGCTACAAGCAAGCCCTACAAATTCTCTACGAGTGGTTCATTCTACAAGATTAGGGTTTGTTAGCTGATAAAAGAGAGAAAGTGTATATAGAATTGTTTATATTCCACACACACTGAATTACATTGGCAGATTACACATATACACACACAGAATAGTTCCAGCCTCTATACGTCCCTAGCCTCTATATAACCCCAACCTCTATACGTCCCTAGCCTCTATACAACCCCAACCTCTATTAGTTCCAGCCTCTATATTTCCTAACACTCCCCTCGGAAAGTTGGAGCATAGATGTTAATCATGTCCAACTTGGTACAAAGATAATAAACACAAGTTCTTAGAAACTTTAGATAACAAATGACAACAAAATTCTCACACACTCCCCCTCAAGCTGTAAGCAGCTTGAATGTGAACAGCAACAAATCACCAATAGTTTGCTTCTTCATGAGATCTTGAAGCAAACAGCAATAGTACACGAGTACCAAACCAAAGTAGAAGCTGCAGCAAACGGTCTCACCAGGGACCAACACCTCACCGGAGGCAAAGCAGCAAACGGTCACACATGGACCACCAAACTGTCTTACTGAGACAAACACCTCACTGAATGGGCCATGAAATTACCCAACCACAAACACGGCATTCAAGACAAAAGAACACTTCACGAACGTGCTGGAAAACAAAGAACCCGGCTACCGAAACAAGTGAACGTGCACGTAACGAAATGCCGAAAACCCGATCTCACAACGCAACCTTCAAAGCAAAGAACCGGCCCCACACACCGGAAATGAAGGCTCGACGTCGGAGACAAAGAAAGCCGAAGTACAAACGTCCAAACGGAACCCAAATGACCAAAACGGAACCCAAATGACCAGTAGGTCACAACAAGCAAACGAGGTATCAATAACCTCAACAGAAACCTCTTTAGTCACCACAGAACAATCTCATTCGAGATCACAACACCAAACCGAAGCTCAACGATTCGCATGACAAACTCACATTAGTAACCAAATAACACACTCCTACAACCAGGAAGCAAATAACCACCAAACCAGAAGATATTGATGAAACGACACTGGAAACGAAGACAAACTAGTAGGCAGAAATCACCAACGTGTACGCATGAATAGTGCCTTACGTATGAACAGTACATACGTATGAATAGTACCAAAACGTACGGATGAACAGTTGATCCTCATCAAAAACTGCAGCTACACCTTTACAAAGAACCATTTAGATCAGACGGGTCCAAAGCATGACTTCTTTTCTTGTCTTCATGCAATCACATACCTTTTTTCAAACATGTGGGACCCACCACTACCAACTATTCTTCTTTTCAAAAATCATGAGTGCGCCGCATGAATATTTTACTAACTCTTCCATGCCCACTACCCATTCTTTCCAACTCAGATTCCTTTTCTTTCTTTAACCGCTTAGGCACCCATGACCAACAACTCACTTCCCTTTTTTTTTTTTTTTTTAAATGATTACAATAATTCACCTTCACTCAAGTCAGATCCACTCCTTCCGTGACTTTTCCCTCTCTTTCATCACCTTACTACCTTCTCTTCTCACCGGTCTCTTCCTTCTTCATCTTCAACCGGATCCTCAAACCGAGACAGCTGAAGAAAACCAGCACACCGACCTTCTTCCACCGTGGCTTCCACAATCGGCCTCCCTCAGGTTCTGTCTTCTCCGACGGCCTCTACTCCTTCACCGTCATCTCCTCGACCACTTCTCCTAGAAGACACGCCGAGGAAGATGATTTGCACCATGAGCCGAGAAAGAGAGAGCCAACAACCAAAGCCACAAACTCGACAAACGCCCACCTCCCTCCGGCGAACTACCGAAGGACAGACGATGAGTTTCAAGCTCACGGAAGGACAAAGCCAACGGCAACTCGAGCACATGCAACACTCTGGCTTTCAACATCTGTCGGAATCTGGAAATGTCGCCGGAAAATTCAAGAACACGCTGGAATTTGAAAACTTCTCCGGAAATGCAGAGAATCTAGCCAGAAATCTCGTAACACTTGCTGAAATTTGCAAACTCCACCGAAACCGCAGAGTACCACCGGATTAAAGGGTCGCGAATGGAAAAAGGTCACGGAAACCGGAAAATTCAGAACCTCACGAAAATCAAAGACTATCGCCGGAAATAAAGAAGAAGACGAGAAAATGGTGGTCTCTGGATGAGAAACGGAAACTCGCCGGAACGGAAGTTTTCACCGGAACCGGAAAATCTCGCGGAAATCAAAGAAACTCGAACAAGCTCGGCACCATAAAAAATAAGCACAAATGACCAACCAAGGACGAATAACAACCAAACGAAGAGGTACACACTTTTCTCGCAATGCCGCAAACGGAATTTGCAGATCCGAGAGAATCGGCGTTCAAACCAGCAGAACCGTAATCTGCAAACAGAGGATCCACCGTCGATTCTCTCCTCCACACCACCGTCAACCGCCGATGTGGTAACCAAACAGTACAAGTGTACAATGGAACAAACAAATGAAGAGGTACATACTTCTCTCTCCCCCGTGAACAAAGTGACAAACACGATCACCGTTCACAAAAAAGACCACACTCAATCGAAATCGAACACACAAAGGAGAAAGCGAGAGCTCTCTCGACCGATCACCGAAACCGAAGCGTATCCGACGAAACGAACCCAAATCGACTAAGGAAGCCGGATCTAACAGAGGTGTGACCTTGGACGTAAAGCGAAGAAGAGCAAAACAACAAAATCCAATCGCCAAACGCAACCGGCCTAGTCTTGCGAAAAAGAAGATCGACACCGGCCTAAGGAGCCAAACCAAACGAGAGATGACACGGACGGACACAAACACCGGAAATTCACAAGTTGACCAAATAATCTAAAAATCTTGCCGAAGTGAGAACCTCACCACAAACACACTCGATTGGCCCATCCATTTTTACGTGACCATATACCGTTCACGCTACAGTGACAGCGGCCACCGGAAAACTCAAATTGGCCAAGAACTAACCAAGCTCTGATACCATGTTAGCTGATAAAAGAGAGAAAGTGTATATAGAATTGTTTATATTCCACACACACTGAATTACATTGGCAGATTACACATATATACACACAGAATAGTTCCAGCCTCTATACGTCCCTAGCCTCTATATAACCCCAACCTCTATACGTCCCTAGCCTCTATACAACCCCAACCTCTATTAGTTCCAGCCTCTATATTTCCTAACAGGGTTCAACATGCTTTTTGAACCCCAGATGTACTTAGTTTAGATGTTGCAACCCTTAACCAAAGGGCCAAAAGGATGTTCTACAGAATTATCAGAATTGCCAACAGAAGTCCAGCGATCTCTTGAAAGGTTTGAAGGGTTATTCGATGAGCTAAAAGGGCTCCCTCCTCTAAGGCCAGGCCATAATCATCCCATTGTGCTCCATGAAGGCACAACCCCATTAGCTTGAAACCTTATCGATATTCAGCAGCTTGGAAGAATGTTATTGAGAAACAAGTTTCAGAATTGCTGCAAATAGGGGTTATTCAGGAAAATTCTTCTCCCTTTTCAGCCCCTATTGTTTTGGTTAAGAAAAAGGATGGAACTTGGAAAATGTGTATTGATTTTCGTGAGTTGAATAAGAAAACGGTGAAAAATCGGTACCTTATTCTCTTAGTAGAGGATCTACTTGATGAGTTACATGTTGCTACATGGTTTACTAAGCTTGGTTTGAGGGCTAGTTACCATCAAATCAGGATGAGGCCAGAGGATTGTTACGCATTTAAGACTCATTCTAGGCACTTTGAGTGGCTAGTCATGCCATTTGGATTGACTAATGCTCCAGCCACTTTTCAAGTAGCTATGGATGATATTTTTAAGCCTCTCCTAAGGAAATTTGTCCTTGTTTTCTTTGATGACATTCTGATTTATAGTGCTACCATTGCAGAACATGCTCAGCACCTTGAAGAAGTTATGAGAATATTGCAAGATAATCAGTATTTTGTCAAAAAGGAACAAGTGTACCTTTGCTGCTAAGAGTGTGGAGTATCTTGGTCATATTAGTAAAGGTAAGGTAGCTACGGATCCAAAGAAAATTTAGGCTGTTGCAAATTGGCCTGAACCTCAGACAACAAAGTAGTTGAAAGCTTTCCTAGGCTTGGCTGGGTACTATCGAAGGTTTATTCAAGGGTATGGATCTATAGCAAAGGCTCTTACACTTTTATTGCAAAAAGATACCTTTAAATGGTCAGAAACTGCCTTCAAAACTTGAAAAAGGTTCTGATTTCAGCACCAGTTTTAGCGCTGCCAGATTTCTCCAAGGACTCTAAAGTTGAAACTGATGCATGTGGAGGAGGAATTGGTGACTTATTTCAGTAAGGCTCTAACTCAAAAACACTTGAATCTTTCTACATACGAAAAAGAATTGTTAGCCGTGGTACAAGCGGTCGAGTATTGGCACCAATATTTGGAGCGTAGTAAGATCATTATTAGGACAAATCAGCAAAGTCTCAAATATCTATTGGGACAAAAACTGAAAACGCCATTTCAGATGTATTGGATAGCAAAACTTTTATGGTATGACTACAAGATTCAATATAAGAAGGGAAATGATAACACAGTGGCTAATGCTTTGTCAAGGTTGCATGGGTCTCAAATATTGCAGATTTCTTTGGATACTACTTCTCCTGAATTGATGGAAGAAATTCAGAAAAGTTGGGAATTAAATCCAGAAATTTTAGCTATCCTAGCTGAAGTGAGAGAAAGATGGGGTGTTTCAAAGGTATTCTTGGGATGGCACCTATTTGAGGAAAAACAACCGTTTGATTGTTGGGAATGTTGCTGAATTGAAGAGCAAGCTGCTGGAATGGCTTCATGCTAGTCCTCAAGGAGGCAATTCAGGCAACCAAGGGACTTACTACAAGGTTAAGGGATTGTTTTAGTGGAAAGATCTTCATAAGGATGTTGAAGACTTTGTTAAGGGCTATAATACTTGTGCTAGATGTAAGTATGAAACAGTTGCTGCACCAGGGTTGTTAAATCCACTACCAATTCCAAGTAAAGTATGGGAAAGCATATCAATGGACTTCATTGAAGGGTTGCCTAAATCTGGAGGTAAAGAAGTGATTTAGGTAATTGTTGATAGAATGAATAAATATGCTCATTTTATCCCTCTTTCTCATCCATATTCAGCTTCTACACTTGCACAAGCTTTCTTGGATCAAGTTTACAAGTTGCATGGTACTCTGGTAGAAATTTTAAGTGATAGAGATTCCCTTTTTCTTAGTAATTTCTGGAAAGAGTTTCTTAAGGTTCCCAAAGTGCAGCAAAGTCTTTTATCTGCTTACCATCCTCAAAGTGATGGCCAAACCGAAGTCCTTAATAGGTGTTTGGAATCTTACTTGAGGTGTATGTGTTGAAAAGTTCCTAAGGAATGGAGTCAATGGTTAGCTTTGGCGGAGTAGTGGTATAACACCAATTTTCATACTTCCACAAAGGCCACTCCTTATGAGCTTTTGTATGGCCAGAAACCTTCTGTTTATGTCCCTTATGTGCCTCAGACAACTATAGTAAAGGCTGTAAATAGAAGTTTTAAAGCAAGAGAAAAGATTATTGCAGTTTTGAAGCATCATCTGCGTAGGTCACCCAATACCATGAAGCAAAAGGCTGATTTGAAAAGGTCTAATAGGGATTTTGAGGTACCACAATAGGTGTTTTTAAAGCTGCAACCCTATAGACAGATTTCTGCAGCCACAAGAAGCAATCAGAAATTAGCTCCTCCGCTCTTTGGTCCATATAGGGTACTGGAAAAGATAGGACCTGTGGCATACAAGTTGGACTTGCCTCCGGAAACTAGAATTCATTCTACTTTCCATATCTCTTTGCTGAAACTATGTCCAGATCCAAGTGTAAAACAGAGACATCCTCCTATTGATTTGATTGGCTGGCAGTCCCAAATTCTCTATATCCTCAGCAAATTTTGTCCCAACACATTGGTAGAAAGAAGCGCCGAATATTTACTTTGGTACAATGGCAGGGATATCCAGAAGAAGAGGCTACATGGATTTCCTTGTTTAATCTGAAAAATCAATTTCCAAAGTTTCCATTGCCAAACCCTTGAAGACAAGGGTTGTTTCAAGGGGCATTGATATGGAACTTATCATTCTTATTTAGGGACCTAAATGTAAGATAGAACTAGGGACCTAAATGTAAACTAGATAGTTAGTAGGGTAATTAGGCACTAATCATAAACTAAGCCTATAGTTAGTGACTTGAGGAGGGCTATAGTATTATAAATAGCCTACTCCTTCATTTTGTAACGGACTGATCAGATTGTGCATTATACAAAAACCTGTGAGAGAGTAACCGAAGCTCTCTTCTTCATCTTCTTCTTTTTTGCCTCTTGTGTCTCTCTTCTATCTCTATTTCTCAATTTTATGGTATTAACCATAACACAAGCTATTGGATAAGCTGCTTCAACATCTTACCCAAAATAAATAGACTACAATTAAAATGATACGTTGAAGTAGGCATACATTTCCAAAGATTTAATTAATTTCACATTGCTTTGAAATTTCATAGCAGGTCATTACAATGGAATAATAAATTTCTAACACAAGTTAAATTGACAGATCAAAGTGAGAGAAAAAGGGGCATAAGCATATGTACATACTTCAATTGTGAGTAAGATGCCAAAGCATTATTTTCACACATGGCAAGCTATTGGATAAGCTGCTTCAACATCTTACCCAAAATAGATAGACTACAATCAAAACGATAAGTCAAAGTAGGTGTTATGGTTTTAACATAGAATTCAGAAGAGAAAGGGAGAGAACAGAAACAGAGGGACTTAGAAGAGAAATCTGTGATGCTCATTCATTCATCATAACAACAAGCATAGAGATACAATGGATAGACATATGCCTTATATAGGCAATACTAGACCTACCCATCCCAACTAACTACTATTAGTTACTAACAACTAACCAACTAACTAACCTAGTTAGTTATTTACCATTTACATATCAATACCTCTCCCCCAAAACATCCTTGCCCTCAAGGATGATTGACTACAAAACACAAATCTGAACAAAAACAACCAAAACACAAGATTAATAAGCTTCTAATTCTGAAAAAAAAAACTTTGCTGATCTTTGACAAACTCTTGCTTGAAATCGTGTAGAAATCTGTCTTGAATAATTGCTGCATTCTACACATAGGTGGTACAACCCACTTGTTGAATTCTGAACCAAATAGAAATAAATGGTACAAGGCTGAACCAAAAAGCATTTTAATAAGCTTTCCCCCGAACCAAAACCGAATCGAGACGAGTGTAGGAATAGGGAAGATTTGAACAAAAGGAGGCCATTTGAAATTGATCCATGAGCGAAACCTTGGGCCCTTGCCTTTACTGCAACAGTCCAAGCCCATTTGGCCATTGAGTATGGAAAACTCACGTGCATCTTCAAAATATCTCGATGACCACTGAATTCTGAACCTGGGTAGAATAATATATTTGACTTTTCAACTTGAACCAAACCCACCATGTACACTCAAAGGCGAAGAAACTCTTGTTCAAAGCACTCCATATCTCGCCACTTAGCTCCGTCATATATCACGGGATACATCTTTTAATTGGTGTGAAGACTTTAACCCAAGTACGTACCAGAAATTTATCAAGAGAATCGAAACTCACTGCCCCATCAACATTCGGCTTTGCTTCCGTCACCACCTCCGTGTCTTGTTTCGCGACGACTGTGGCTTCATTAATTCCTTTCAACGCACAAGAAGCCTTTTGAATGGAGCTGGGATTGTCGGCAACCAGAGGCGTCTCATTCGCAATTACCCACACGTTTGGTCGGCAAGAATCAGCTGCGGGTCCACCCTTGTGGATGTCGAATTTCTTTTGTTCGTGATTATCGATAGGCTCCGTCACCTCTTCATGATCTTGCAGCATCGTTTTGTTTGTAGGATTAGAATTTCTGGTAGATGGGTTTATTGTATTAGTTGCTGAATTTCCCAAAACACCCGTGTCTTTCTGGTGGGGTGTAGAACGTTGGGTCCCAATTTCATTGTTTCATGTCGTGGGCGAAGGTAGCAAAGACACAGAGGCAACACTTGACACGTACCGACCTGCTCTGTCACCCAAGGCTTTGGCTTCTCGTCGATTAATCGCCACTTCTTGCAGTCTTGCAAGGCGACGTGCATCACCGAGCGTGTCTTTGGGATTAAACATCCGCACGTAGTCGGCAATCTCATCCTTCAAGGCTGCCACGTATATATCGACAAGATACTCTTCTTGGTCGAGTCTAATGTGGCTGAAATCGCTTCAAACTTTGCATTGAATTCGGCCAACGTTCCGTTTGACGTAAGCATGATAATTGTCTCGTCGATACTACGTTCGGGCCACTGAAAATTCTTGCACCTTCGCAAGTCGTCTTGCTTCATCTGCTTTCTTGGCTTGCCGCTGCAGATCCCATTCTTTCATTTGAGCGTAAGCACGAGCCCCACCTATGGTTCTTGGTTGAAAGGATTCAACTGAGTCACGGAGTTCATCTTTCAACCCACCCACGTATGCTTTAACAAGTGCTCTTCTGGCAAATAGAGCTGGAGCTGCGATCTTGTGACATTGGCATCAAAGACTTCATTATACTCCTTCACATTGCCACGCTGCCGAGGCCACAACGGACTACGACGGAACGTTGAGAAAACCATGTTTCAGACAAAAAGCAGAAGAACAGAACCGGAAATGAAGAAGTACATAACTTGTTGGTGGTGTCTTGATGAGTTCTTGATGGTTTATTGCTGTTTTAATGGCTGGCAGAACCAGAAACCACCCAAAAACAGAATCGGGAACCAGAAAATAGAAGAAACAGACCCAGAAATGGATATGACAGAACCAGGGATGAAATTGGTAGAACCAGAAACCAGAAAATCTTGAATTAGAGCCCAGAAATTCGATCAAGACAGTCTAACACTGTTTTAAGGCCATCAAAGATGAATCTTTGACTTTATTTTTCTTCGTTTCTTCAAAGTCAGAACATGGGCACGTCAATCTGGTAGGTGTTTTTTGGAGTTTTCTGCTAACTCAAATGTCGAACTGAACCATTAGGTTCATGACTCCACCTGGGTCATGTTGCACTTGGTCAATTGGTTATTTCCGATCGAACCGAGCCGTGAGAGAAGAGGAGAATGACTCTGGACTGATTCAAGAACTATAGAGATCACAGCGGGGGAGCCGAGGATGACTCGCTCTGATACCACTGTTATGGTTTTAACATAGAATTCAGAAGAGAAAGGGAGAGAACAGAAACAGAGGGACTTAGAAGAGAAATTTGTGATGCTCATTCATTCATCATTACAACAAGCATAGAGATACAATGGATAGACATATGCCTTATATAGGCAATACTAGACCTACTCATCCCAACTAACTACTATTAGTTACTAACAACTAACCAACTAACTAATCCCTTCCTAACTAACTAACCTAGTTAGTTATTTACCATTTACATATCAGTAGGCATACATTTCCCAAACATACTTGAGGACCTTCATCATTTGAAAAAAAAATAATGAAATAAAAATCCCCAAAACTGCCTAAAGCACCTAAAGTGATACATGGCAAGCCTCAAAATAACACTACCAATTAATGATTTCATCCGCACCTTATATTTGCATATCCTCCTTTATATATAATAATAATAATAACAATAGAGGTATGGTTTGGTTTTCCAATGACATAAAATCCCCCAACTACCCCTTACATTACCACATCACCCTTAAATCCCACATAACATTCCCCCCTTGAAACTGATTGTTGCCCTCAAGGATCAATAGAAAGCGACTAGATAACACAATTTAATAATAACGACCTAAAAAAGTATGTCAAAGCCTATAAATGCTCCAGTAGGCTCAATTCTATGCTTTCCACCATACGAGGTCATTTTGAACCCCTGCCACCCCATTCTGCTTCCTTGGTTGCTCTTGCCACTCATGCCACAAGACTTCAGCATGTAGAGAGGCATGGGTTTTATCAATTATTTCCTCTTTCTCATTCTCTCTCTTTGTAATGCCCTGACTTGAATTGTTATTTTCTGGTATTTAGTTAATTTGAATTCCAATTGAGATGGAGTGATAATGTAGTGGTCTAGGTGCACAGTTTTTTTGGCCCTTTTTGCCATTGTAAGTTTTGTGTTAAACAAGTGGGGCTGTTTATAGAGTTTTGCTGAAGATTTAGGGTGAATTTTATTGTCACAAAACCCTGGGCTTGGTTTTCAGTAGTCTCAAAATTTGGGGGACATAGCACAACTCTAGTTGTGGTTTTAACTTTCATAGGTTAGTTGAACAACCAAGTACCTTTTACGACTTACTTCGACTATAATGCCATTGTCCAGTGCTACTTTTTTATTCCTGAATTCAAAAAAAAAAAAAAACCAATAAGTATAACAATTTAGAATTTTCTAGCAAAAGAGCAGATGACAAAGAGGACCAAGTATTTTAATTCTAAAATTAACATCATGACTGCCACACATTTCATTAAGAAAAACAAAAGAGGAAAATGCATGAATGCGTAGTAAAGTAATAAGTTTCAAATGAATTAAGTTCAAGAAATCATGGGATGCAAACCATTATTGTAAGTATATCAGGACAACAATTCGTTACTGTTTGACAGGACGTCAATTTGAAAACGCAATAAAAATTGAAGGAGGATACAGGAAAAAAAATCCAGTCTACAAACTTGCAACTTTTTTTGTAACACAAGTTGTCTGTGGACTTGATGTTCTGACTCCATCAAGGGGAAAATAGGCCCCAACGTATTAAGCAAATGCTTGAATCAATAAAAAGATAGCTTCTTAATTACTACTTGCATATTTAACCAGACTATGTTCCAAGACAAACATTAACAAAAATGAAGATAGACTCGGCAGTAAATGACAAGGTGACAAGGCAACTAGATGCTTTCAAAAGCTTTTTTTTTTTCTTTTGTTCAGGCGATGACATATACCGTGGCGTGGCTGCAATCTCTTCCTTTACAGTACATGTTACACGCTTGGGAACAGATGCAGATAATGGTTTGTCATCATAAAACTGCACCTTAACTTTCATTTCATCTGTTAATCAGGCAACAATTTATGATTAACTAGCAAAGGAATGATGGGAATAACAGGTAGCTACATTCATAAAGCTTAAAATGCTTCCGGCAAGTTAGCAAAGGGTGAGACCATTATGAAAAGAAATGCAATGATAGCTTAAAGCATGTGAATAAACACCATGTTGACAGGAACAACCTTTTTGGATGCTTAATAAACACATCAAAGCTTAAGTAGCTTTGCAGCAATATGTCTGAAAATGAATCTTTGCATTGCTGAATGAAAAAGAAAAAATCGGTGGCACGCTGGTAGCTCATTGAGGCCAGAATGTGATAGAAATCTTATCTTTGGGCCTAAAGCCTGCTAGATTTAGATTTGTCGGTTCCTTTACTATTCAAACTTTAATTATTTGTCCTTTTATAATTTTTTATCGCATTAGATTTTGTAAACATGATGTTATCAATCCACTATGTATGTGAGACAGAAAGAGGGGTGAGCATGGATGGCATGTAATAAGTACAAACTATTCACTGACCTCGTAGATATGCAGCATTCTTGCCAAACAAGTCTCTAGACAACTCCACTTGATCCAACGTATCAGGGCTGGCCACAATTACACAAAGAAACCACATTTACCAACTTGACAATGATTTATAGAACAGAAAAGCAAACTATGATGAGAGATGCAAGAACCCACTCCATCAATACTACCGTGCCATCATGATCCATGCACATATACATGAATTTTTTTCCTGCACATAGACTCCTGCAAATATTTATATGCAAGAAAGCAAAGAAAAATTAAAGCAATTATTAGTCAACACTCAGAAGGAACAAACTTAAGTCATCAGTAATCAGATAGATCAAATGTTTTTCATTATTCAACTTTCAAATAATTATACTCTAAACTATGAATTGACCGAGGCATAAAAAAAGCACGGCCCATGAAGAGGAATGGATCAGCACAAAAAAACAAGACGCCAAATGGAAAGATCCACTCTTCTATTCCTTCAGCTTGTGTGTTCCTTCTTGTGGGGAGGTCAACATACAAATTAACGAGTATAATCCACTCGCAAAAACTAATTTCTCTCCTTCCAAGCCTCACCCACCCTCAAATAAGGTTTATTGTGTGTACCAGATATAGATATATCCTGTATAAAGCTTAACTCAGTTAATATATAATTCTTAATTCAAGTTGAAAACTCAGATTGCTTGAGAACACAACTATTATGGCACAATATTCAATGGGAATTACTGAATAAAAAATTATATTTCCTGAGTTTGTGAATTTTATATAAGAACACATATCACCATTTAAGAAACATAAACACACCGAAAAATAGTGGCCTTGTTTGTTTGTTTTCAAAAAGGTTTTATAAAAGTTTTTATAAAATTGTTTTTTAAAACGTGTTTTGGAAATTGACTCTTTTTTTGGCAAAAAAAAATATATGTTTTGGATAAAAACAAAAAATTGTTTGAATACTTCTAAAAAAATTATATTTGAAAATAAATATACTGAGACAATGGAGAAAAAGCCATCTAGCAGAAAAGCAAGGGTTTCCCAATTTTCCCAAACAAAAAATAAGAAAAAGCAAAAACAAAAACAAGAAAACATCTAAAAACTGTTTTGTTTTTTTAGTTTTTAAAAAATATATTGAAGTTTTTTTGTTTATCACCAACGTTTTTTTATCTTTTTGTTTTTAAAGACAGAAAACTGTTTTCAAAACAAGAAAACAAACAAGACCACAATATCCCCTGAAATCAAACTAAATAACCATGGAAGGGGTAAAATAAAATAACATCAACTAAGCAGCATTTGCCAATATATTTGTAAATCTACCAAAGAGACTAATCTAAAGTGACAACCGATTGAAAACAATAAAGAGGCCAAAAAACTTCTTTTTTTCCCTACAAGAGATGTAGCAACATATCTGAAAATTCAAATTTCATTAAGAGCCATTATGTATAGGGGCTCCTCTCCCTTGTATAAGTACCCATACTTTTATCATGAATATATACAATTACGATACAATATTCTACATGGTATCAGAGCACGTTCGGTTCTGATTTCTGTTCTCTTTTTATTTTTTATTTTTTTTATTTCTCCGCTGTGCATTCTGGCGAGGAACAGTGAGTGAGAGAGAGAGTTAGGGTTCTGTCCTCCACCGCCGTTTAGCCACCACGCGCCGCCCCACCGTGCTCAGAGGGCGCCGATCGGGCGGAACCCGGTCGGCGCGACCAGTTCCGCTGCGCGTGGCCGTCCACGCGCCTCCTCCTCGCTGTCTCGCCGCGCGATTACACGCGCCGGCGTGAGGACAATCTCTCGGGCGAGTTTCTTTGTCGCCGTTTGCTTTTTCGGGATCGAGTCACTGATTCCGGTTGGACCCAGGTGGTTTTGCGCTCATATCTTGAGTTTCAACGTCGGGTCTGTTCGTTTTTGCTTGCTGTTTGCTGTGTTTTGGGTGTGCAAAGGTGTTGTTGCGTGTTTCTAGTGTTGCTTTGGTCATTGTTTGACCACTTGCTCTGCTTTCTGCTGTTTGGAAGTTGACAGCACGGTGAATCAAACGGTTCAGGTGTCTCTTGGTTCTGTTTTCCTCTCCTCATTTCCGGCGGTTTCCGGTGGTTTTCGGCGTCTGGGTTTACTCTTTCCAGATCGTGAAGTTGCTCCTTATTGCGTTTGGAGGTTTCTGGTTCAGACACTGGTTCTTTGCTGTGCATTTGTTCTTGGCCGCTTAGATTGGGTTTTTTTTTTTCTCACCGAAGTTTGGTTTGGTACATTTTTTGTGTGACCTCTTCTGCGTTCTTTGGTTTCCCGGTGCTGTTGTTGGGTGTTGTCATCTTTGGTGAGGTTTTCTGCTCACTGTTGGGACGAGTGTTCTGTTCTGTGCATTGGGCAATATTGGATATTCTTTGTGGCTGGTGCTCTTATTCTAAGAGCACGTTGTGGAACTCAACTTATTTTTTGGTGAGGATTAATGGCTGAATCTATGTCTAGTTCTTCTGTTGCTCTCGTTACAGGTAATATTGCCTCTAGTCTTGCTACTTCTTCCTCGAAGTGGATCATCGATTCCGGTGCTACCGATCATATGACGGGTAACCACCATTTGTTTTTTCCTCGTATGCGCCTTATGCCAATCCCTCTAGTATAACTATTGCCAATGGTTCTTATTCTCGTGTTATTGGCTCGCACCGTTGAACCTACCCCGTCTGTTTCCTTATCCCATGTCCTTAAAGTCCCTGACCTTGCATTTAATCTTTTGTCTCCTAGCAAGCTCACTCGACAATCAAATTGTTTCATTACTTTATTTCCTGACCATTGTTTGATCCAGGATCTTACGACGAAGCAAGTTATTGGTAGGGGCTATGAATCTGGTGGCCATTACTTTCTTGAGGATCAGGTCCCACGTTCAGTTGCTTGCTCTGGTGGTTCATCCCCTTTTGATATTCATTGTCGTTTAGGTCATGTGTCCTTGTCTTCTTTGAAGAGGATGTATCCTCAATTCCATAATTTGTCTTCTTTAGAATGTGAGTCATGTCAATTTGCTAAACATCATCGTGTTCACTTGGCACCTCGAGTTCATAAACGAGCTGCATCTCCCTTTGATTTAGTCCATTCTGATGTTTGGGGTCCATGTCCTGTCGAGTCTAAACCTGGTTTTAGGTACTTTGTTACTTTTGTTGATGATTTCTCTCGTACCACCTGGCTTTATTTAATGAAAACTCGTTCTGAGTTGTTTTCTCATTTTTGTAATTTTTGTGCTGAGATCAAAACTCAGTTTGGTGTGTCTGTCAAAACCTTACGGAGTGATAATGCTAAAGAATACTTTTCCGCCCAATTTCAAACCTATATGCTCCAAAGACGCATGCTTCATCGTCCTCCCGTCCCGATACACCGGCTCAAAATGGTGTTGCCGAACGTAAGAACCGACACTTATTAGAAGTCGCTCGGCTCTCATGTTTCAAATGAAAGTTCCTAAACCTTTTGGGCCGACGCCGTGTCTCTACCGCATGCTTCCCGATTAATCGTATGTCTCCTCTTGTCCTCAATAGTGCCACTCCATACACCACCTTGTTTCCTTCCAAACCCTTGTTTCCTGTTGACCCTAAAATCTTTGGTTGTGTCTGTTTTGTTCGTGATGTTCGTCCCACTATTACCAAACTTGATCCCAAGTCTCTTAGGTGTGTCTTCCTTGGGTATTCTAGGGTTCAGAAGGGTTATCGGTGCTATTCTCCCACTCTTCGACGTTATCTTGTGTCTACCGATGTCACATTCCATGAGTCGACTTCATTTTTTCCTGTCTCTACTCCACCCCCATCTCCTGTCTCTACCAATGACACTTTCGACAGTCTTGATGATCTCTTGGTCTATCAGGTTCCGTCACCACCAGTGCAAGCATCTGACTCGGCACCTGCTAAACCACCTATCTATCATGTTTATCGGAAACGCCCTAGGGCGAGTAATGTTGTCGACCGGTGTTCACGACCTACCAATGATCGTTTCGCCGACCTACGATCCGGCATCGATTCCTTCCGCTCCTACTTCGAACCAGCACGGTGCGATATTCTTGATACTCCCGATCCTTTCGCTTCTACCTCTGAACCAGATATAGTGTCTGATCCTCCTGATGACTTGCCTATTGCCTTACACAAAGGTAAGCGTACTTGCACCTATCCTATTTCTTCCTTTGTTTCCTATAATCATCTTTCCACTCCATCTTGTTCCTTCATAGCCTCCTTAGATTCTATTACTGTCCCCACTAATCTCCACCAAGCCTTAGCCCATCCCGGTTGGTGTGATGCTATGAAAGAAGAAATGGTGGCCCTTGATAAGGCTGGTACCTGGAATCTCGTTGATTTGCCTCATGGAAAGAAGGCTATCGGATGTAAGTGGGTGTTCACGGTCAAAACGAATGCTGATGGCACCTTGGAACGTTTGAAAGCTCGACTGGTTGCCAAGGGTTATGCCCAGACCTATGGTGTTGACTACTCGGAGACCTTCTCTCCCGTGGCAAACCGTCCTCCGTTCGCCTCTTTATTTCTATGGCAGCCAATTATGGTTGGGATCTTCATCGGTTGGATGTCAAGAATGCGTTCTTGAATGGTGACCTTCTTTGAGGAAGTATACATGGAGCAACCACCTGGTTTTGTTGCTCGGGGAGCGTGGGAAGGTATGCTATTTGCAAAAGTCTTTATATGGCTTGAAGCAAAGCCCTCGTGCTTGGTTTGATGATTTAGTTACGTGGTTAAGAAGTTTGGTCTCGTCGGAGTAAGTGTGACCATTCGTGTTTTATCGCGGATTTAGATCTTTGGGATGATTCGGTTAGTGGTATATGTTGATGATATCGTTATTACGGGTAGAATGCTTCGGGAATCTCATCACTTAAGGCCTTCCTCAATTCTCATTTCCAAACAAAGGATTTGGGCCCTTTAAAGTACTTCCTTGGGATTGAGGTTATGAGAAGTAAGAAAGGCATCCTTCCGACACAAAGGAAGTATGTCCTTGATCCGTTAAAAGAAACCGGAAACTCGGAGCAGCACCAAGTAGCTTTCCCATGATTCCTAATCCCTTCTTGGAAATTGATGACCGCATACCATTTGATGAACTACCTGAGGATGTACGAAAGAAAATTGATCCAGAGAAGATCAAACCATTTGCCTATCCTGAGAGATATCGTAGGTTAATTGGGAAATTGAACTATCTTACGGTAACTCGCCCGATGTGACCTTTACAATTAGTGTGTTCGTCAATTCATGATCGCACCAACCGTTGCTCGTGGGAAGCTTTGGAACATGTCTTACATTATTTGAAGGGCTCACCGGTCGTGGTGTACTCTATACAAATCATGGCCACAACAAGATTGAATGCTTTTGTGATGCGAGATCATGCGGGGTCGAAGGCTACCGGAAGATCCACCACGGGATATTGTGTGTTTGTTGGTGGAAATTTAGTATCATGGAGGAGTAAGAAGCAAGCAACGGTTTCTAAGTCAAGTGCGGGAAGGCCGAGTATAGAGCCATGTCTCGGTCGGTGCATAGGAAATTGTGTGGATCCATCGGTTAATAAAGGAAGTTGGTCTTGCCACGTCATTACCTCGCGAAGTTGTGGTGTGACAATAAAGCCGCTCTACACATAGCCTCCAACTCGTGTTTCATGAACGTACGAAACACATCGAGATTGACTGTCACTTTGTACGCGATAAGATCAAGGAGAACTTCATTTCTCTCGGGCATGTGCGGTCTAGTGACCAATTGGCGACCTTCTCACCAAGGCGTTGAATGGGACTCGGGTTGACTATCTTTGTAACAAGTTGGGCTTAGTCAATATCTATGCTCCAACTTGAGGGGAGTGTTAGGAAACAATATATTTAGTTTAAATGTAAATGTAGTCAAATCCCACATAATTAGGGATCTCCCCACATAATTAGGGATCTCACATATCCTCATCATTAAGAGCCATTATGTATAGGGGCTCCTCTCCCTTGTATAAGTACCCATACTTTTATCATGAATATATACAATTACGATACAATATTCTACACAGATTATTACAGATAAAAAACAATAGAATGCATTGCACATAGCTGAAGATACAGAGACCTTCTTCTTCTTCTTTTGTTCTCCCTCCAAAACCTCTGATATGACAGATCAGGAAGAACTCCAAAATAGCAGGACAGATCCGTGTTCATCAGAAACACAACGCCTGAGATGCCTCCAGTTATGAAGTACAGGACTATCTCATTTTAATATACTCAATCCATTTATATTACACTTTACACATTCCTTCCTCTTTGGAATTTTGGGATCTTATCAGCCTCAGAATGTAATTGGCTTTTGGTCTCACTCTCTTTATTTCCTCATGATTCTCTTACTTTGACTAATTATCCTGTACAGCCTGGGCAAAAAGCCAGCACTTTGCAATTCCTTGGCACCAACTTGATTTTTGTTTTAAGAAAAAGGGGAGCCATAACATGAAGTTACTAATCCCAGTACCTAAATCATCAATTAGATAGACAATCTACAAACAACATATACTGACTATTTAGTCCAGCAAATCATACTGACATAGAAAGAGAGGGGCCTACTTTCAACATCCTCATCTGTGCCAAAACGTTGGGTTACCTTGTTTCCATAACCAATGTCACGAAGTTCCACCTATTAAGAAACAGTAAATCTTCAAGTTATAATTCTTAATTTTTTATTCTTTTTTGATGTAAAACAAGTCCGTAAGTTGCAAGTCTACCACATAACAGCAGCATAAAGAAGTGAGGCATTTAACCAAGAAAGAAGTTGAATTTGATGATATAAGCACTTGATTGATAGAACTTGACACTGAGATTTAACCTACACTAACACCCTCTGAGGAAAATTTCATATATATTCAAACAAGGAATATGCAAGGTGTTGTCCAGACAATTATTGGCAGATCTCATGAGAATTAACTATCACTTGTTTCTTATAAATCAATTTCATTCTGGCAAATGTCAAAATGAAATTGATTTATCCTACAGAAAACCTTGCATACCTTTTTATGTTTTCCCGATAGCTTCATAGATACTTCTCAACCATTTGGATTTAGGCTGATAAAGTTGCAGAAAAATTAATTACAAAAACCTATGGCTATGCATATGCTATTCATTTCTAAGAATAATTAGTTACTTGGCTTCACAGAAAGATAACAATTAAAAAGAGGAACGAGAATTTTGGTCAATACAAGAACATTAATATTTCTCTAAATTTAAAACAATATGGCATGCTTTTTTTCTCAGAAAAATGAAATCTTGTATTGGCTCAAAATAACCATATACATTATAAAAGGGGCACTAAATGCTAAGTCAAGGTTTAAAGAATGAAACAGACCCAAACTAAAAGATGTTAAATCTTCTACCCAACACCTTAGTATACCTGTTTCTACCTAATAAAAGATGTTTCCATTTACCTTTTAAATCATCCACAATCCCACGACATACTATTTATCAGTTCACTTACTTCACTCTATGGTCTATGTACAAGTTAAAAAGACAAAAAAGGAATATCAATTGATACAAACTTTGCATCACAGAAGGAACACACACAACTTTCGAATCCATAGAGTTGCTTGTAGGGGTGAAGAATGCTTGAAGAGTGTGTAAGGTGCCCAAAATATTTATTTTCGCATAACAGCCAACAAACCTTACTCCTATAGTCATTACGTTGATACATGGAAGCCTTTAACAATAATTCACCCTGCCACCTCACTATCCGGGTTCTAGACATCTGGAAATATACACCTCATGTACACTATTCAATTGCAATTCGAAAAGGCAGTTACAAAATAAAGTACCAAGTCATCTAAATAAGTCGTTTGCTTAAAGTTGCTATCCAATCAAGTATCGTAAAAAATGGAATGAGAAAACTTTATTAAGAAAAGAAAAAAAAAAAAAAAAAACCTTGATTGTGGCTTTTCCTCTTCCTTCATGAGAATGATCTACTTTAAGGACCTAATCCAAGTTACACAAACATATCAGAACAGATGCTGGATAACAAACTTCAACGGATATAATTCTACAAAATAAGTTCCTTAATAAGTACCTCATATATCCGCCCTGAGAGCAGCAAATCCACAAAAAGAAAAAAAGTTGCAAAGACGAAGTGTCAACCAAAAAAACAAAGAAAGAAAAAGTAATGCAGAGTGATACATAAGAGATCGCCCAAATTAAATAATATTCAAACTCATTAATCCAAGGAAACCTTGTTTTTCAATGATATTTCCAACTCTGACCTGCATCATAAGTAAGGAAAACCATGAATCTAAATCTATGGACAACAGAAAGTAAGAGATAGAATATATTTTGTTTGGAATGACCAACAAAATCTGAGTATTGCTCAGGGCCTCAGGCAGTGCCTACAAATATTTACCATTTTAACCATCTACATATTTTTCATTTAGATTTGATTAAACATTTCCTAAATTTTCTTTCTCTTACGTTTTGATCTATCCAAACATACTTAATGGTATAGACTGAAAAAATTACAATTCAGAATTTTCAAAAGTTCCTTTTCAAAAAAAAAAAAAAAAAGCCTTAGATTGCCAGCTCTTACAGAAATTTTTCCTTCTGTATAATTTTTTTTAGAAAAAAGATAATCCGATCATGCATTTGAAGAAACCCAGGTATATAAATACACATAGTTGCAGCAAGCTGTAACCATGGCAATCGTGTGAGTACATCTTTATTCCCAAAATATCATTGACATAGAGAGCTAGGGACTCTAAGAATGCCCAAAAACCTGCTTCTAGCAAAACACTCAGACAAACTGGGGCAGAGGAAATGGTATGTATAGCTTACATCAGAACCAGAAACTTTCATCCCCCGACACTGAATGACGGACCATGGAGAGTTAAGCAGGTTGATAGTAGATGAAGTCCGGCTGCTGCGACTGGTGGCGGGAGAGGAAGCAGAAACCGGAGAAGGTTGAGAGTTCGATGATGATGGGATGAAGACAGAAAAGGCAGAAGAGAAGATTGATGATGAAGAAACGCGAAGGTCGGATGAAAGTCGAAGGGTGGAAGTTGACGCAAGGAAGAGAGGTTTGCACAGCCTCTTGATCCGCTGCACCGCTTGCATTTTAACTTCAGTCGACAAGCTTTCAGCGGCGTCGCACGCCACAAATGGCGTTCGGAGCTCATATATGCATTCTCTAGGGACCTTTTAGTAAATAACTAGTGGGAATCAGAATTAGTTAGAAGAGAGAGAGTATCAGTGATGTGGTTAGGCACAGGATATATATGTGTACGGTAACAATTGCGTTTTTGTGAATGAATTTAGTCGATTTCCCTTTTTAGCTATATCAAAGGTATCAGAGCCAGTCTGTCTGGCCATGGCACCGTTGGACACAAGATCCCAGGACCGACTGGGTGAGCTGGAACTTCGCATCAATATGATCCACACCACAATGCAATCTGGATTTCAACACAGCACAAAAGATATCGCTGAGCTCAAGAAGACGGCCACTCGATTGGAAGAGCTTATGCAGAAGATCGAAACCAGATTCTCTTCGCCACCCAACTCTGCTACTGGGAAGCAAACTATCAGCGTTAATGGCACTGGAGATGGAGGTTCTAGCTCCACTATCCTTTCGCGCATCCCAACGTTCAGGACCTTCCAGGAACAGCACACTCAACCACAACATCCACAAAACTCTTCAACTTACTTCATTCCCACCAAATAGAGCCGTGTGAAATTTCCACGGTTTGACGGGTCTGATTTCCGCAGCTGGGCTTACCGCTGCCAGCAATTCTTCGAGGTCGATGGCACTCCAACAGAACATCGTATCCAACTTCTAAGCATTCATCTGGAAGGACATGCTCTGCGTTGGCATTAAACCTTCATGCGGCATCGAACTTTCACCGATATCCGCCGGGAGGATTATTTCACCCAAATGGAGGAAAAATTCACTGATATACGCGAAGAACATCCACTGATTGCTCTCAAAAAACTTCAACAGGGAGATGAACTCATCGCCAACTATGAATGCAAATTCGACGAGTTGCTTTCAGAAGTAGATATTCCAGAATCCATTGCGATAAAATTGTTCATCGGCGGTCTCCGGTCAGATATCCGTCAGTTTGTCCTGAATTTTTCTCTACTGTCGTTAGCTAGTGTAACGTGCTCGGCCAGGTTGCAAGAAGCAACGATTTGAACACTCTATGAACACACTCTCATTCATGATCATCGAATATCATCACTGGGTTCCTACAGTCGTGTGTCAGACTCAGGCTTAAAATTTTCTACAGTGATGGGCTCTCAAACTGGGCCAGCCTTGTCTCACTTTTCGGATCCTCCAAAGTCTCAGTTCTAGCTACCTGTAATAACCCAAAATATTATTATTATAATAATAATAACAATAATATAGTAATAATAAAATTTTAGAATTTAATTGTATTATTTTATAATTTATTAATTGACAATAGTTAAAGAGCCCAGCCCATAGCTAAACCCTAATTTTGTATTATAAATAGAGGTCTAGCCGCCTAACCCTAGCAAACGCTCAATACGTCTCTTCTCCTCTACTACTTTCTCGTTTCGTACTCTGTGTCAATTATTCTTCTAGAAGGTTAGCAAAACGGAGACCAGACCAGGTAATCCTAATCCCCAGAACAATAGAAATCAATTGCCATAGATTGTATTTTAAATCCAAAACTATAGGTGTTGCGCTGCATGTAGACTATTATTCACAATTTGCCTTCCTCGAATCTCGTGAATCTCTTTATTTGAATTTTAGATTGTTGTGTGCCGTATATACATGTAGGCTTGATCACAATTGTTGTTTGAATTTTGTGTGTGTGTGTGTGTAATGTATACAATTGCCTTTCTGCTTCGATTCGCGTGATTGAACCTGTACGCATGTTGCTTGATTTCCCTCGGCATATATATTTCTATATCTAATATATACAATTGCTTTTGCTTCGATTCGCGTGATTAAACGTGTACGCCTCGACATATATATATATTTGAATTGATTACCCATATATACATGTATATTGATGGTCATGAGAATTTATCATGACAACCTTATAGGAACCCATGAAATGAGTAGAGCCAGGGATTTAAATGATGTTCATGAGAATTTCTCATGACAACCTTATAGGAACCCATGAGTAAAATGGATAATGAGTAGAGCTAGGGAGTTAAATGATGGTCATGAGAACTTCTCATGACAACCTTATAGAACCCCGAACCCATAAGTAAAATGGATAATGAGTAGAGCCAGGGAGTTAAATGATTGTCATGAGAGCTTCTCATGACAACCTCATAGGAACCCATAAGGGTGTGTTTGGTTTGAGGGGAGGGAGTGGGAGGGAAGGGAGTGGAAAGTAGGGAATTGACCACATTGCCATTAATGAAGGGAATATTCTTTTTTGTTGAGAGTATATTTTTGGAATATTGAAAAGTTTCTATGGGTTTTTTGGTAAAGAGAAGGTAAAAGATTAACCCCTCCCCTCACCCTCCCTTCCCATCCCTAAAACCAAACTAGCCCTAAGTAAAATGGATAATGAGTAGAGCCAGGGATTTAAATGATGGTCATGAGAATTTCTTATGACAACCTTATAGGAACTCATGAGAATTTGTTATATGTGTATTAAAAATAATTTAACAGTGGGAGGATAGCTTTGGGATGGTACCTCCTAAAGTGATGAACATAACCTTTGGGCTTTATGCTTTCAATATTTATATGATGTGAAAAGATAATATTCGTTCTTCCCAAAGTGGTGTCTGACAGGTTTCCGGGACACTAGTAGCAACTTTAGGAAGATGTGTGCATACTAGGAAGAAAATGTTTTATGGCCAATTTGATGATTTGTGACTGGCAAGTTTCCGGGTCACATGGTAGACTGGCAGGATATCCGGGTCTACCATGGTTCTCTTCCCACTAAATAGACTGGTAGGGTTTCGCGGGTCTAAATAAATTTTAAAAAGATAATAAATAATGTTTGATGCAATTACCATATGATTATATATGTTTGTTTTGATTAATATAATGAGCCATTTAAATTGTATTTTATTAGGATTATCAGCTTTGCTGATTTTTGTTTGTGTTCATGGGCTGCGATGATCCTTCGGGGGAGCAGATTTTCAGTAAAACAGGTTCCAAGGGTTGGGGCTAGCAGTGAAAAGTGAGGAAGAACGTTCAGTGATTCTAGCTAGTTCTTATTTTATTTTATTTTATTTTTATTTTCTTTGTTCTGAATAAAACACAATTATTTAAGTTCGGATTTATGTTAATGTAATAAGTTAGCCTTGCACTTGTCCCAGTACAAGTGCAGCGATAACACTTCCCAAAGTAGTTTATTTTGACTTTCAGTAATTAATCTTAAATATTATCACAGTTTAGGTTATTATAGTAGTTAGAAATTTGGGGGTGTTACACTACCCAAAACCGGCACCACGACATTCTCTTCTGGCTCCACTTCGACTCCATCTTCAACGCCTTCTTCTGGGTCAACTTCGAAACCTACATGCCAGCTGACTAAGCGTGAAATAGATGACCTGCTCCGGTAAGGTTTATGCTACTGGTCACCGGTGTAAAGACTCTCATGTCTACATGCTCATTGTTGATGATGACGAAGATCAATTTGAGGATGCGTTGGGTGCCACTGAAGGGTGGCCGACGACAGTGTTAACGCCGTTGAGGGCTCCCTTAATACTTCCACTCTCAAACTCCTTACTAGAATCAGGAATCAACAAATTATTCTTCTAGTTGATCTGGGTAGCACACACAATATCGTCAACGACTCAATGGTTAATTGTCTCAAGCTGAAAATGCAAGACCGACCTCCGATGCGCTTGTCTGTTGCTAATAGTCGTCAGGTGTGTATCTCTAAGTATTGTCCTAATCTGAATTGGGAGATAGGAGGGTCGACCTTCTGTTCTGATTTTTTGGTGATGAAAATTGGGGGCTATGACGCTATCTTAGGGGTTGATTGGCTTTAGACCTTGGGTTGCTTTTCTATGGATATGGTTTTACAAGTTTTTGAGTTTAAGTTGAATGGGCAATCTGTCGTATTATGGGGCTTGAATTCAAGGACTCAATTCTGCTCCGATGAAGTTTCTGCTCTTCGCGAGTTTGTTGTTGCTAATGAGTTATATCTCATCCATGCCCCTTCCTACTTGCAAGTGAAGCTAGGGAATGATTCTGTTCTCTCCTGTGACCAACACCGAGTGTTACACCCAATTTTCCATGTTTCCCTTCTTAAGAAGCATGTTGGGTCTTCTGCTTCTATTACTCAGTCCCTCCCACCTATTGATGATCAGGGTCAGTTTACTCTCGAACCAGAGGCAATTTTGGGTCGTAAGCTCGTTCACCACAACAATCTTCCCATCACTCAAGTCTTAGTACAGTGGAAATTTACTCAACCTGAAGATGCTACTTGGGAAGATCTTCCTACTATTCAGCAGCAATTTCCTGAATTTTCCACTGATGCCAGTCCTACCAATGAAATCCTTGTGGACAAGGATTCTTTTTAGGGGGGAGTATTGATATTTGCATTCTCTAATAGGGACCTTTTAGTAAATGACTAGTGGGAACCAGAATTAGTTAGAAGAGAGAGAGTATCAGTGACGTGGTTAGGCACAAGATATATATGTGTGTACTAAACCAATTGTGTTTTCGTGAATGAATTTAGTCGATTTCCCTTTTTAGCTATATCAGGAGCCTTGGTTCGGTTTTGTTGAGCGGACGCACCCGAGAGCCAGAGTGCCCAATGAACGGCTTTGAGTAGTAAGTGTTTGGTATTTCAGAAAAACCTAGAAAAAACTGTTATGACTATTCTGACAATTAAATGATAAGGAAATATGATTGTGATTACTATTAGATATGAATCAGCTTTTACAGTAATGAGCTCTGCAATACACGAAATAGCTAAAGAGAATAACTCAAGAAGGGAGAAAGAGTAACAGAATAGCAGAAAAGGGAGGGGACCACAAAGAAAGGAAGAAATATTCCCAAAACATTCCACACCCTCTAACAACCCTTTTGTCCTTATTTATAATTCTCACTCTCCCATTTCCCTCGGCTTCCACGTCTTCTTCTTAATCCTTCTGCTTTTCCTTATGGTGAGCTCTGGACCTTTTCCCTCTGCTGATATTGGGCTTTCTATCATTTGACCCACATTATCCTCTTTCATTACAAAAACTCTTCTCTTTTACTCTTAAATCATAAAAATTACTCCCCGGTCCTAATTATAAGACCTAGTTGACTTTTTTAGAGAGATTAAGGAAACTAATTAAATTAGCTTAGAGTATTTTTATTTTTATTTTTTTTCTTCAAACTAAATAGTTTGACTAATAAATTCATATATAATTTAAGAAACACAACATATGAAATGATTAAGTAACTTATTTAGCTTCCTTAATTTCTCCAGAAAAAGTCAACTAGGTCTTATAATTAGGACCGGAGGTAGTATCCTTTAAAAGTTAATTCAACTACATACGTAATATAATTTGTAGGGCATATTTAGCTACCATAAAGATAACCAGGTCAGTACGAAAAAGTGATTTTAGGGAATAAATGTTGGAGAATAGCTTCTGATAAAAATAATAGTTTCTGAAAAACCATAATTCTATTGTAGTGATGATGTTTAGATAACTTAACTCAAATTATAGTTTTAGAGAAAAAAATGTTTCTACATGTTTGAGCAATTTTTTTTCCAAATCATGGTTTTAACTCCCGCCAACTTGGTATAAACTTGATGACATGTCACATGACTGGTCATAAATTGCATGTTTTGTTTCATTGTTAATTATAATTATACTACAATTTGTTGCCAACCAAGTTTGTTATATGAAACATGGCACTGAAATTGCTGCCTCCTAACGTGAGACCCTCGTAACAAACTAAGGTTGTGCAAAAAGCCATTAAAGAAATTTAGTTATTTGACTAAGTTTGTAACTAGTTGCTTATAGTTTGATTTGTCACAATTCAATCCTTATAGTTTTAGTGAGTCTATAATTCAGTCCCTTATAACTCTTCCACGTGGCGCTGATGGGTTAAATTTTGTTTAATGGGCATCATTGTTGGCACCACATCACCAACCCATGGTGAGAGATTTGAAAACCTATAAATTTTGCAATATTTGAGCTTGAGGGGAACATGACTGTAATACCCCAGATTATTATGAATAATAATAGATTTAAATAATAATCATAATAATGATGATATAATAATAATAATAATGATAATGATATAATAATATATAGCAAAATCTAAAAATTTATAATGGTTGTATTGTTAATTTATTAATTAGGAATAATTAAAGGGCTCAGCCCAGAGCTAAAACCCTACAATTTAATTATAAATATAGGTTAGCCGCTCAAACCTAACCGAGAAAACACTCGTTACTTTTCTCTGCCGTCTTTCATCAATTATTCTCCTAGGAGGTTAGCAAAACGGCGACCAGGTAATCCTAATCCCATGAAGTCTAGAAGTCTTAGGTTAATATTTCACTGGCTTGTTATATATGAAAGATATTATATATATTCTTAATCCCCATGATTGCTTCGCCTCGGCTTGCTTGTTTCAAATTACGTATATACTTGTGCGTTCCTTTAATCGAATTAAATTGATTCATATGACTTGTGCGTTCAATCGAATTCAATTGATTCATATGATCTGTGCGTTTTTCCTCATATGATCTGTGTGTTTTTCCTTTTATTGAATAATATGGGCTCGCCTCGGTTTTCGTGCTTCACCTTTTCATTGAATGAATCAGGAATCAATTCGATTATACCTGTGCGTCATTTTCTCTTTGTTTTTTTTTTGTGATTGCAAAATCGATAATACCTGTGCGTCACTTTGGTTTATTTTTGTTTTGTAATTGCAATGTAGATTAGAAACTGTATAGTAGGGTTGTCCAAAAAACCCGTGGTCCGGTTGGTCCGGGTCCGGTCCGACCCGGTCTAGTGTAAGAAAAAAACGGTCCAAGACAAATCTGACCGGACCGGACCAAACTGCTCGGGTTGGACTGGACTTCGGTCCAGGGGCTTAGATCCCCTGGACCGGTCCGGTCTGACCCGAGGTCCTTTTTAAAAAAAAAAAAATCATTACTACATTGAGCCACTTACTGGAGTCTGAACATCCTAATGTGCTTTTTAATTTATAGGAATCACTTTTCACTATGTCATTTTTTATTACTTTAGGAAGTCAGGTGAAACTAGAGCTAAAATATTGCATCCCAAGAAAATAAAAAAAAAAAAAACTGAAAAAAAAATTGGAAAAAAAAATTGAAAAAGAAAAACGGGATGCCTCGGGGTGGGTCCAGTAGCAGTCCGGTGTCCGGTCGGTCCGGCCCGAGCTCGGGCTGGTACGGGTACCGGACCGGACGACTGCACTCGGACTAATTTTTTTCGCCCGAGGTCATATCGGGCCGGACCTCGGGTTGACCTCCAACCCGGTCCGGCCCGGTCTTTGACAACCTTATTGTATAGTTAATAACTTTGTTCCACGTTATTCCTTTTCTTTTATTATTTGATTTTATTTTTCTTTATTTAATATCTCCTACGCAATAAGATAAGATAACAAAAGAGATTTTAGGTCAAAATATCCTTATATCTATATTTAATTAAAATAATATAAGAATATATAAAGATAAGTAAATAATAGAAATAATTTAAGGAGTTATTGTGTGTGTATTTTAAATAACTTAAGAATGGGAAGATAGCCTTGGGATGGTACCTCCCAAGGTGATGAACACAAATTAGGCTTTATGCCTCCGATATAAATTTTGATGTGAACAGATAGTATCCGTTCTTCCCAAAGTGGTGTCTGGCAGGGTTTCCCGGGACACTAGTAGCAACTTTGGGAAGAGGTGTGCACACTAGGAAGAGATGTTGATGATGGCCAATGCGATGATTTGTGGAGCGGGGTTTCCGGTGCGGGGTAGATCGCGGGGTTTCCGGGTCTACCATGGTTCTCTTCCCACTAAACTAAATAGGCTGGCAGGGTTTCCCGGGTCTATTATGAATTTAATAAGGATAATGAATAATAGTTTATTTGATATGAATAATATCTGATTTGACTATTATAATTGAGTTATATGAATTGTGTTTGATTTAGATTACCAGCTTTGCTGATGTTTGTTTGTGTTAATGGGTTGCGATGATCCTTCGGGGAGCGGGATTGCGTGATACGGAGTTCCAATTTGGGGTTAGCGGTGAGAAGTGAGGAAGACCGTCGCCTAGTTCTAGCTAGTTTTATTTTATGCATTGAATAGACCCTTTTTAGTTAAGTTTGAATTTATGGAATTTATGTTTATGTAATAAAGTAACCTTGCACTTGTCCTAGTACAAGTGCGGCGGTGACACTTCCCAAATTTGGATATTTTTAGTATTTCTTTATAAAATCTTTTAAATTTTATATTAAGATAATTGTTAGTGATTCGGGGGTGTTACAATGACTCAGAAGGCACCTGAAACCTGAGGCTATAGTTGTTAGTAGCTGCAATGTACTTGTTTGATTCTATTTATTGCCATATTTAGAATTTGTATTTTAAATTTATGGTTGGGTTAAACTTTGAGTAATCTTTTATCTAGATTTTGGTAGTAGAGGGCCTGAGGCCTAGGGTTTTCATGGAAATACATTATTATAGCTTATGAATTATTATTTGATGGATTTTGAACATATGAATGTTACATTGTGTGAGATTTGTGGGCAAGGGCCCAGAGCTCCCATGGATTTTGATATTTGTTATAGAGCATGGTAATTATGGCCAATGCACGACAATAAATGAAAAATTTACTTAAAATTTACTTTAATAGTATGGAATAAGAGATAGGGTATACACACAGCTTTAACAAATGGACAGCTGATATATAGATGCTCCATAAATTCATTTTGTGACCAGCCAGATACACAAGTTCTAGCAACTTGCAGATGATGCTTATTCAAGATAACTATTGTTGGCAAAGCATCATTAAGAAATTTCCATATTAGAAGAAGATCTTTATATGGAAGAGATATCGACCAAATGAAATTCCAAAATGCAACACGATGATTCAGTGATGAAACCATTGTTATTTTTTGAAAATCAGCCTTGGCATAATAAAAACCAAAAGCATTGAAATCCCATATCAAATTGTCCTGTGAGTTAGCAATGGAAATTGGGATCCTGAGAATTTTCTCTTCTTTCTTCCTCAAATAAATTGATCCAATCAAATCATTGTTCTGTCTAATTGGACTCTGATTAGATGGAAAAATGCATCAACAGATCACCAACACCCTGACATTATTAGAATTGCGGGATCCAAGTAGCATAGGCCACCATAATGGGTGGTTGATAGGAATTGAAGTTCCATTACCAACACTCCATTTAAGATAATCTAAGATAATTTGTTTGCATTGGTAAATACCTCTCCAAAGCCAGGATGAGTTATGTGGCTTTCGAAGTAGAGAAGAGCCATTGAAGTCAATAATTTATTCTTCAAAGTTTTAGCTAGCAAGGATCCTGAAGAAGAAGAGAGGATGCGCCGTATTCGTTTAATCAAAATCCTAGACCACCCTCTTGAATAGATCTAAATAGCACTTCCTTGCTTTTGAGATGAATTCTCTTCTTATCTTTGTTTAATCCCTAGAAGAAATTGAGGCATCTTAAGAAAATTGGAGGAAGGAAAAGGAAAATGGGTATTTTCCGTCGCCCCCAGCTGTATGGTTCGCATTTTCCTAGCAAAATGTTTTCCGGCGGCGGGGTTTTCCCTTTTACATGGGAAAATGGGTTCCCACTATTTTCCGACGGAGCAAGAAAATCAAAGAAGACGAACTTACCCTTCGCGAGCTTCTAATGCGTCTTCAATCTGCGACACAACTCTCGCTAATCTCCAGCTCTTAAACTCGTCGAAGGAAGAAGAAGGAGGTCGATAGTGCTCTCCAGCTCTTGTTTTCACTCTCCTTTCGATCTAGTCTCCCTTGTCTTACGACTCCAACTCTAGTCTTCTTCTTAGGTCACCGATTGTCTGAAAAAATGGCGAACCGAAAAAATAGTTACTCGAGTAATATGATCTTAAACACTTATCAACCAGAGAGTAAAGAATGAATTCATGGTAGTTTATAATTATATATTCTTTCAAAAAAATTACCCTTAGTAAAAATATTATTACCTGAGTAATATCTGCTTTCAGCCTTATTGGAAAACTCTGTTATGCAACATTACTCGAGTAATTAATGTCTTACTTGAGTAATGTCGGTCTATGGTTGTTCAGAGAGCGTCGTGCGTCGTCTGTCAGTTTTGGATATTTTTTTAAAAAAATTACCCGAGTAACAGATGTTCCTACCCGAGTAATAATTATTACTTAAGTAAGAATTTTGTTACCTGAGTAGCATCGGGTTTGCATCTCTTTTAAAAAACGTCATAGCGTCTCCCTCTTCGGAACTTCCTTCGCAATTACCCGAGTAGGAGCCGTTGTTACCCGAGTAACAGCTATTTTACTCGAGTAATAATGACCGCTACTCGAGTAATGATGAAGCTTGCAACATTTAGAAACGATGAACTCCCGATGATGAAAGACTGGAGAGAGGAGGGACTTTAGGCGTGAGCATCTGTTTTAATTTATATATGAAAGAATATTTAGGATGAGTCTTCCTTTTAAGGTAAATAACAGAGATGCCACTAGTCAAATGACGAAGCTTGTAGTTCGCTTGTAATTGAATAACAAAAAATATTTATTAAACAGTGCATCTTTATTGTGAATAATGAATAAGGACTTATAAATTACTAAATTCAACTCGTTAAATTAGTCTTTTATTCTTTTAAGGGCAAGATGGTATTTTGTCTTATTTTCCTGTATTATTTTCTTTCAACCAAACAAAAAACTTCCTATCAACCTATTTTCTTTTCCAATGCGAACCAAACGCATTAAGGCAAAATATTTTTCTTTCTATTCCATTCTTTTCATTTCCATTCCCACTTTTTCTTTGATCCAAACGGGGCCTAAGTCTATGCTATTGCAAATGTGTTTTGGAATTTTCACACAATTATAGCACATGAGGATTAACACCTGAGAGGACAAATCTAATCAAGGTTAACCTTGAAGCTTGTGATGGAAGCCTTGCTTTCCAAGAAGTAGTTCTTTTCTCACCAATTTGAATTAGATGGGAGTATATATGAGACTTGTTTCTATCAAGATCTACCTAAGTACCATGATATTTACCAAGTTTATCAGAGAATCTGACTCCCAAAAATTGTGAATATGCAACCTTTTTAGTATGATTAAAGTTAGGACTAAAAATGATTGATCATTTGTCATGATTGATAGCTTGTCTTAACCAAATACTATAGAGATCCAATGAGGCTTTAAGAAAGGAAAGAGACAAAAAGATAAGATGAATAGCACAGAGTAAATTCCTCCTTTGGCTGTATTCTTTTATATAATATAATGGGCCTAGCAATACTCTATTACAAAAGAATTGGGGCATCCATGTGGCTTGTGACAGCTGATATATCTACAACAAATATTACAAAGGACTATTCAATTATTTACTTTAACATTCCCCCTCAAACGAGAGGGTGTGGGACACACTCCAAGTTTGTTCCTAAAATAGGCAAATTGAGAATGAGATAAAGGCTTAGTAAAACAGTCAGCTACTTGATGAGATGAAGGGACATATCTAACTCTTATAAAACCAGATAGAACCTGATCCCTGATAAAATGGACATATATATCGATGTGTTTGCTTCTAGCATGGTGCACAGGATTTGAAGCAAGAGCTTGAGCACTCAAATTGTCACACCATATCGTTGAAGGTTGTCGAACATAGAGCCCTATTTCTGTCATTAAGGAATGAAGCCATTTAAGTTCCGCTGCCCCATCAGATAAAGACCGATATTCTGATTTTGAGCTAGACCTAGGGACTACCTTTTGTTTCTTGGAACACCATGAAACAAGAGTCCCTCCCAGATATACACAGTATCCTCCCATGAATTTTCTATCATCAATATCGATAGCTCAATCAACATCAGTAAAGGCCATCAAATGAAGTGATCTTATTGGTTTGATATGTAAACCATAGTGATATATACCTTTCAAGTACTGTAGGATTCGCTTAACACCTTGAAAATGCACCTCAGTTGGTTTAGATAAAAATTGACTTAGCTTATTAACCGAGTAAGCTATGTCAGGTCTAGAGGTGGTTAGATACTGTAAAGAACCAATAGCTTGGCGATATAAAAATGGATCAGCCAATGGTTTTCCATCTTCAGCTAAAAAATGTCTGCTAGTAACCATGGGAGTTGGCATAGGAGCACAGTCATACATATTAAACCTTTTCAGCAAGTCTGAAATGTATTTGGTTTGATTCACATAAATACCATAACTGTCTCTATGGATTTCTAATCCCAGAAAATAGTATAGAGGACCTAAATCCTCCAGAGAAAAAACTTCATTTAACTTAACAATGAATTTTTGAACAAGCATCAGATTACTCCCAGTGATAAGAATGTCATCCACATATATAAGAATGAAAACCATAAAATTGTTGGTTTTAAGAAAGAACAGGGAGATATCACTGCAAGCATTGCGAAAACCCCAACTAACCAGAGTTTGTCAAAGTCGTTCAAACCATGCCCTTGGAGCTTGTTTAAGCCCATAAATGGCCTTTGTAAGCTTACAGATGTGATTCAGATATTTGGAGTCTCGAAAACCAGGTGGCTGAGTCATGAAAACTTCCTCCTTCAAGTACCCATTTAAGAAGGCATTGTTAACATCTAACTAACGAATGTGCCATTTGTAAGTGACTGCAAGTGTAAAGATTAAGCGAATAGTGGTGGGCTTAACAACGGGGCTGAAGGTGTAATACCCCAGATTATTATTAATAGCAATAACCTTTTTTTTAATATAGCCTTGGTGGGCTGAATACTCCTAGTCTTAATTGCCTTAGGAATTTTTAGCTTATGCTCTAAGAAAGAGGTTTTAGGTAATAAGTCCACTACTTGTCAACCAAGTCACATTAAATTCACACCATGATTGATTGATTGAATTTAATATAACATATTAATGAGTTGGCAATAGTAAAAGAGCCCAAAGCTAAACCCTAATTTTAAGTTATAAATAGAGGTCTAGCCTAACTCTGAATACTCTTCCTCTCTTCTACTACTTCCTCTATTCTTACTCTGCGTCGAGCTATTCTTCTAGGAGGTTAGCAAAAATGGAAACTAGGTAATCTTAATCCCTAGAACAATTTTTCGACTCCTTAATTGTCCCAGTCCCAGCATCTCGTGATGTTCTTTCTTTGCTTCTTTTTTCATCCCTGTGTACGTCTCCCCTTTCGGTTTTGTTTAGGTTTTCCATTCATTCTTGTCTTGATTACTACATATCAAATTGAAGAATACAAGGTTATTTATTCCTCTTGGTTTTATTCAATGGCACATGAGATGTCTTCCAAATCTACATCTTTTTTCTTCACGTGGGTTCCACTTTTCCTTTTTAATTCCATTTGTTTGACCTTTCCACCAATTCATATATTGCCTCAAATTACATGATTCCATATATTGACCTTCTTGAATTGCGTGATGAACTTTTGAAAAACCATTATTCTTGAATATACATACCTGTACGTCTTTTGTTTTTTTTGGATTGACACCAATATATATCCCTTTCATGAACGTGTGTATATATACCTACCTGTACGTCTTTTGTTTTTTTTAATTGAAACCTATAAGTATAATCTTTCATTAATATAAATATATATGTATATAAATAATTTAATCGTGCGAGGATAGTTTTGGGATGGTAACTCCTAAAGTGATGAACACAACCCTTATGCTTTATGCCCCCGATATATTATTTGATGTGAACCGATGATATCCGTTCTTCCCAAAGTGGTGTCTGGCAGGGTTTCCCGAGACACTAGTAGCAACTTTGGGAAGATGTGTGCACACTAGGAAGAAATATTTTATAGCCAATTTGATTAATTGTGACTGGCAGGGTTTCCTGGGTCTAAATAAATTTAAACAGATAATGAATAATATTTGATTCAATGTGAATATTTAGACATGATGAATATTGTAATTGATGTTTGATGCAATTACCATATGATTATATATATTTGCTTTGATTAATATATTTGAGCCATTTAAAATGTGTTTTATTAGGATTACCAGCTTTGATGATTTTTGTCTGTGTTCATGGGTTGCGATGATCCTTCGGAGGAGCAGAATTTCAGTGAAACAGGTGCCAAGGGTTGGGGCTAGCAATGAGAAGTAAGGAAGAACGTTCGGTGATTTTAGCTAGTTTTTATTTTATTTAATTTTATTTTCTTTGTTATGAATAAAATACATTTATTTAAGTTCGAATTTATGTTAATAAGTTAGCCTTGCACTTGTCCCCAGACAAGTGCGGCGGTAACACTTCCTAAAGTAGTTTATTTTGACTTTCAGTAATTATTTATAAAAATCATTACAATTTTATGTCATTATAATTGTTAGAAATTTGGGGGTGTTATAGAAGGTCTCACCATAATCAACTGATTGTTGAAAACCTTTAGCAACCAGTTGGGCTTTGTATTTAAGTAAGGAACCGTCAGGTTTAAACTTGTTTTTAAAAATCCATTTAGAATCAACAAGTTTCTGACCTCTGTATGGAACTAGCAACCAGGTGTGATTGCGAGAAAGTGCCTCGTACTCAGTTCTCATAGCCTGTAACCAGTGAGGTGAGGTGAGAGCATCTGAAATGGTTTGAGGTTCAGCAGCTTGAGACAAAAGTTGAGAAGTAGCAGGTTCACACAGGCCAATAAAAGGGTATCTCGGTTTAAAAATACCAGATTTACCACGAGTAACCATAGGGTGCTGATTTGTAGAGGAAAATGAGTGAGGAGGACGGCGACATGGAGAAGGAAATGAGAGACCGAGGATGAGGTATGGGAAAAGGTATCTGAATAAGGAGATGAAAAATTGGAGGATGAGATGGATTTTGGGCTAGCAGAGGCTGTCAAGTGAAGAGGTGATGTCGGATTGGGAGAGTTTATCGAGTTGACAGGTGAGAATGAAGATGGGGATTGAGTAAATGGTTGAGGAGCAGGTGCTTCACGGTTTGAGAGGTGAGTGAGGGATTGTGCTGATGTAGTGGGCTGAGTTGTAGTATGAGGGGTGTGGGCTGGAATGGGAGGGACAATAGGCTGATGTGTTGAAGAGGTGAGTGGTGAGATAGTGGTGGGCCGTGAATGTACCTGATTAATAGGCTGATGTGTTGAAGAGGTGAGTGGTGAGATAGTTGTGGGTCGTGAATGAACTTGACTGGGCCGTGAACACTTCTGCTCGCCAATAATAAGAGGGAAATAGGTGCTTGACTGATCGTTGCTGGTCTCTGTATAATTGTTTGAAGGACTCATGAACCCTGTATGAAAAGGAAAAGTAAAAGGGTCAAAGACTACATGACGAGAGACATATAAACGACCAGTGGAATTGAGGCATTTATAGCCCTTCTGATTTGAAGCAGGATCGAGATATACATATCTTTGACTGTGGAAATCCAGTTTGTGGGAGTTGTAAGGCTTCAAACATGGATAGCAAATGCAACCAAACGGTTTTAAAGAGTAATAATCGGCCTCCTTTTTATACAAACATTCCAAAGGAGACTTTTCTTTCAAGATCGGAGTTGGAAGACGATTGATTAAATAAACAGCCATTTGAAAAGCTTCAACCCAATAATCCAGTGGAATCTTTGATTGAGCCAAGAAAGTCAACCCCATTTCAACAATATGCCGATGTTTTCTTTCAACTCTACCATTTTTGAGAAGAAGTGTAAGGGCATGTGAAACGCATGATAATACCAGAATGCTAAGCAATAGGCAAGAAAGGTTTAAATTCAGTGCCATTATCACATTGGATAGACTTAGTCTTTGTTTGAAATTGAGTCTTAACCATATTTTGGAAATGTTTAAAAGTTGTAATTGCATCCCCTTTAGTCTTGAGGGGGTATAACCAAGTATAACAACTAAAATCATCAAGAAAGTGAATATAGTACCGATATCTATGAGTTGACAACAAAGGAGAGGGACCCCATAAATCAGTATGAACTAATTCAAAAAGAGCAGAGGCATGAGATAAAGAGTTCGAAAAAGACAATTGTTTGGATTTACCATATTGACAAGCCTCACAAACAAATGTGTCACTAAGGTTTACTTTTGCATTACAATTCTTTAAAACTTGTAATAATACTTTATTGCTTGGGTGACCAAGCTTATAATGCCAAGCAAGAAAATCCGCATCAGTCAGTGTTGCAATGTGTGCCTCAAGATGCAAAACAGTTCTACTCATTGGATATAGCCCCTGCCTTGGAGGACCTTTCATTAGCAGGCAACCGGTTCCCTTGTCCTTCACAACACAACCCTTATCAGTAAAAATAACTGCAACATCATTGTTTGTAACAAGCTTGTGAACACTCAACAAATTCTTAGAAATGCTAGGAACAAGCAGAATATCATTAAGACAACATCAGAGGCAGAGCAAGAAATAGAGGTAGAACCAGTGCCACAAACAGGAACTTGGGAGCCAGTGCAGGAAGACAAATGAGAGTGAAGCTTACCAACAGGTTTTACCACATCAAGATGAGAAGAATCAGAGGTGACATGGTGTGTGGCCCCACTATCCATGTACCAATCAGAATCGAAGAAATCTGAAGACTTAGTAAAATAAGCTTGAAGAGGCGAATGTGTTGGTGGATGGAAGCTACGGTCAAATCGCTTGAAACAATTAGATACCTTATGGCCAGGATGCTCACAGAGTTCGCAAAATGGACAACCACCAGAGCCACGGCCAGTTGAGCGACCACGAGGGCGAGTTCGACCTACCTCCAATGCCACCACACCATGGGTCACGACCAGGAGAGCGATCGGAAGCACCATCAGAATCAGAGGAGAAGGAGGACTTCACTGCAAAATTTGTAGAAGGCTGAATTGACAGAGTAGAGAAGTGATTCGTTGTTCAAGTCGGCTTTCAAAAGCAAGTAACGAAGATTGTGCTTCAATCCAGGTAAGTCCCATTTAATCAATAAGTTTCATTACAATGGGATTATAGTCGGCATCCAAACCATTGAGAGTGTGAAGAACAAGCTCATCTGTGGAAATTGGTGCACCGGCGAGAGCAAGATTGTTAGCTATGGTCTTTATTTTCATCAGATAATCAGTCATCATAAGACCATTTTTCTGAGTATTATGGAGCTCAGATCGATACACCATAACACGCGACTTAAAGACTGCCGAGGCGAGAGTGCGAGCTTCAGTCTAGAGTTCAAGAGCCGATCGACAGTGAAGGAGCTGAGTGCCGATTTCAAGAGACATGGTGTTACGGAGCCATCCCATAAGCATCCAGTCTACTGAGTACCATTCATCGAAATCAGGATTTGGAATCACCACCTGAGTGTTCGACGACATCACACTCATCGGTGGAACAAGAGCAGTGGGATCAATGTGAGTCTGAAGTCGATTACCTTCAATTAGAGGCAAGACTACCGATGCCCAGACTAAATAATTCATGCGATCCAACTTGATTGATGAAGTTTGACTTGAAGATTGGAAAAAGGAATAAGTTCTCGTCATAGTGGTTGTCGGAGGCACAGGCGGCACAGTTGGTGTCGGAGACATAGGCGGCACAGTGGGTGCCGGAGACATAGGTGGCACAAAGGGTGCCTGAGATACAGGTGGGGGATGGGTCTCAGAAGTGACGGATGGAGACGCCATCGAGAAGAAAGGAAGGAAATAGGTCAAAAAGGAAAACGAAAAAAAAAAGCTGACTCTGATGTGATGAAGGGCCTTTTTGTCTTTAGCCTTGGGGTCCACAATCAAAAATAAATCATGGATTGCGTATAGGCAAACCAAGGATCGTTCTCTCTCTCGAGGAGCCTTTTATTGAATCCTAAGTAATCTAAATGTCATGCAAATGCAATTAAAACAAGGGGAAAAATAGGTTTTGGATTTTTATATTAATAAACTGAAATGAGAATGCAATTGAATTAAATGCTAAACTATTTTTTTTTGTATTTTTAATAAAATGGAATGGAGTGTGAAAATGAGTATGAATGCTCTTGGAAATGGAATAGTGACAATCACAGTTCAATTAAATTTAAGGGTAAATTTTTACTAAGTCTAAATGAAAAACCCCAAGATACCACTTGAGTCCAATATTCCCAATTAATAATAGCTCCTACTACCGTAGCTAACTACTACCTCATGAGATATTGTTTAAAACCACTTAGTGTGTGATTAGGATTAAATTAATGCAACTTGCTTCCTCTTGATATGAATGCGATATCATGCCACTCAATTAATCCAATTCAATTATATTATCTAACAATACCACGTAGAAAGCACAATATCATTGAATCAATAAAGAAATACAAATTTATAAATCCAACAAACTACTAAAATTTAATCCAATCACAAGGTTCAATCCACAAAGTTATCCAACCGGGTAAATTAAGTCTCAACCAATACAACAAATATTCCTAAAACTAGGAAATTAAAATGTAATTAGAGAAAATAGATTGAACAAATAAACTTCCCTATTTGAAGCTTTGGAACTCAAGTCCATCTTTCCCAATCCCAAGAGATGAAAGTCTCAGCCACGCATTGAACCCAGTTCTGTCACCATCAAGAACAAGGGATTTATATATATATAACCATTAGAACACCCAATCAGAGCTGCAAACTGAAATAGAGGAATCCGTGGTGAAGACAGTGTGGTGTTGCGATGGAAGGATGATGGTGATGATGAAGTGAGAGAGAGAGGAAGTGATCAACGGCAATGGTGGTTGGAGTCTCGACTGAGGTGGTGGTTTAACTGTAGAAGCTCACGGCGAACTTGGTGATGAGGGTGAAGCAACGCGACTATGAAGAAGAAGATGAAGGTGAGAGGCAAGCGAAGGTGTGTCCCTAAATATCTCACCGGCGAAGGTGAAGGTGAAGAGTGAAGAAGACAAAGGTCTGATTCTCCCCTCTCTCGCATTCACGGTGCTGGCTCGATGTATCTCGTGTTCCCTCAAGTCTCAGCTGTGGTCAACAATGGAGGCTAAAGGTGGGTGTTGTGGAGTCGCCGGCAACGATGGAGGGATGGTGGAGTTCACCGGCGACGGAGAAGAAAATGGTGAAGGCCGGTGGTGTGAGGTCGAAGCCAAGGTCGATGATTGATGCAGGATTCAGGATGTTCTTTTCGCGGCGCTCACTTTCCCTTTTATTCAAAGTGTCGGGTCCCCAAATTTCCCCCCAGCTCGCGTCTGCAATTAGGTCTGATAGCTTCCCTGGTCAAAATGCAAGTTTTGACCAAGGACTAAACTGCAAAGAATAAAATGTTGTTTAAGGGACCTAATTGAAACTTTTACAATTTGATTTCAGACTTTCATTTTCAAATTTGATCCAATTTCTTTAGGCATCTTCAATAAAAAATAATTAATATAACATCAAATATTCTCATAAAAATCAATGATTAAGAGTAATTACAATTTCTTTGACAATTTTGCCCTTTTTAGTCATAATTTAATGTATTTACTCTTAATATTAATTTATACAAGAAAGGCATTTTAAGCTCAATAACTATAACAAAATGCATCAAGAGTTCCAATTTAATCATTAAAAATCATATAAAAATATGGTTCGATCATGATGCCAAGAAAGGAAAGAGACAAAAAGATAAGATGAATAGCACAGAGTAAATTCCTCCTCTAGCTGTATTCTTTTATATAATATAAATGGGCCTAACAATACTCTATTACAAAAGAATTGGGCCATCCATGTGGCTTGTGACAGCTGATATATCTACAACAAATATTACAAAGGACTAATCAATTATTTACTCTAACACTTTAATTGAATTAATGCTTGGATCCGTGCCTTCAAAGAAAAAATTGAGTCATCAGCATAAAGGAGATGAGAAACTAGTTGAGAGCTACTAGAAATTTTAATACCTTGAAGATGCCTCAAACGTTCAGATGAGTTCAAAATACAGGAAAGAATATTAGCTGCAATGATACAACGATAGGGAGAGAGAAGATCTCCTTATCTAACCCTTATTGAAGAATTTATAGTTGTTGTGAGTGTGACTCTCCCATTGAATACGACCTAATATTGTACAATCGTGATACACTGGATTACTAGAGCAATCCATTTATTAGGGAAGTTCATTTTCTTTAAGATTGCATATATGAAATTCCATGATAGAGAGTCAAAGCTTTTGAGAAAGTTATCTCAAAGGCAGCTAATTTTGTCCTCCCTATCTTGGTCGAGTGAATTTGACTCCTAACTTTGTAGCCAGAAGAATATTATAAAAATGACTCTTCCCTTTAAAAAAGCACATTGAAAGGGGGCAATATAATTTCCCAAGACGTTCTACATTCAAAGACACAATACTTTAGATATAATCTTATATACAACGTTGCAAAGACTGATGAGCTGAAGATCCTTGAAAGTCTGAATTGTCTCAGACTTGCGAATAAGAATGATGTTAGTCTTGTTGAACGATTTGGGAATTATTTCTGATTCCCACAAGGAGTGAACCATATCCATTAAATTAGATCTCACAACTTCCCAATATTTTTGATAAAAACTAGCATGAATACTATCAGGCCCAAGAGCACTATTTTTTGAAAGCGAGAAGACTGCTTCCTTGACCTCATTCAACGTGAAAGGTCTCAAAAAACTCTGAAAATCTTCTTCTGTCAAGGTTGGAATATCTGTTCTTTCAAATGCCAACAGAAGATCATTAACTGATAGATGATGAGAATAATTGTAAACATGTTGAGAGTGATTAAATGCAAGAGCAGATATTTCATCTAAGTTGCTTGTCCATGTCTCATTCTGCCTCATAATGCTTGTGATTTGATTGGCTGATTTCCTTTTGGAGACAGGAACATGAAAAAAATTGTGTTCCTTTCTCCCTCAGACAACCATTTTAGCTTTGCCCTTTGTGACCAGAAGCTGTTCTCACAATCATAAAGAAATTCAAGATTATGCTTGGCAGTGGGTAAGTCAACTTGTTTGTGCATAGGAATATGATCAGAAAGAGAGATAGAAGTCGAGATAAGCTCAGTTCTGATTCGCCCTGTTGAATTCGATAAAAAAGATTTCCTATGTATGTCTTGTTCCAAAGTGTAGATCAGAGAGTTCTTGTCATTTTACAATGCAATCTAAAAGCAGGGGAGCCTTGAAATTCTTAGTCCAACATGATCTAATTATTTGATCACTTTCTTTAAATTTAAACCAAAATTCTTCAAACTTTTTGAATCCTGACCTTTTGAAGTCTTCACTTTGACAAAGAAGAATTTGACTGTGATCTGATGCCCCAATTATCAATGTAGTCACTATAGAAGCTGGATAAGTCTCACGCCACTTTAGATTAACAAAAGCGCAATCCATCTTTTCAAGAAAAAATGAAATCATTTCCCTTGCGATTATTAGACCATGAAAATTCTAGACCTTTTTGAGGTACTTGCAATAGATTACAATCGTCTAAACATTGAGAAAAGACAGCCATACTACCACTCGAACCTTGACACACGATTTTATCTTGTGAAGATTATATTTGATTGAAGGCACCAATCAACAACCATGGATAATATTTAATGTTTTAATAATAAGAGAATTTTTTTTATGGCCAAAAAATAAGAAAATAACATTTTAGTCAATTTTTTTATTATAATCAAGGACATATTTCTTTTATTTATATTTCAATTAGTTGTTCTTTTGTATTAATTTTTCATATATATTAATTTTTTAAAATAATTTTTTTAATTTATAAGATAGGTATATGATATGAGTCTGGACTTCTTAAAAAAAACTTTTGAAACCATCATTTTATGGTTTGCGAATCTCGCCAAATGCTATTTCACCTGGATTTTAAATCGTACGTTGCCCAGAGCCTGTGTCGCGGAACCAGCAATAGTTCGCATGTGTATGTGTATGTGTATGTTTATAGATATATGAGCGGGCGTGTAAAGGGTCCGCGAACCAGGCTCGCTGGTCGAAACGGAAGTGAAATATTCGTTAGCCTCTGCGAAAGCTAGTGTCCTTCGTACGGATCCCTGCTGTCGTATGCTTAGATCGACCGTGTGTAATCTCAGCACCGCCGTGGTGACTGTGTCTGCTGACCCAAACCCTAACTCTCTTCCGTTATGTCTTCAGTCTGAGTCCTGCGCTTAATGTATTCACCTCACTTGGCAGCTGTTTGACCACACCGCGGCTTTCATAACCGTAATCAAGTTATGTGGACTAATGTTTTCAAAATCGTAAGTCTTTATTTTCTCACCTGTCTTTGCCTTTACAAATTTATATGTCGCCGTGTTATGTGAGCTTGAGACTGCTTCTTGACTTCCCACATGAAGCGGAAACTTGTAAATTAGGGGTTCGAATCCGGTTTCTCTCCTTCTTTTCCCTCTCCCGTGAAGCTCAATTTGCACTTGGCAAACTGTTGTAACAGAGCTGAGCATGCACACATATTAAACTAATTTTAAAGACAGGTAGTGAAACCCGAGGACTAGTAACACTGGAATAAGCTATCTCCCCTTCCAAATGCGGGCGCTTGTGTCTAACGTCCACATAATACATTTCTTCCTGCTCCGCTGATTTCGGTCCATACAATAGATAGAAGCATACCTTCAATAATTTAAATATAAAATATGGTGGCTTTCTTAATCACTTAACGAGAAATAAGAGGAAGCTGGATATGGTACATTGCTTTCTTTAGTAGTTCGGTATGATACCGGAGAAAATTCTGTTGTAGGTAGTTCTAAATGCAGCATCTTTTCAAAGATCATTTCTTTCCTTTAAAGCTCTGCTCCAAATGACTTAGTGAAGCATGGTTTTGTCCAACGTGAAGCTAATCATGCTATTAAGTGACTCTGTATAGTTTCACTCAATCTAGGATTATTACCCTGAACAGGGTTATACATACGGGATTCTGTTCACATCTTAATATAGCGTCCTTCTATTTATTTTGCAGAATTCTGAGTTGATACTGTTGTTCCCTATGTTGTGGTTACTTTCCATTTGATTATCGCCATTATTATTATTTTTGTGGGAAAAATCCAACAGCAATGTAAAATCTAAGAGTATGAATGTTATATTCACGATGATATGATTTTTCATCAAATATTGCTTTTGTTCACGATAATATAATTTTCCATCAAATACGATTTGTGGAAATATTTTGGACTTGATCTCGTTTTATCTCCTTTCTCATTCTGAACATGCAGGCTATTGCTTTGTATTTGTCTATATGGGCATTTATATACATTTTTATGACATACACGCTTATATGCATCTATATTGTTGGCAATTTGCTCAGGGAGGTCTTCATCAAATATCATGGTTTCAGTTTCTCCCACACGAACCTGATCTGAACCCTTTACCTGACAAAAGGTTATTTTACAGGGCATATTCTTTCCTTTTATTTTCCATTTAATTGCTAACCAATGTAGATTATCAATATGCTTTGTTAATTTTTTCCATCCCACAGTGTAAAAGCGGAACAAAAAGATGCTGCAACGTTACTGGTGCTCTCATCACACATGCAGTTGCATAAGGATGGGTTTCTCAGCGCATGGACCAACTCCTTTGTTGGACCCTGGGATCCATCCCAGGGTTTGCATAATCCTGGTAGAGATATCAAATCCAGCTGTTATAGTTTGATTATATGCTATCAGTTGTGTTTTTTATGGAGGAAAGGGTTTGCCTATTTCAGTAAATCTAATTTCTGTATTACCAAATGTGCAGATGAAAAAATCAAGCTCTGGCTTTTTCTTCCTGGGCGCCATTCATCAGTTGTTGAGACTGCTCAGCCTGCAGTATCTAGATTAAGGGGTATCATACAAACCTAAAGTTTTGTTGTAGTGCATCATCTTCATGGATTGCTATCATATATCATCAATGCAACATATTAATTCTAATTTTTCTTTATTGATAAAATTTAGACTTATGTAGATGTTCATGGAAGTTTTCTTCAGCACACATTTTTGATTTTATAACTATATTTCTATTCCTGAATCATTTTTATATGCAGTTGCTGCATCTGGATTCTGGCTGGCTCCTGGGGATTCCGAAGAAGTTGCAGCTGCTCTTTCTCAGGCTCTAAGGAATTGTATAGAGAGGTGGCTGATAATTTGTTGTAAAACTTTTTAGTCAAATTAATCTTGATGTTTTCTTCACACATCTTATAAAATCTGGCAGAGCACTGCTTGGGCTTTCCTACATGAGATTTGGTGATGTATTTTCAAAGTATCATCAATGTCAAAGTGAACAACTGTTCAGGTATGTTGTAGATCTATCAAGATTATAATGTTACTGTAATCAAATGATAGCTTCTAGTGATGATCAAACAAATTATGTTGCGTGTTAGGAACCTCTAAAAGTAGAGACAGATATGAACTGGAGGAATAAGGGGAAAATTTATTGAGTAGGGAATCTGCCTCAAATGGGGACAGTCTTTACAAAACACCATACTCCCACAAAAATGGCTCAGAGTCACTGGACAAAAGCAAATGCATCTGAACACTAACGAAGAAGATGAACACTAGCTCTTGAGAGGCTAGTTTTCTTGTCATTTTAGTCCCCATAATCCACTTACCCAACTACATGGTGAAGAATTTCCCCCATCAAAAAATATTTTCCTCATCGCTTTCAACTACTACAACTACTCTGTTGTCATTTGTGCCCACATTTTTCGCTCTTCCCTTTTGTCCTTTTTTAGTATAAATTAGAAGCATAGTTACTGGTAATTTTTTCTTGTACATATAAATATTTAATTATATATGTTTCCTTACATCTATGCCTCTTTAGACCTCACCTGGTTGGAGCCTCGTGCATTGGACCACCCTTTCTATATGTTTTCTTTCATGTATCCTAAATTTTTAACGATTATCATGCCATCTTGTATATGATCCATGTATTGGTTATTTTATATTTTAGATAATTATACTTTCATATGGAGTGTTGAAATGTAATTGCTTAAATCAGTATGATGTGTGTGATTGGGTTTTACTGACTTGCTAAAAAATGCTGGTACGGAGGTAAGTTGGTGAACATGCTACTGGGGTCCACTTTAATGATTTTCCATAAATGCTTCCTATTTTTGTTTTAGCGATGGTCACCCTAGATTTGAAGACTAGCCTTTCAGGGTGGGAAACTCTTAGTAGTATTATTGATTTAAAGAGAAGTATCTATAGTTGTTTTTGTATGATGGGTGGCTGGTTAGAATCTCAATTAACCTATATAGCTTGTAATCTGACTTGAGAGGAAAGGAGTTGATAATGAAGCTTTGAATTCTAAGCTCTCTATGTTCTCCCTCCTATCATTCTGTTTTATTTTTTCCTATAAAAATAGGATGAAGATCTCACTGAAGCTGATTGAATGGCTTATGCAATGTGTATGCATTATGCCGTTACGTCTGTGACCCAGCTTTTTTTGTGCTTTCTATTGGGTCATTGATCTGAATATGAAATTCATTATTGAATTTTTTCACTGCATGCTTTATTATCTCCAGGAGAGGGCAACCTACACTCGAGTTCATCTTTGCTGCAACTGAGGAGGCAATCTTTGTACACGTCATAGTTTCTTCAAAGTATGTTAATCCAAACATTTTGGTTAGTCAATATCATGTCTTACACTGAATGTTAACATTGCTTTCCTTCATATCAGGCACATCCGAACGCTTTCCACTGCAGATTTGGAAAAAGTATTAAAACATTCTATGGATTCTAAATATAGACTTCCAGGTTGGTATGCATTCTCCTCTTGATTTCTTTGTTTTTTTTTTCGGTTCAAAATAATTCTGACGACTACCGTCCTTTTACTTGCTGCTTGCTGGCCTCCCCTCTTACTCATTGTTTACTTTTTAATGGGTTGGAAATAGGAAAAGGAGTGAAAGCTCTTGGGAATGTGTCTGTTTGGAACCTGTGAAGTTCTCTAACTAAACACAGAACAATATAAATAAAGGTCAAAACCAGCCAATGAAATTGATTCTATTTGATCGGACTAATATTACAGTAGACTAGTTTATAAGATCCAACCCAGCACTTCTATTACACCCAAACACAGGAACGCAACAACAAAATACAAATTGATGCAAAGGCTATTCTTTGCTACAGTGTACTGAACAGCATACATACTTCAAATGACAGTGACAAGTGAAGAAATTGAATTGCAGATGCAGAAGACTGGCTCATAAAGATGAACGAAAGAACTAAATTATTTTCCCTGCATTCATAGCCCGAACACTACAATACAGTGCTTAATCCTCAAGAATACAAAAGGTTTGCCAACTTTTGAGAGGTTGGCTCTCTCCAATTTTTGACCTGTATTTGTCCTCCCGTATCCTTCTCAGCTAATCTCTTTATACACCTATTCAGAACCTTTTTTAACAGCTGCCTCCTACTGTTATGAAATATTAGTGAAATTGTGTATAGGAATAGTTAGTTATCGGTGGTTAGTAAGTTGAGGCAGGGTGACCGGCAAAGGTGACCGTTAGAGGATTAATGGGGAATAAGAGATTATAAGTAGCCTCATACCTGTTGTAATTCAGATATGGTTTTTGACTCAATGTGAATGCAGAGAATATTCAGATCACTCTCTCGTCTCTCTTCTCCCTCTACTCTCCTCTGTCCCCTATTTTCCTCTTCTATTTCTGTCTTTCTCTTCATTCAGGTCTGAATACCATAACACCTACCTTCATCGTTACTCCCTTTTCTTACTCCTTCACTTTTCTATTTCATATATATCCATTTTTGTTTTATTCTGGACCAGTAGTACCCCATGTTCCGCTCTTTTGCCACTCCCCTATATGTTTCCCTATGTGTTTGGTGGCAGTAATGGGTCGGAACCCATCAGTGTCCTATATGTGCAAGACCATCATGTACTTAGATTGTGTGTAATGTTGGAGTCTAGAACCAAAGAGTCGTTCTAACTTAACCTTTTTCAATTTCTGTGAGCAAATAATACTTCTTCCTGGTTTATTCGAGGGAGTAAACTTACGGTTTTTCTTAGTGTCTCTTTAATGGCTTTGTTAAATGATTGTGGGGAGGGGGATTCCTTTTAAGCTAATCCTTTTCTTTTCCCATGTTTTTTTTGCCCTGTTTCTACTTAAGAAGATTGCATGGCATTCTAAGGAGAGAGGAGTGGGTTGATAAATTTTCTACCCTTCACAGTGCTCACTGTTTTTTTGCACATTATGAACTGGACTGCATTTAATTAAAAAATATATGGATTTATGACCAATTATATTCTGAAGGACTGCTAACATTTTGGATTCTTGGTTGGGTTCGTTGGGAATCTCTTATGACTTTGATTTCGAAATATCTTGTGGCAGTGATTGTTTCTCCTCATGGCATACGTGGCAGTCTTACTGGTTGTTTGCCTAGTGATCTTATCAAGCAAGGCTATTTGAGGTCCTTTCCGTCCCTTTCATGTGTATGCTTAATGCCTGAAAATATCTCCCTGAACTAAAATTTGATTTTTAATCTTTTGATAGCAGTTCTAACAAGAGCAGGGCGTCAAATGGAATTATAGGTCCCCCATACCATGTTTCCCACAGTATTGGTTGCCAGCTTAGGGGACAAAATTGTTTTGTTGAAGTAAGTCTTGGCTTCCCTAGATCTGGAAGTGACAAGGCGTTTCAGACAAACCTTAATAGCATAAGGAGTTTACCCAAGCATCATGTTGCTGAAACTCCTGCTTTGGGAAGAATTGATCGCAAGGGATCATTGGATCAGTTATCAGATTATGAGAAAACATTTCTGTATCCGGCTGAGGCAGTGCTTGTACCAGTTTTACAAACATCATCTGCAAGGTCTTCTTTAAGAAGGTATTTTGTGGATGTGTGCTAGTGTTCTAGATACTTCTTTGATATCTGATTTTGTTTTCTCTCTTTCTTTGATTCGTTACTTTTGAGTTTTGGTTTTTGACTTATTTCTCTTCCTTTAATTTGACCTTTTTCGGTTGACAAAAATGCATTTTTTTGCTTTTACATTGTTATGTAATGTGCAATGCTCATAATATTGAGAAAGGATTGTTAAATCTTTCCCCCCTTTGGATACTTCTATGTAAAAAATGGCATTTTTTCTCCTTCTCTTGCATTAAACAATTTTTGTTTGTTCATTATACTTGGGTAGCACTCTTTAATTGCTTTCCAAAAAAAAATTATATTTATCAGAGAAAAATGTGGATCTATCTCTCCCCAGACCTCAGACCTCACCTGGTGGGAGCATTGTACACTAGGGCACCCTTTATCAAATAAAAATGTGCATTTTGGCTGTCCTGTCTTTTAAACTATTTCTGTCTATATGTTTCTTACCCTATGAAATTTACAGATTTTGGCTGCAGAATTGGATGGGACCATCCCTGCCTGGTTCCTCTTTCTTCATACATTGGTTGGTGCTCTCTTCCCCCTCTCTCTTACGCACAGACACACAAGCACATGCGCATTTGTGGGGTTGTGCACACTTGCACCATATGTGTATTTTGTTGCAGGGGAGATAATATTCATTATTACTTTGATGAATGAGGTTAATTGGGAACTTTTCTATGCAAAAGATTGTTGATATGTAACTGTTGAGAATATCAAGTTTAGAAATATTAATTAAGTATTATTATTAGGGATATCGTTTAGTATTAGAATTAGATATGAATATTATATTTTAGGAATATATCTTTATGGTATTATGATTTGATTATATTAGATTATGATAGATTTTAGGGTTAGGGTTAGCCTATTAATTTGTCTATATAAAGGCCTCTTTGTACCCTCTTTTATTCTTAAGGATCAATAATATTCAGAGTATTTCTCTTGTGTTTCAATGTGATCCTTCAATCTCAACATGGTATGAGAGCATTAGGGTTCGTTTTTGGCCAATTTGATTTTCCAGTAGTGCCGTCGTGAATAGTGGCAGAAGCAGTTTTTGCTGTCTGTCCTTACCTTGACTTGTGGCTGTTGTTTGCCTTCGATGAGGTAGGTGTCGGGCAATCATGTGATGTTTGGTGGTCCTTGTGTGATCTATTCGTTCTTTGTCCCGGTGAGGTGTTTGACAATTATTTGCTGCTTGGTGGTCCTTGTGCGACCTCTTCGTTCTTTGCCTCCAGTGAGGTGTTTGACAATTATTTGTTGTTTGGGGGACCTTGTGTGACTTGTTTGTTCTTTGCCTCCGGTGAGGTGTTTCGTTTGGTGTTTATCTCTGGTGAGACATTTGGAGTATTGTTTGGTTCCTGGTAAAACCGTTTGGTGTTGGTCTTTGGTGGGACGTTTGATGTTGCTTTGGTCCCTTATGAGACCGTTTGTTGCGTCTTCTACTTTGGTTTGCCATGTTTGGTATTTTTTGTTGTTTGAGCTCCTAGTGAAGTTGTTGGATTGTTACTTTTGAATGTCCTCGGTGTGATATTTGGTCAATTGGTTGAACTATTCTTGGATGTGCCTGAACTTGCTGCTTGATTTAAGATCTCTTGAAGAAGCAAATTATTGGTAATTAGTTGCTGCTCACATTCAAGCTGCTTCCAGATTGAGGGGGAGTGTTGAGAATATCAAGTTTAGAAATATTAATTAAGTATTTTTCTTAGGGATATCATTTAGTATTAGGATTAGATATGAATATTATATTTTAGGAATGTATCTTTATGATATTATGATTTGATTAAATTAGATTATGATAGATTTTAGGGTTAGGGTTAGCCTATTAATTTGTCGATATAAAAGCCTCTTTGTACTCTCTTTTATTCTTAAGGATCAATAATATTCAGAGTATTTCTCTTGTGTTTCAATGTGATCCTTCAATCTCAACAGTAACCAATTAATATAAGCACAAACTTTATGTCTTTGTTTTATTGATTTATATACTTTAGACTCCTGGAAAGAAGCTCAAATATATCTGCATGAGTTTTGGTTAACAGCTGTAAAGTTATTATCTAAATAATATCTAGATATTATCTTGATGATATCTTTACAACGGCCTAGTCATTTCATAAAGATCTGGATATTTGTCTTTTGTGTCCTGAATTTCCTCATATTAGCCTAATATTTTTGTTATGTCTTCTGCAGTGCTGGTAATGAATCCGCTGAAGATCTTTGGACTGAAAGCAATGGAAACTGCATGCAGCATGGTTATGATAGTAGTAGCAATAGCAATAGTAGCAGTATCAGTAGCTTAAGTGCCAGCTCCAGTGATAGTGATTTGAAGACTGCGGGACCAAGTGATCTAGAGGCAGATGCTGACTCTTTAACATGTAGACAGTCTGTTGTATCTTTGGGTGATCAGTGGGAAAGTGATGGCCCCAAATTGGTATTCATCATTATGTCTGGAAAAGTACTTTTGGTTATTGTTGTGCACTAGTAATTGGTTTTCTGTGGATGGCGATCTTAGCTGTCAGAATTCAAAATAAGAAACGTGGCAGTTTTTGAACCTCTTTAATTAAACGCTTATGTTCTTACTTAAATAAGTTAACTATGGTATGTGCAGGGTTCTAAACGATCTCGAACAGGGGCAGAATCCATTAGTCAAGTGGGTACTACTAAATCTGTTCCTGTGCAAGATGCTTACATGTCTGATTTTGGTTCCATGGAAATTAACAATTCAGCCATTACACGAGTTGGGAATGAGCAGATGGGATCTTTCTGGGATTGGGATGATGATGATGATAGAGGCACGGAAATGGATATTCAAGCTCTTCTATCTGAGTTTGGTGATTTTGGTGACTTCTTCGAAAACGATTTTTTGCCTTTTGGAGAGGTATCTGGATATCCTAACTGCTGATGTACGGATATTCCCTTTGTGATATTTGTTCTTTCTAACCTCTAAAACCCTCAAGTCGATTAGAGTCTTTAGTAATTATTGGTTGAAATGTTACATCCCTCATGCAAACTCAAACAGAGTAGTTAGATCACATGTTAAAAATCTAGCTTTTGGCTCTTCATTTATTTTTAAAAAATGAAAAAGACAATTTATGGAGTACTTATGTTTGTTTTTAGATTCAATATCTTTAAGAATTGGAGCCAGGAAAATTTAGTTCTCTTATGGTTAGATCTACATGCAGTGACAGTTCTGCATTCCGCTTTTTTTGCTATGATAGAATCTTTCATGGACTGTGTCATTACGAATCTACTGTTTAGATATGCAGAGGGATTGGAGAGCCATATTATGCGTTGTGCTCATAAGATTGATTATTGTTTCTTTCTTTCTTTTTTTAATGTCTTCTTTTCCCCAAAAGAAATGGAGGTTATCCTGTTCTATTTTCACGTTTTCTGTAATTATAGTTTTTTCTAACACAAAGAACCCCGTTTCTCTTATTTCTTTTAAAAAAATTGAATGAATGCAAAATTGTCTTTCATTGACTGACTTCATTATAACTTTTACTGAAGTCTGTAGTTTCCTAAAATTTATTTCTAGAACTTTAGAGCATGGATACCCTAGATGTCCTAAATTTCCTTCCGCTGACATACCAGTCTGCTAAAATCTTATTTTGGTCATTGTCTGATAAAAGCCCCCAGGAACCGCGGAATCTCAGGCACTAATATTTTCTGCTCCGGATTGTGGAGATGTCAATAGCAGTCCTGTTGGAGTTATGGATGCTCCAGATCAAATGCTTTTGCCAGTTGGGTTTCCTTCCTTTGAGAGCTTTAATCCTCCTTCGTCAGTAGCTGTTGAGGAATGTGTCAGCAAAACTCAAGACAACTTGAATACTACTGCCCCACTTGGTCAAGCTGATCATACTCCTGTGTCTTGTTCAGGGGAGTTTGATCATATAATAAAAGCTGAAGCAATGATGACATTTGCTCCTGAATTTGGGGCTGTTGAGACCCCTACTAGTGAGATTTCAACATTATTCAGAAGTCCGTATCTCCCTAAATCTCGAAAAGCTGAGAGTTTAAATTCAAGTTCAAACAATTACTTATATGGTGCATCACCCCCACCCTCTTCTCCCTGCCTAGAGGGATCGGATGGGAAGAATGGCACAGTAATTAATACAAAAGCATGTTCTGGTAAACAAGATACTTTTATGGGGCTTCAGTCAAAGAATTACTACACTTACATGGAGGGTAAGAAAGAGGTAGATGATAAAAGTTTGATTACATGTAATGATAAAAGCATTGGAAAATCTGAGGGGATGATGCCTCCGCCATTATCTACCACTGGTTCTAATTCTGTTGTCAAATCTGTTCAGAGGAAGATGACTGATGCTACACTTGAAGCAGAGCAGTTCCTTCTATCTGCAAAGACTTTGTTGGCTACTGATATTGCTTGTCTATTGTTTCAAGCATCCATGTGCAGGCTACGGCATGTTCTCCTATCCTACAATATCCTCATTCCTGCTGGTTTGGGTCGATCAGTTGGGGATGCATTATTGAATCAGCTACCTGGTGACCCAGGTAGCACCCCAGATAACATATCTGGCAAGTATGAGGTGAAGAAGAAAGAGAATATCCCGGTTCGAATAGCAGGTGATATTGATGGAGGAATGCTTGATGGGCATCTCAATGTGCCTGTTGGTGTCTGGCGTACTCCCACTGTGGGAGTTTCAAAAGTTGTAAAATCTTCAAATTCACCAAACCTGGATGTTGCTTCGTCATTTTCTCATAATTCATTCAATGAGGAAGGCATCCTTTCTTACGGTCAAAGGCAACCGCTTCAAGAGCTTCTTGATGGCTTTGCACTTCTTGTTCAACAGGCTTTATCTTTTGTTGATTTAGCTTTGGATGCTGATTGTGTTGATGGTCCTTATGGTTGGCTTGCTTTACAAGAACAGTGGAGGCGTGGGTTTTGTTGTGGGCCTTCCATGGTCCATGCTGGTTGTGGTGGAACTCTGGCTTCTTCTCATTCACTGGATATTGCGGGTGTGGAGTTAGTGGATCCACTTTCTGCTGACGTAAGCTTTTTCAATATATGCTTTTAAAGTGTTTCTTTTGGACTGTGTTTTTGCTTATAAAACCTTGAGTCTCTTGGTTTCTACCAGGGTTTGAGGGTCTTTTGAAATATAACTAAAATGAAGTGCAAATTCTCTTATAAGCTGGGTGTTTTGAAGTGATTTTTTTTTTTTTTTGCCCTGAAATTGCTGAAATATTTCCGTTGTAAGGTTGACGAATTTGGAATCAATTTGCTAGACATTGGCAAGCGGTAGATGTTAGTGTCTAACATAAAGGGTGTTATGATATCATGTTTATTTGCGACTCTGATAGCATCTCAATGGTGTAATATTGTTATCCATGACTATCGGTCAGACAAAATGTTACAGAATCATAATTCTGTATAGAAATGGAAGAGAGGGAAAGAGAGATTGAAAAAGAAAGAGAGGGTTGAAGAAGAAGAGAGAATAGAAACAGAGGAGTGACAAGAGAAAGAGAATAGGAGTCAATCCATTATGCCAATCACAAGACAACTCACTGAAAATACAACTGATTATCTCTATGTATAGGCTTGGCTGACAATCACCGCCTTTCACAATTCTAACGGCTAACTAAGGCTAATCCTTTTAAGCCCTACTAACTCTAACAGTAACTAACTTTTAACCCATTATTATATTTACATATCACAAAACATGATGCCATCTAGTTGCAAGACTAACTATGAGATATGCTGAACCTAGTAAAAAGTACCTCGGACTTAGATGTGCTCTTAATCGTGTGATGTAATTTTGGTCTTCATACAGAAATGCATATTCCATTTTCTGCAAGGGTTACATTTTTTGGGCTTATTCCACATTATTTGAGTAGCATGTGCTTAACTATTCATATTAGATTAGCTTAATTGTACATTACATTTTTTTTATATCTAAGACATGTCCTACAATTTATTAGCTGTCTTAATGTTTTTTTTTTTTTTAAAATCTTACAATCTTATTAGTATTAATATTGCTTTGTGTGTACATTTTTCCCTTTCCATTCTTGAGACATGCTTTCAGCAGTATATTTTGCATCTTATTTCATTAATTGTTTTTCTTTATCATTATGTAATATTAATCATGTCAATAATGTAAAATTTCAGGTTCATGCATCAACTGTGATAAGTTTGCTGCAGTCTGACATCAAGACAGCCTTAAAATCTGCATTTTCCAATTTGGAAGGGCCATTATCTGTGACTGATTGGTGCAAAGGACGCAATCAATCAGTTGATACTGGAAACATAATTGATGGAGTTTCTGCTGAGTCCAGCATTGGTGAATGCAGAGATTCTTCAGAGCCAATGAGTCCATCCCAGTCATCTGTTGGTGGATCGTCCAGCCTTAAGGGTAGAAGTCTGCTTTTACATGAATGGTCAATGTTTTGATTTTCCGGTAACACTAATATTTAAATTGACTGTTGAGTAGTGTCCAGCATTTCGGATGGTGCCAAGGCGGATGAGGCTTCGCAAAGGAGATGTGGTCAAGATATTCCAAATTCAGAGTCAGGGCAGCAGCCTAGTTCCCGGCTGAAGCCTACTGTTATTGCTCTTCCATTTCCTTCAATACTTGTAGGGTATGTGGCCTTTTTATAAATCATAATATATGTTTGAGGACAAGCTTGAATGCGTCCTACTAACAATACCTAGGACAAGAATTTCTTGATGCTGTCATCATCTGACAAAATTCTTAACCCTAGGAGGGAGTTCCAAAAAGAAGTTGTGAGGACAGCATTATGAATGAAAGCTTTCTAATTTCTATAAAAATTGAGGAATGTTTTATGGGTGTTGAAGATTCTAAGGTCCATTTTAAAAAGCGAGAAGTGAGAAATTGCAGACAATCTTAGTCCTATCTGCATATCACGAGAGCTAGAAATTTTGGAAAAATTAGGATGCCTTGCGCTAAGATCTGATAGGAACCTCTGACATTCTATTATGCAGCTTGCTTCTAAGCTTATGTTCATTAAGGAATAGACAAAACCTTATGTAGGCTTTGTTTAAGCTGAGTTTAATAAGTCGTAAATAACTGGAATTCAGTCCTATCAATGTGTTCCTCCAACTATGTGAGTTATATTTGTACAGTGTGTCATAGCTAACCAACCAATCAATATAACCTCACGAGCTTCCTATCTACCCTTATGAACTTGTTATCTTTCTACCTTACTTCTTATGTAAATTACAAGTTAGGTAACTGACGGACCTGGTACTGGGAAGCAGGGGAAAAATTTATCAAAAGGGAAAATGGGCTGCAAGAAGGTGCAGAGCCCAAACCAACTAGTGGAATCTAATCATGAGCAAGATGAGGGGCATAATGGGATGGAGCAAGACTAACAAATTGTTTTGACATGTGAGAGTAGTGCGTAGGTGTTATTTTGGGGGCTGTGTGCTTCTGTGGGGAGTGTGTTGTTTTGTTTTGGGTGAATTGAGGACCTGGTCTCTTGAAAACCAGGCTACTGTTCTCTGTGAGTCATTTCCAGTGTTGGGGATTTTAATCCTCAGTTTTTCCCTGTTTAATAGAGGATTTTCGAACTATGCCATTATTCTGTCCTGAACTATCATGAACATAACTGGTATCTGATGGTATGAAGTTTGGATGTTAATACTTGTGTTAGGAACTTATGATTAATATATCCCGCAGTTATCAAGATGATTGGCTCAAAACGTCAGCAAACTGTTTACAGCACTGGGAAAAGGCTCCTCTGGAACCCTATGCTCTACAGAAGCCTGTAAGTTAATAAATAACTACCACTGCTTTCTATATTTTAGTTGTCTACTTCATATGCTAAAATTCAATTATTCAATTACTTGAAGAATAATAAATCCAGGAGCTGAATTTCATAGATGTCATTATATGGATTATTTTTGCAGATTACATATTATGTTGTGTGTCCAGACATTGATCCCCTTACCTCTGCTGCTTGTGATTTTTTCCAACAACTAGGAACAGGTGAGTGAAGTGGATTGCGCTTTAATTCAACCATGTGGACTGGTTTTTATTTTCATGTTTTAATGTGTGAACAAGTTGTCCTTCAAGTATTAGGTTGTGTGATGTGCTCAAAGCAATTAATGTTTCTGGACTTTCACATGAGCCTTATTTCATCTAAGAATAGCTCTATGCCTCTATGGAGTTCCAACAGGATGCTTCCAGATTTGTATGCGTCTTGGTTGCTGATTAATGATTCATCCCATTCTGTTTCTTCTCCCCACTTTGCTCATTGAATTTTGTCTATCTTATTATACGTCTACCCTTTTCAGTGTATGAGATATGCAAGCTGGGAACTCATTCACCTCAAGGTTTAGGGAATCAGATGGAGATGGAGTCTGGGAAATTGTCTTCCTCTGGTTTTATTTTACTTGATTCCCCACAATCAATGAAGATTGAGAGCAGCAATGCATCCCTTGTTGGTTCGATAAGTGATTACTTTCTCTCACTCTCTAATGGTTGGGACTTGACAAGTTATCTTAAGTACCTTTCAAAGGCTCTTAGAGCTTTGAAGCTTGGTCCATGCTTCTCCACAAACCCAAATGAGGGAAACAACAGCTCATGTATGGTAAGTGGATGATTCTTTGGCTTAGACCTAGTGATTAAATGTTCACAGTATATCCCTTTTGCAAGCTACCCTTTGATTACTACTCCCTCCATTCCCTTTAATAAGACAAAATTACCTAACTTAACGCATACCAATAAAACAAGTTCAACTGATTTATGTCTTAAATTTTTTTCTATCTTTCCACTCTACCCTCATATTGCTTAGCATTTCCACTAATGGGAATGCTGCATATATATTTACTCTAGAGTGGGCCAATTCTATTTTTTCATTGAGTGGGGACATTTTAGGAAAAGAATTATTTATTACTCCTAGAATTTTGTAGAATGTCTTGTATATGGGAACATCTCACCTTCTAAAATTTTGTCTAATAATTAGGAACAGAAGGAGTACTATATTTGATGGAGGAAAATTTAGGAGGTTCTACCAAAATAATATTTGGCCTACACAGTTCATATGGTATTACCATTTTTTTGGGCCCCCATGGACTTTTTTTTGAAGGGTTTCCCATACAAGATTTACTAAAGGATTAGATGTATCTTCTAAGCTAATTTTCTTAAGGCTTTACTTCTTATGATGGGAGGATACACTATGTTATAACTGTTGTTCCTCTTATCTTTTATAAAAATCCAGATAAAAACTTGAAAAAAATATGACTTCAGTAGTCCTATTTGCTGACACTATGTGAAGGCTTTAACTGCCGATGATCGGATTCATAACATAGAAATGAATTTCTCATTGTATATTTTTTCCCCCTTCATTCTAATCTTTTTTCTCGGTGCTTTGTATATAGGTAATCTATGTGGTATGTCCTTTCCCTGATCCAACAGCAATTCTTCAAACTGTGATTGAATCTTCTGTTGCCATTGGATCAGTTGTCCAACAATCAGATAGAGATAGAAGATCTGCATTGCATAGTCAGGTTGTGAAGGCATTAAGTGGCTTGGCAACTGTTGATGAAGCTTCAGCATCTAATATCATCGCACTTTCTGGGTTTTGCATTCCAAAATTGGTGCTGCAGATTGTGACAGTTGATTCAATATTCAGAGTCACAAATCCATCACTGGGCGAGCTTGTCATTCTGAAGGAGACTGCTTTTACAGTATACAACAAAGCTCGAAGAATCTCACGGGGATTCTCTAATGATTTTGCCCCATCACCATTTTCAGGCAGATCCCATTCAGTTTTGGCACAAATGGCTTCTCCTATTTCTGGGATGTGGAAGGACTGTGTTGGTCCTCGTATAACAGGACATTCACTTCCAAGGGAGGGTGATATTGATGCTAGCTTGAGGTCTGGTTCTTGGGATAACTCTTGGCAACCAACAAGGTCTGGGGGACTGAGCTGTGACCCTAGTAGGTCTGGGGATTACTATCTTAATGATGAAAGTTGTTACATGTTTGAACCCCTTTTCATTCTATCGGAACCGGGTTCTGTGGAACATGGTGTTTCAGTTATTGGTAGCCCCATTTCAGAATCTTCAAAGGTACTGGCAGATGATAGTAGTGGAAACTGTATGCAGAATACAAATTCAGCAGGAAATTTGGATTCTGCTTCAAACCTTGATGGTTCTGAGACTGATCAGAGGACTCCTCCAAGTCTGCATTGCTGCTATGGATGGACAGAGGATTGGCGTTGGCTTGTATGCATCTGGACTGATTCAAGAGGAGAATTATTAGACAGCAATATTTTCCCTTTTGGTGGAATTAGCAGTAGACAGGATACGAAGGGTCTACAGTGCCTATTTGTTCAAGTTCTACAACAAGGCTGTCATATACTTCAATCTTGTTCCTCTCCTGATGTTGGTGTTATCAAGCCTCGAGATTTTGTGATATCACGTATTGGAGGTTTCTATGAGCTTGAGTACCTTGGTAAAATTTTCCTCCTCTCTTTCTTTATGCCCTCTTCCGTTTAGTACTTAAAATAGGAGGGGTGATCCTTATGATGTGTGGAAAGGGTAGGAAAGAGAAAGAAAGAGAGAGATAGATAGATAGAGAAACGGATGGAAATAGGGATAGAGAGGTAGACAGATTAGAGAGAGAGGAAGAGAAACAAAGTGGCTGAATTATATTATTCCCAAAAGCTTATTACAATAACCTTTCTTGTGCCCTTTGACCATAGTTCCTAAACCCGACTAAGTTACTACCCATTAGCCTCCCTTGATTAGAGACGACAACATTGCTGATGGAATTGAATCTAGGGGACCCACAATAAGAGAAGCTTTGCAACTCGAAGGGGCTTCTATATCTTCGAAACTCTCTGGGTCTTCAATTTGAAGATCAAACTACTATCACTATCTATGAAAGAGTCTTGGTTAACAGAATCACGTGTGCTATGTCTGAAAAATCTTGCTTTATTGCCACAGCTTGCGTCAAGATCACCATCATCCACCAAGGGTTCTTGGCACTTCTTGAAAACACCGTCACATTTGTCTTGGGTTGGCAAAAAGAAAGACCCAACTTCCTTTTCAATTCCACTTGTCACATTTTCGGCAGCCCCACTAGTCCTAGAGTTATTCTTAGCACCGTGGTTGCCACAATATTGCAATGGTGTCTTACTTTCATCATTTTGCAAGTCCATTGGGCATCATGAGAGTGACCAAAACGATTCTTGATTGCCTCTACATATTTTGGCTAAGACAAAGCTTTCTCCTTATGGTTGTTCAAAGGTTTGGTGCCATTGGAAGGCTTACTTGTCCAAATAGAGACTGGCTGTTGTTACCTTCCAGCCCTCTGATGTCTCATCAAGCTGGAAATAGCATTGGCATTCCCATATCCACCCAAAACATTGTTCCTTTGATGTCTCATCAACCTTAGTTGTTAAAGACTTGCAACCTGAGTAGTCAAGGCCTCTAATTGGTCAAGTTGATGGTGTAAGCGTTGAAGCCCCCATACACTTTCTTCTAATGCATACAAACTCATCAATTTCGACTGCCATTCCCTCTGGTTTAAGGAAGGATGGCTTTTATGCCACTGATGTGTAGAAAGGGTAGGAAAGAGAGAGAAACATAGGGAAATAGGGGGGAGGGAGAGATTGGAAGACGAGAAAGGAAGGGAGAAACCTATAGGACAATTCTGTTATTCCCAAAAGTTGACTACAAGAATCCCTATTGTAGACCATATAGTTCATAAACCCAATTAACTAACTAACTAACTACCCATTAACCTCCCTCAACTAACTTTTTTTTACGTAATGGTTTATCCCAAACTTTGGCCATACCAATCTCCTCACACGAGTTTATCGCAAGTGTGAGCAAAATAGCAATGAATCCACATACAAAAACAATTGAGTAATATATTTTTAATAATAAAATTAGTTCAGGTACATTCACAAAAATTAATTCAATCTTACCATTATTATTGGGTTGTTAGAAGTTTATTTTATCAGAATGAACTATCTATATTGCGAATGATAGATTTAACCAAAAGTTGTGGAGGCATAATCAAATCAAAGATGTATATGAATGTTAATCTTTCGGCAACGTTGGAAGTGGTGTAACCTTTGGGTATAGTATTACCAACATTCCATCACTTGCTAAGACATTCAGGTTTCATCCTGTCATCAATAACTTTCAGTAGTATGTCTTTTGTTTTTTGTATTCTCTCTATGTTTGATGTCTAACAGTCAATATGATGGAGTACTGGATTAGCGTGAGATAATGGAAGTTTAGAGAAGTTGCGGAAAGTTAAAGATTTTAGGAATAAGTATTTATTAATATAATTGTAGATATTATTTATCTAATTGAGTCTGTTGTTATTATTATCTTTAGGAAATCAGGAAATAAGTGAAGTACCCCACTAGATAGATTTAGTTGCCAGAATCTAGGATTAGGAGTTATCTGAATTTCATATTTGGATATATTTTTGGATTTTGTATTTATATTTTGGATAGAGTCTTTATCTCTATAAACTATTATAAATAGGCATAGTGCCTCATCAATACAGCATAAAATATTTCAGAGAGTAAATTGATATGGGAGATTCTCCTTGGGCTTTAATAGTCCGATGAGTTACAGATTCTGACTCATCTTTCCATTAAGGATTTGGCTGTTCTTAATGAGTTAGTGAGATACTTGCTTCCTTTTTAAAACAGAGTAATTTAGATTCTTGCCTACTCTTTATCTTGGATGTCCTCATTGCCTTCTCAACTTATTTTCTCATATCAACTTTAATTGTCTCTCTATATGTTCTCATTCTCATTTAACTTTCCCATGAGCTTACCCACTAGTTTACTCAAATCAGTACCTTACCACAATGCTACTCAATTATGTTAAATAGAAGTTTGTCTTCATATTTGTTGTTACGTTCACTTTCTATTTATTGACTTTGCCAATTAATTCAGAGTGGCAGAAAGCCATTTATTCGGTGGGGGGATCTGAAATGAAAAGATGGCCTATACAACTGCGTCGAACTCTGTCTGATGGGATGCCTGCAACTAGTAATGGTACTTCCTTGCAACAACCAGAGATGAGTTTAATTCCAGAAAGAACTCTTCCTTCCTCACTTAGTCCTTTGTATAGCCCTCATGCCAAGCCATCTGGTTTTATGAAAGGCAGTTTAGGGCAACCCGCTGCTAGAAAGCAGCTAATGGGCGGGCATTCTATGGTTGACAACTCAAGGGGTTTGTTGAGTTGGGCACAGAGCATTAGTTTTGTTTCAGTTTCATTGGACCATTCATTACAACTTGTTCTGCCAGCTGATTCATCTTCTCCTGGTGAGTAATATGCAACTAGTTTGCTTTCAGTTCTACTTTATTATTTCATAGTACTGCACAAATGCTAGTCATTGGTTGAGAAAAAGCAAATCCACTGATATTTCTGTCTGACTATATATATAATTATAATCACATTGATTAAATCACCAAGAACACAATGAGCTATATCCAGATGTTTTCTCCATGCGGCTCCAATATTTATATCTGTTGGTTATGTATTCTCATCACCTATTTCTTGGAACTACTTAAATTATAGGGTTAGAAAATACTAATGTTTCTTTGTTTGACTGCTACACTCAATTTTGTGGGTGACTTGAGAGAGGGCAAGGCTATAGAATTATGGTTTATGGCTATGATTTTCTTGGGTGGATGAGTTGTAGAAGATAGACAAATAATTGGATTGTGGTAACAGTAGTGATTTGGAAGCCATAAGATGGGTTTGAAAGGTTAAATTCCAGGATGTCTGGGTGGTACCTGCAGAGCAGGGGTTCTGGGATTAATCTTTCTTGAAGGCAAAATGCAACAAAAATCAATTATATTTTGCTAGAATAAACTTTTACTGCCGTCTACCAAGAACAGTTGGATCTGAGCTTTTAAGATTTTTTCCCCTTTCTCTTTCCTTTTAACTGGGTAAAGCATATGGACAACTGTTACCTAGGCATCACACCTAGGGTTAGATTGCATTATAAAGCCAAGGACAAGAAATCTTTGCTAGAGTGTACGCTATATTCTGAATTTGAAAGTCGTTTTACTGCATGTATAACTGTTGAGAAGTGCAGTATAGCAAACCAGAATAAGTTGAGTTTTGATATTCACAGGACATTAATTTACATTTGAGCATATATTTTGATTTAGGAGTTATTTCATGAGTATTGAAAGGCAAACTTTTGCAGGAGGAACTCAAAGTGGTAGTGGGATGTCTATTTTGGGTTACATTGAAGGTTTTACTCCAGTGAAGTCTCTTGGTTCTACATCTTCGGCATACCTTCTAATTCCTTCTCCCAGCATGAGGTTCCTTCCTCCAACAGCTCTTCAGCTCCCCACTTGCCTTACTGCAGAATCTCCACCACTTGCTCATCTGCTTCACAGCAAGGGCTCTGCCCTTCCTCTTTCCACTGGATTTGTGGTTTCAAAAGCTGTCCCTACCATGAGGAAGGACTATAGAAGCAACCTGAAAGAGGAATGGCCTTCAGTACTTTCTGTGAACCTCATTGATTACTATGGAGGCACTAACATTAACCAGGAAAAGATTATCCGTGGAGTTAACAAACAAGGTGTTAGAAGTGTTAGCTGGGAAGCTAAAGATTTTGAGATTGAGACCCACTTGGTTCTCGAGTCTCTTGCAGCAGAGCTGCATGCCCTGTCATGGATGACTGTGAGTCCAGCATACTTGGAGCGACGCACAAGTCTTCCTTTTCACTGTGACATGGTTCTAAGACTGAGGAGGCTTCTTCATTTTGCTGATAAGGAGCTCTCCAAGCAGTCAGAGAAGTCTTGACTCCTTGAGATTATAAATAGAATGGCACCGACAAATCATTATAAACAATGAGCTCCTAGTGTAGACTGTATTATGCTAATTACTAGGTTTATGTAAATTATATGTAAAGCCCGCTGATGCGTTTTAGGAAGAAATAGATTCAGCAAGTGTAGATATGAATGGAAATTGTGGAGAATTTATTCATAGAAAGTTGATTTAAACCCAGTTTAGTGTAATTGATAGAAGCGGTTGATTCTAGCCTTTTGATAGGAATTTTAAAACTGATTTTTTGTAACAGTCGCTTGCTATTGAATATTGATACGATGTTGATCTGATGGCCCATCATTATTTCATGTGCCTGATGATTCGCGACCGACCATTTTTTTGCTTCGAACTTGCTCTATCTTTTATCAGCCATCTAGTTTTATATTAATTGAGTAGTATATCGTGTGTCGGATTTGGGGATGGACAACTTTTCTAGGGAGCTAACTTCGGTGTAAAGGCAATCTGTACACATCAATTTGAAGGTGGAAACTAAAGCTGGGGCAAAAGAATTGGCTTTGCCAATGTTTGACGAAGCCTGAGGTTCTATTGAAAGAAGTTAATTGGAACCACTAGTGTCGGGAAACCAATTCTTGATACTTAAAGTATTCCCGATCAGTGATCACACAACCCCATCTTCATTAGTAAAGCAATGAAAAAAAAAAAAAAAAAACCAAGGGTTAAATATTAATTTTATCCTCTAAAGCATGTGCTTGTGAACAATTTTGCTTTTTCGAAGTTTTCGGTGAAGAAGATATGCTTCGAAGTATAAAAAACGCAAAGAATGTTGCCCTCCATTAACAATCTGTTGGGGTTGTTAACGAAGAGGTAACATTGCTACGTTTTTTTGAAGCAATTTTACCCCCGAAATATAAAAACGTAGCAATGTTGCTCCTCCGTTAACAACCCCAACGTTGACCATTAGGGCAGTTAACGGATGGGGCAACATTGCTACGATTTTATACTTCGGGGCAACATTGCTAATGCCGAAAACTTCAGGGGTAAAATTGATACTTAACCCAAAAACAAACTATAAAGGTATGGCCAGGTCGGGGTAAGTTAAAACTTTAGAGGGCATTTTTCGTGTGGACCCACTTTATGGTTCGGGTTTTTGTCATCATAACTAGCTTTTCCCGTAATGCCATCTTACACACATGAATTGCCTTTTAGAAGGCCAATCATCATGGAGTACATGGCGTTTTTTGTACATCAAGCTACTCTTCTTTTTCCTCCTCTTCAACCAAAATAATTAACTTCATGAAAATGCCAAAATGGTGTTCAAGAAGAGTAGTTCACGATATGTGATCGTCAGGACTTTCGATCACACATAACTTCTGAAAAATGCATGGTTGTTGGTCTATTCCTCATCAGTGATCACACATAACCCATTTTGTTTATTTTCTATCACCCTCTGGGGATGTAGAGGAGAATGCAAAGACCCAACAAAAGAGACCAGCAAAACACTCATAATTATACTAGATGAATCACTGATACAAATGAAATGAGGGCTTATGCAAAAGAATACAGCCAAAACATGAATTAAAATCTTATAGCCAAAAGAATACAGCCAAAATGTATATATGACTTCTAAACATGAATCGGATGGGATACCAAAACAATTGGCAAGTTTAATTATTTGTAAAAAATGGGTGTTGGTTTCATTGGAATACACTACCTCTTTATAGAAACCTCTAAATATGTGCAATTAATATAGATACTTAAGGCAAAAATTATCGATTTGAGAATTAAGCGGATTGATATCTTATAGTTAGGATAAAAACAAACCCTTTAGCTAATTGTTATATTAGGATAGCAAAGGGAGCATATTTTGTTAAGGGTTAAGGGGAAAAGAAATATCAATTCACTTTTCAAAGTATATTCAGTAACATATACTCTTGAGAGATCAAAATTCAAAATGAAAGCAAAAATATCAATTCAATTAAATTTGAGAAAATCTCACTCATGTCCCAAGGGCCAGAAACAATATTAAAAAGTGTTTCAATGTAGATTCCTGTAACACCCCCAAATTTCTAACAATTATAATAACCTAAACTGTAATAATATTTAAGATTAATTACTAAAAGTCAAAATAAACTACTTTGGGAAGTGTTACCACCGCATTTGTACTGGGACAAGTGCAAGGCTAACTTATTACATTAACATAAATCCGAACTTAAATAAATGTGTTTTATTCAGAACAAAGAAAATAAAAATAAAATAAAATAAAAACTGGCTAGAATCACTGAACGTTCTTCCTCACTTCTCAGTGTTAGCCTCAACCCTTGGCAACTATTTCACTGAAATTCTGCTCCCCGAAAGGATCATCGTAGCCCATGAACACAAACAAAAATCAGCAAAGCTGGTAATCCTAATAAAATACAATTTAAATGGCTCCATATATTAATCAAAGAAGACATATATAATCATATGATAATTGCATCAAACATTATTGATTATCTTTTTAAATTTATTTAGACCCGGGAAACCCTGCCAGTCTATTTAGTTGGAAGAGAACCATGGTAGACCCGGATATCCTACCGCCTACCCTATGACCCTAAACCCGCCAATCACAAATAATCAAATTGGCCATAAAATTGTAATACCCCGCATTAATAATAAAAATAAAAATAATAGATTAAAATAATAATAATAATAATATAGTAATAATAAAAATCTAGAAATTAATAATGTTTGTATTATTTTATAATTTATTAATTGAGAATAATTAAAAAGCCCACTCATAGCTAAAACCCTAGATTTTAATTATAAACTTAGGTCTAATCGCCTAAACCTAGAAAACGCTCGACACTTTTCTTCTCCGCTACTGCATCTTCCTCCCGTACTCTCATCAAATCATTTTTCTAGGAGGCTAGCAAAACGGAGATCGTGTAATCCTAATCCCATGAGTCTTAGGTTAATTTTATATGAATCTTGATAGGTAATCCTAATCCCTTAGGTTAATTTTATATGAATCTTGAGTCTTAGGTTAATTTTATATGAATCTTGATAGGTAATCCTAATCCCATGAGTCTTAGGTTAATTTTATATGAATCTTGATAGGTAATCCTAATCCCCATGAGTCTTAGGTTAATTTTATATGAATCTTGATAGGTAATCATGATCCTAAATATATCATATGTGTTTGTTATATATGAAATATATTATATGTAATTTTAATACCACTGTATATATGTAAATACAAATCCAACGAATCAAGAAAACATGACACATACGTCTTTTAATTTGAAAACAAAGCCGACAAGTTTGGCATATTAGCTATCAAAGTCTTTTATATATAACTCTTTCCGACTACTTGACCTTTTGTTGATTGTTAATTGATCTTCTTGTTTTGTTAGATTTGATATAGCTCCACACATTGTAATATTCTTTCAACTATCAACTATTCATGTTTTTGTCTCTTCTAATTATTGTTGCTTGGCGTTATTACCTTGACGTGATGTCAAACTTATTGTTTTTTTTTGTCAAGCCTAGTAAAGCCAAAAATGGATAATGAGTAGAGTCAGGGATTTAAATGATGATCATGAGAATTTTTCATGACAACCTTATAGGAACCCATGAGTAAAATGGATAATGAGTAGAGCCAGAAATTTAAATGATAGTCATGAGAACTTCTCATGACAACCTTATAGGAACCCATGAGTAAAATGGATAATGAGTAGAGCTAGAGATTTAAATGATGGTCATGAGAACTTCTCATGACAACCTTATAGGAACCCATGAGTAAAATGGATAATGAGTAGAGTCAGGGATTTAAATAATGGTCATGAGAATTTCTCATGACAACCTTATAGGAACCCATGAGTAGAGCCAGTGATGTAAATGATGGTCATGAGAATTTCTCATGACAACCTTATAGGAACCCATGAGTAAAATGGATAATGAGTAGAGCCAGAAGTTTAAATGATGGTCATGGAAATTTCTTATGACAACCTTATAGGAACTCATGAGAATTTATTATATGTGTATTTAAAATAATTTAACAGTGGGAAGATAGCTTTGTGATGGTACCTCCCAAAGTGATGAACACAATCGGGCTTTATGCCCCCGATATGTAATTTTATGTGAACCGATGATATCCGTTCTTCCCCAAAGTGGTGTTTGGCAGGGTTTCCCGCGACACTAGTAGCAACTTTGGGAAGAGGTGTGCACACTAGGACGAAATGTTTTATGGCCAATTTGATTATTTGTGATCGGCGGGGTTTCCGGTCACGGTGGTAGATCGGGCGGGATATCCGGATCTACCATAGTTTTCTTCCCACTAAACTAAATAGACTGGCAGGGTTTCCCAGGTCTAAATAAATGTAAAAAGATGACGAATAATTTTGATGCAATTACCATATGATTTATATATATTCGCTTTGATTAATATATTTGTGTCATTTAAAATTGTGTTTTATTATGATTACTAGCAATGGCTGATGTTTGTGTTCATGGGCTGCGATGATCCTTCGGGGGAGCAGAATTTCAGTGAAACAGGTACCAAGGGTTGGAGCTAGCAATGAGAAGTGAGGAAGGACATTCAAGGCCTCTAGCTAGTTTTTTTTTTAATAAATCAAATTTATTTGAGTTGGATTTACATTATTGTAATAAGTAGCCTTGCACTTGTCCCAGTACAAGTGCGGCGGTAACACTACCCAAGGTTGTTTATTTCGAATTTCAGTATTCATTTATAAAAAATTATTTAAATTTTATACTATGATAATTGTTAGAAATTGGGGGTGTTACAAAAACATTTCTTCCTAGTGTACACACCTCTTTTCAAAGATGCTACTAGTGTCCCGGAAACCTGCCAGACACCACTTTGGGAAGAACGGATACTATCGATTCACATCACATAATATATCGGACACTTAAAGCCTAAGGGTTGTGTTCATCACTTTAGGAGGTATCATTCCAAAGCTATCATCTCACTGTTAAATTATTTTAAATACACATATAATAAATTCTCATGAGTTCCTATAAGGTTGTCATGAGAAATTCTCATGACTATCATTTAAATCCCTGACTCTACCCATTATCCCTTTTACTCATGGGTTTTACTAGGCTTGACAAAAAAATAGAACAATAAGTTTGACATCGCGTCAAGGTAGCAACAATAATTAGAAGAGACATTCATAATAAAATTATTTTAGATACACTCAAAATAAAATTCCCAAATTATTTCTATAGTAGTGCCCAAATTGAATTTATTAATATTTTATACTTATTTAATTATCTTTCATACACTTTTCTATTATTTAATTAAATATAGGATAAAAGGATATTTTAACATAAAATCTATTCATATCCTATTTTATTATGAGAAGATATTATATGAAAAAGGAAATAAAAAGGAATCAAATAATATAGCATTGCACAGGCGCACAGCTAGCATCTACGTTAATATAGTATATTATATTATCTATAATATATTGTCATTAACGAAAAGAAAGCCCGGACTCCACACGAAGCAATTATCACGGATGTTAGTTATGGAAGAGGTATTATTGTGATAATGTAATATCTAATAAAAGAGGGATTGGTGTCGCAAGCTACACGCACAAGACAGAACAGTTGCAATTAAGAGAATTGAAAGATGCAATCAGACGCACAAACAGATTGGTGACTTTGCAAAAAGCTACTCACACAAAACGAGAAAAGAAATATATGTTATTCAATTACCAAAGGCCAAAATACCAAAAACCAAAACGTACTGGGATCTTATGTTTACTTTTGCAAAAAGTTACTCACTCAAAACGAAAAAAAAAAAAACACTATATATGTATTCAATTGCCAAAGACTGAAACACCCAAGGCCAAAACGTACATAATCAATAACTAAGGCTAGCCAAAATAAACCAGAATCATATCATAAAAAGAAAACAATTTTCTCATAGAGGAAGGCAAACACAAGATTTATAATACCGAATGGAAATCACGAGAAAGAACGAGACGACAGTTTTAGGGATTAGGATTACCTGGTCTCCGTTTTGCTAACCTCCTAGAAGAATAATTGACGTAGAGTACGAAAAGAGGATGCAGTAGCGGAGAAGAAAAAGTAGCAGAGAAGAAAAGTATTGAGCGTTCGCTAGGTTTAGGCGGCTAGACCTCAGTTCATAATTAAAAATTTAGGGTTTAGCTATGGGTTGGGTTCTTTAACTATTGCCAATTAATAAATTATAAAACAATACAATTAATTTCTAAATTCGTATTATTACTATAACTATTGCCAATTAATAAATTATAAAACAATACAACCATTATTAAGTTCTAAATTTTTATTATTACTATATTATTGTTGTTGATATTATTATTATCATCATCATTATTAATAATAATGTGAAGTATTACAATTCCTTTATCAAAAAGTTTCATTGTAAATTCCTCTATCAAAATAGTCCCTGGAGACATCGGCGATATAGATTTTAAATATGAACTCACCTTATTAACAAGTGTATGTGCTATATTGATAAGTCATAAAATGATCATTGACAAAGTTATATATATTAACTAAAGAAGTTCTCGTTGAAAAGTTTATGTGACTATATTGACAAGTTATAGAGTAGTTATTGACAAACTCATCTATATTAAATAAATTAGCTCCTGGTGACAAATATATGTCACTATATTGACAAGTCATATGGTGACTATTGACAAACCCATCTTTATTTACAAGTGTATGTGAATGTATTGACAAGTCATAAAATGTCCACTAACAAGCTCATCTATGTTGATAAGTGTAGGTGATTATATTAACAAGTCATAGAGTGACACTATTGATAGGTCTATCCATGTCACTGAGATCCCTAGAGGCTTTTTTTTTTTTTTTATATAGAAGAATTTACATTGAAACTTTTTTTATAAATGAATTTACACTAGGACTTTTTCGATATGGGTGAAGGTTCAAATTTAACAACAAAATATTTTCCTATGGACACCCAACACAATTAATTATTTTCGGGTGCAAAAATAGACATAAGAAATTTATATTAGAGGAGATATAGCACTATCATTAAGAAGACTTAACTTTTGTTACTTTTTGCACGGTATGTCTACCTGTCTTCTCACTCTATTATTATAATATATTTTTAAAAGGATTGAGATGCAAATTTTGCAATGAACTATTTCCCTATAGGTACCCAACACAATTATTTTTTATAAAAGCATTTAAAAGAAAAATATGGGCATTTACATTAATGCCCTTACTTAATTTTTTTTCATAAGAGCATTCACAAGAGAAATAAAGGAATTTAAAAGAATACAGTAAGTTTTTAAAAAAAAAAAATTACTGAAAATAAAATAAAATATGGGGTGAAAATAAAATAAAATTTTGTCAGTGAAAAGATAAATATGAGCATTTATAAGATAAATATGTGAATGATCAATTTTTTTTTTTAACTCCCTCAATTCTTTTAAATCCATTTATTTGTCTTGTAAGTGTTCTTATGAATAAAATAAATAAGGGCATTAATGCAAATACACTTGTGTAAATGCTCATATTTATCTTGTAAATGCTCTCCTAACAAATAATTGTGTTGGATGCCCATAGAGAAATAATTCATCACTAAATTTGCATCTTCACCATTCTAAAAATATATTAAAATAATAGAGTGATATAACTTGTGGGACCCACAATACAAAAAGTAACGAAAGTTAGATTGGGTTAATGACATTGCTATATCTACTCCCGAATAAATTTATTATGTCTACTTTTGCCCATAGGAAAATAGTTAATTGGTAAATTTGGACTTTAACCCTTTTGATATATTTTTTTGGCCCTTGGGACAGATTTTCCTATTAAATTTAACTAATACTGTCACTTTTTTAGTGGGGCCCACACTCATTGTATGTCTATATGTATAACGGTGTTATGCTATATTTAACTGTGCTGATAGTTATGAAAACTATATAACATTGGACCCACTTTTAATAAAACCTTAGGAATATTTTTACACCTTCACCCCTTTTTAACTTTGTTAACGCTCTAAACTTGAAATAAAAATCACTTTATATTTTTAGGCCAGCTTCTAATACTTTACTAGGGCATCCGTTGAACACAAGTGTGAGAGGGCTTCTTCTTCTTCTTCTTCTTTTGGTAAAGAAATTTTAGGAGAGAGGTTGGGCTCACCCACAGTCTAAGGGCAGAGCGTTTTTTTTGTTTGTTAAAAACTAAGCAGTGTTCTCATTTAGAACAAAAATGATTAGCCCAATTCGCAAAAAAAAAAAAACTAAAATCCAATAGACCTATTGCTAGGCCCATATGGAATAGGCAATTCACAAAGATGACAGATGAAGCCCAATAAACAGACTGTCCGGCCCATATAGAAACTGCACTCGCAACTTTGCTCCAAGTTATATTAACTTATTAAGCGGAAACCCTAATTCGTCTGTTCTCCGCGAGTCCTGCCTCATTTGCAAATCCGGAAGACGATGGGTAATGTACAATCTTTCGTCTGTGTTCATTGTGCTTGTGTTTATCTTGTTGCAGATAGAAAATGATAATATGGTGGAACAGGGGCTTACAAGTACGTATCGGAGTTATGGCGGAAGAAGCAGTCAGATGTGATGAAATTTTTGCAGAGAGTGAGATGCTGGGAGTATCGTCAGCAGCCGTCGATCGTGCGTGTGACCAGGCCCACCCGACCTGATAAGGCTCGTCGGTTAGGGTACAAGGCTAAGCAGGGCTATGTGATTTACCGCGTTCGTGTGAGGAGAGGCGGTCGCAAGAGACCTGTTCCCAAGGGTATTGTCTACGGCAAGCCTACGAATCAAGGTGTAACCCAACTCAAATTCCAACGCAGCAAGAGGTCTGTTGCTGAGGAGCGAGCTGGCCGCAAGTTGGGTGGCCTGAGGGTTCTCAATTCTTACTGGGTCAATGAGGTTCGGTTTCTGATTTGCAAACCTATGTCGTTTCACCTTCTCTTTTTTGTTTTACGTTCAGAGCTGACCCTTTGATCCTGTTGATACGCTACAGGATTCAACCTACAAGTACTACGAGATAATCCTTGTGGATGTTGCCCACAACGCCATTCGCAATGACCCAAGAATCACTTGGCTCTGCAACCCCGTCCACAAGCACAGGGAGCTTCGGGGCCTTACCTCTGCCGGCAAAAAATACAGGGGCTTACGTGGCAGGGGACATAATCATCACAAAGCTCGTCCGTCTCGCAGGGCCACCTGGAAGAGGAACAATACCCTCTCCCTTCGTCGCTACCGCTGAGTTTGCTTTTACCTACTATGCTCTTTTCATTGCAATTTTTGATTTTAGGTTCACGAGATAAACTTAAGTGTGTCGTTTCAATGTTTCGGATCCTTGTGTTGACTTGTATACTTGAGACTTTAAGCATATCGTAAGGCCTTTTATCTAAGTCTTCTTCATGAATTATGGACGACCTGCCTTGCTTCTCAACTTCCTTTCTTGTATCATCAGCGTACATTTTGGCAATGAACTTCTCCGCGGGATCTGTCTTGGTTGAAGTTCATGTTGAATCGATTATTTCTTTAGGCGGTTCGTGTAGGCGTTTTTCCATTTGCATTTCTCATCAAGTCTCTGAAATTCTCTGTTCACAGTTTCTCTCATTTTCATCAACGGATATATGCTGATGGGACAGAAATAGAGGCGAATCTTCTGCCATGGTGCTTTTTGTGAGATGTTGGTCGAAGGGGTAGGAGTCGGTCCTTATTTTTATGATGAAATTACTGATTGAATTTAAGACGGGTTTAATAATAATTCTCAAGTGTTACTTAACCTTTACACAAGCCTGTTTAACAATGCTGGCTCTTATCAGGTCTCTCAAGGGAAAGTTAAATTAGTAGCTTCTGCACACACCAAGGGCTTCATCCAAGTAAAAGGCCTAAAAGATTTCCTTCTGTCCTTAAAACTGCCATCATTTATAAATATAAGACACGATTGATCCTTTTGGAATATTAAAAAATCTACTTAAATTATTTTAAAAGTATTAATATTTTTTTCCTTAGACTAAATTGTCTGATTTATTAACTACTGATATACTTATTCATGAATATAATATCCAGGTGACTTTTTAAAAAATTGAGGCAGAAAATAAATTATTGTAAGTTTTTCTTCAAATTAATTGGTATGACTTATAAATTGATGTAAAATTCAATCGAAATAATTAATTTTTTTAGCGCGCATGTTAAAATGGCGAACAGCTTTACACATTTCAATAACAACTAAAATTCGAATTTAGAACAGATCAAATTGTTCCGTCAGGAGAATGATTAACGTCATGTCAAAACTTTGAAGCCTTTATTTTTCCAGACAGTAGCATCCTCCTTCCAGTCTTTTATAAACGATAATTAAAATATGACAAGACGAAAGACCCATTAGAAATTAGTTGGAAGTATTTTATTAAATTAATACTAACAATAGTACTTTTGAATCCGTAATAAATATGTAAGAATTTTTAATAGTTATACCTTTCAGTCCTAATTGTAACTGTTAGGAAATATATATAATTAATCATAATGGACCTATTAACTTTTTTTTTTTGGTCAGGATGGACCTATTAACTCTAAGGCCCCCCTCTCTTGTATATATATATATATGTATATATCCCACGTGTACAAGGGCGGACCCAAAAAATCAAAAGAGGAGGGGGGGGGGACAATTGGCTGGGATATTTGGAGGTTTGCCTCGTTTGTTTCAAAGCGGGATTTGAGGCAGCGGCCCGATTTTTATTTTTTTTAAGGAAATTTTTAAATCATTAAAAAACAAAAAAAGTATAAACAAGAAAAAAAAATATCAAAAAAATATTTATGAAATTGAAATTAAGTGAATTATTTTACAAAGTGATATAATAAAAGAAAGCGCAATTATTTTACAAATGAAGGATAGTTCAAGACATATATTTTTAAAAAAGGGGGGACAATTGGCTGGGATATTTGGAGGTTTGCCTCGTTTGTTTCAAAGCGGGATTTGAGGGCAAGCGGCCCGATTTTTTTTTTTTAAGGAAATTTTTAAATCATTAAAAAACAAAAGAAAGTATAAACAAGAAAAAAAATATCAAAAAAAATATTTATGAAATTAAGTGAAACTAGTGATATAATAAACATAAATTTTACAAATCATCATTTAGAAAAACAAGGCTAAAGATCGTTGAAATAAATGCAACTACATAAATTACAATGAAGGTCGGTAAGTTCAAGACATATATTTTAATAAAAAAATAATTAGAATAAAATAATTTATCAGCCTTATTTTTTGGAATTCCATCATAATTGCCTTATTATTAATGCTATTAAACAATCATTCAACCATTCATCCCTCTCCCATTATGAAGTGCAGCCTTGATGTATTAAGGGTAGACAATAATTCAAACATGTATTAATTTAAATAAATAAATAAATAAAATCTCAAATTCTTGGGGGCACTCCCCCCCAACTCACATCATGGGTCCGCCCATGCATGTGTATACATAAATAACTATAGAATTCAGACTATATTTTCTCTTTTTCCTACATGTTATCAAAGTAAGATCCGATCCACCACAGGATATTGCGTGTTTATTGGTGGAAATTTAGTATCATGGAGGAGTAAGAAGCAAGATGTGATTTCTTGGTCAAGAGCAGAAGCCGAGTATAAAGCCATGACTTAGTCAGTACAGGAAATTGTGTGGATTCACCAATTAATGAAGGAGGTTGGTATTGTCACATCATTACCTGCGAAGTTGTAGTGTGATAATAAAGCTTCTTTATACATAGCCTCCAACTCTGTGTTTCATAAATGTACGAAACACATTGAGATTGACTATCAGTTTGTACGCGATAATATCAATGAGACCTTTATTTCTACTGGGCATATGCAGTCTAGTGACCAATTGGATGACCTTCTTACTAAGGCCTTAAATGGGACTCAGGTTGACTATCTTTATAATAAGTTGAGTTTGATTAACATCTATGCTCTAATTTAAGCGTCAGTGTTATAAAATATTCATAATTAGTCATAACGGGGCTATTAACTCTAAGGTCCCTCTCTTGTATATATATATCTTACTTGTACACATGAATAAGAATGAAATTCAGATTATATTTTCTTCCAAATTAACTGATTCATGTATCCTGAGAAAAGTAAAGTTAATCATTTATTTAGAAAATGTTTGTTCACAAGTTCTATTTTAATGCATGTGGACAAACTTGAGATTTTTTATATTTTCAAAGACATTTTCTGAAATTTTCCCCAATAACAAGCCATTATTAATAACATCAATTCCCGAATTTCATTATGGGCAGCCTCACGGGCACCTTCTAACCTACCCGCATATAAAATTTAAAATGATACAAGGCCAGCTAGTCCTAAAGTAAGAGCTTGATTATGTTTGACGGGTGCAAACGACAAAACGGCAGAGATGGCCGCGATTGTAAGATGTTTTGAAGAAGCAAATTATATTACAATTACAAAAAATGTTTTGTACAAATTTTTTTTGCAACTGTCAAAACTGCGGTTGAATTTACATTCAGTTTGAGTATACCGCCGGTACCCACGCGTTAGTAATTTTCTATTCATACTTAGCTATCTCCTTTTAGGCTTGTTTGCCTTTTTGATTAAATGGTTATAAGTGTACCCCTTTATCGTACCACTTCTATTTACAAAATAAACACCCCGCGAGCACCTTCGATGCTCTGCTGACAGAAGTATGGCCGTTGTCACCAAGCATTCATACGTAGCCCTACCTTTTGGCTCTTCAATAGATTCGGTTCCACCTCCAACAATAAGCAATTCCCAGGTGTTGGGCCGCATCATCATAGCCTGCAAATGCCTAATGTTCAACGAAATACTGACTGATATGGTGAAAACCCAAGAAAAATTTCTGAAAAGCCAATATACCGATGAGTTCTAAGCAGGGGTTCAGCAGAGCATACACATGATCCACCGAGAATCCAAGCATTCAAGAATCTTCTGAAGAGCATCGTGTACTCAATCAGCCCAAAGGACGGGATAACAAAAGGGAACGTGATCCCCGAGCACTGACCCTACAGAGCTTCCAAAGTTATTGATGCCTTGGTGAAAACAGAAAGGACAAAGGGTGCTTCTTCCCCTGGGTGTATAGTAGTAGGAACTATAGTATATCCCTTGGGATCAGGGTCCAGAACCATTTCACACGATATTTCTCGAGAATTAACATAGTCTGTGCCACCAACTGATTCATGTAGATATATGTTAAATGCTGCACGTCGGCCCCGAGTTTTGAGTATTCTCATTCCAATGTAGAACATTGACGAGTCATGGCTGGATTGATAATTTCTTAAACCAGCTGTCGTTCTTGAAAACCCCACGCCCTACAATATTATGACAAAAGGAAAAAACAAATTCAACAGGCATCGTTTTCTAAGATAAGCACTACTTACTTTTAAATACCTGTGTTAAAGTAATGAAAACGTGAATTGGAGAAGATGCATCTTGCCCAGTCGCTCTCAGTCTGAACTGTGGATTATGGTGCCATGTATCATAATCCTGGCAACCGCCAGCACTGTAACCGCGCCATTGGCTATGAACAGAATAACGCATCTCTGGAGGATAGATACGACAAACATATATTGATCGAAAATGAATCTGGAAGTCTTGCCATGACATCCAGAAAATACCATCTTTTGACTGTAACAAAAAGTCAGACAAAGATGTCACTTTGGTTATAGTAAATGTAAATAATACAAGGTAACAATAACATAAAGGAACATTTTGCTCGATAATCGTATTTTATGAACCAATCCAGACTGCTATAAATAAATACTAAGGGGTCAAAGCATGACTGATCCACTGCAGAGGAGTTAAGAATGACAACCTGTGGCACATGTTTCAGCTTGTGCTTCATCCTATCTGTCCATTCAAGTGAGGAATCAGACCATGGGCCATTCCATTCAACTTCATTGGCCCAGGGATTTCGAATCTGAACCAGTTTATGGCCATCGACCTCTCTCACCTAAATTGAATCACATAAATGATCATTTGATTTCATTAGGATTACTACTCCCGTGGGAAAAATTTCTCCCTTTACCTGTAGTATAGAATAAGCATGCCCTTGCACAATGCCACTAGATGAGATGTGGACGTCTGAACCTGAAGGACTTCCTGCACCAAGAAGAAAACCCTCTTGCTTAAAGCGCAACAGTTGGGACCACAGTCTACCACTTGCGAGGTCGATCTGGGCTTCAGTACTCCTCATGTCAATTTCCTCCCCAGCGCCACCAGTGAGGTCAACAAGAGCATCCTGAACAAGCCCACCTTCTAGTGCTTCAAAAGAGCCGTGCAACTTTGCATATGCCTTCTCCAATAAAGAGACCCAAAGTTCATTACCCTTCTTACTGGTGGCAAATGCAGGTCTACCCGGTGATTCACATGGAATCCAATCATCAACAACAACAGGAATCCACTCACCCTATATATCATGAACCAGAATATGCAGTGATTAATGGTAATGGTATGCATTTAGATTCTAGACCTCCTAATCTTACTAGCTTCTGTTATGCCTGTAGCAAGCAAGATGTGTCTTTTGATAAATCTAAAATACAAGAACTAAACAGAGGCCTTCTAGCAAAGTGACACTATAAACCTCACCAAATAAGTCACATAAAACTTCCAGAAATGACAAATGACACAGACTTCATAACAGATAATAAGCACATATCAAGAACTAAATTTTTCAATAAATTAGGCCAGAAGGTACTCATGAATCAGGGAATGCATCTTACATGATAGTTAACCTGGAGTTATTAAATAAATTATCTCTTATTATAACATGCTAATTATGGGTAAATTTATCCTTCCTTGAGAGATGCCAAAATTAATTTACACAACCCTCCCTCCTCCGATATTGAAAAATTATAGCCCCCTTCCTGAAATTAAAATATGCACCAGACTTTCCAATCTGGCAACAAAAAGTAAGCTACAATTACACGTTTTTACCAAAATATCTTTATCATTCACATGATAAAATATTAAATATACATTTAACCATAATAACAGTCTCTTTTTAAACTTAATATTAGAATTAAATTATGGTTTTCAACACAAAAGCAGCAGCAACAAAGCCTTATCCTACTAAGTAAGTAGGGTTGACTACATGGATCACACGACACTACTGAGCTCGATCAAAAACCAAACTTCTGGATAAATTATTAATTAAGAGGTCTCAGTCTAAATAATAATAAAATAAAAATAAGAAACCATTAAGTTATATTTTAATAAAAATCATAACCAAAGGGTATGTTGCTCTACATTCAGTTTAAAGGGAAATTTGTGTATATTCATATAATAGGGGAGTGTTGTGTAATTTCACACAATTTTCAGGAAAGGGGAAGGCAATTTACCCCTTAATTATTACTCCCTCCATTCTTTTTTATAAGAAATAACTATGTTCCTATTAATAAGAGACATTTAGAGAATGTCCCAATTTTTCTTTGTTCATCTCCCATTTTCCCCTCATTTAATTACTCATATTAATATCATTGCATTCACGCATACTCTCTCCCCACCACACATTCCCTCTTTCACGTATCACTTTTTTCTACTTTTTTTATTCTCTCTCTCATTCCTTCTCTTCTAATAAATAAGGGTATTTTTTAGAAAAAATGTTACAATTTTTACATAATTATTGTCTTTAACCAACTTTTTGATCTAAGTTATTCAGTCAAGTATTTCTTATAAAAAGGAACTGAGGGAGTAATGTTTATCTTTCCAACGGTGGTAGTAATTCTCTTCATCGGATAAAAACAGCAAAGGCAAAACAAATCAGACTATTGACCAAAGCTTTATTCATCTTAATAAAAGCATGAACACACATAATAACATTTTAAGCAGGATCTCTTCCAAAAAACACCAGGCATCATCCTCTATTGCAAGCATCTTGCACTATAGTCTTTCAAATATTCTACTAAAAAGCATGACATTAGACAATAACATTCAAATTACAATCTGTGGCGCTTCTTTTTGCCAGCCATTTCTGAGCCAAAAAACACACATTCAATTCTATCAGGTTGCAGATATTGCGAAATGACATGTCATGGCAATTTTTGTGTCAGATACAGCACCATGCCCGACTAAGTATGCGCATGCTTCATAGACACTTAGTCATTTGTAAGCATTAGCTAGGTATGAGAGGAAAAAGAGAAATAAAAAGCACTCAATGCAAAATTCACCCCAAAAATTACCTGAACACAAAAACGAACAGTATAGATTCCCTCATCATTGTATCCTGGAGTAATTATCACTTCTGATATACGAGAAACCTCAGTCAAAACAGCAACAGCACTCAAGAACCAACAATCACCCAACCGGCCCTGTTCAATGCACAAACTTGCTAGTAAGAAAAATTGCAAAAACTTAAGACTATTAAAAACAGATACAAGAGTTTAGCAAAAAAAAAAAAACATTTACATCCAAAGACTTGTAAAATGAGATGGGAAAATATTTATAAAACCTGACAAACATCTGATGGATTTGCAACCCCAGCAAATAAGCATGGACAACTATCTAGACGGTTCTGTCTCACAATTTCACTTGGTCTCATCCAGTCAGAAACAACCTATATAGGGGACAATCAGTTTGTCGTAAATTGGAAGGAAAAAAAAATTGAAGGTATCACAAAACTTTGAAAGGGAAAACCTGCAACTTTGCTGGAGGATTTGCAGGGTCCACAAACAAAGATTGGTCATTTGGAGGAAATTCCTGGTCAGTGAATTGTGTTTCTCCTTTAGCAAAAAGGGCTTCCTTGACAGCCAATTCCACAGATAGCATCCGCTGATTTAATTCTTCTTGTGTTTCGATTCTTGGTTTTCTAAACCTACGGGCAAAGGAATCCACGTCAACAGCCAGAGCATCACGTTCTGACCTCCTCTTCCTCCCACTAGAGTATTGTCCATCCCAATCTAAATCATCTCTATCATATAAATCCACATCCACAGGATCACTCTCCCAATCATCAACCTGGGCAGTACCAAAAATTAAGGAAAGGGCTGTTAGTAAAAAGGTTTTTTACCATATCTAATGGTACAGAAGATCCAAAGTTAATTATCACTATTTCAATTGAATCTGCTTTTGTAAAAGGGGAAAAAACAAGTGTACCCTGGATGGTGAATCAGCCCATTGGCCATTATCTTCAGGAAAGTCAAGCATACTAAAATCAGCTGAAGCCATTGTGGAGTAAAGAGCAGAAATCTCATCTTCAGTTAAGCTCCTGCCCCAGAGAAAAGCATCCATAATATGCATCTTAGATTCGACTCCTTCACTATCTGACCTTCCAAATGCATCCATATCAGTAGGCGGTCTAACTCCCACCCATACTTCTGTGCCCTGTTCCCAAATGCTGTCACCCACAGACAATGGTAATCCAGTCTGGTAGCCGTCAAATCCACCATCTAAATAACATGTTGCTTCACCTAAATCAGCATCAACTGTCATTGTCACAATATGCCACCTGCATCACAATTTATTAGCCCAGAAATATTAGTACATAGCCCCATATAGAAACAGCAATGCCTTCACAAAAATAGCATGCTTGGAAACATATTTAGAAATTAGAAAATAGTACAAGTAGTTTTTTTGTCCTCATCATCTCATGCATAAAATAATTTTAAAAGGCATGCAATTCCTAATACCAAAACCATATAAGCAGCACATATGTTTAACCATCTTTTCAAACATGCAAATGAAAACAATCAGCAACAATAGGCCCAGTAACGTTATAACGAGAATTAGAATTCAGAAGCGCGATCACTTCAATTTTTAGAGAAGAAACCATAAGACCCAACAAAATAAAAAGAAAAGTCGAACCTCCCATCAGCAATACTTGTTGCACTGATACTCCACTCCTTTGCAACAGTTGTTTGCCTATCACCTTTAGTAATTAATCTAAGCCCAACTTGACCAGCCTCAATACCTTGTTCAGAACCAGCCACCAGAATCTCCCAGCAAACTTTCTTCTGAAACTCAGTCCCCAACAGACAAACTGGACCAGACTCGGGCTGAATCATCAATGTAATGGAGAAACTAATCTTTTGACTTTGACAAAGACTAGGATCAATTGGTCCACAATGCCTACCACTTGCTGTTGGTTCATCATCATGAACACACACAGCACCTGTAACTCCCGTCTGCCAAAGATATTAAATTGTAACAAGAATCAGGACTACATTGTTGAGCATATTAAGAAAACAAATTCTAATCATCTATAATATAAATTGCTAGCAATTAGCAAACACATCCAGACACTTAAAATTTTATATGCTGATGGCCATGAGAAGAACACCTGCAGAAGACAAAACAACTAACTAGATAACTATGGTCACTACAAGGATGCATTGCTCTATAACCTTCACATTAAAACAGCAGTTGTCATTGTAATGAAGGTCACTTTATCTCAAGAATGCAAATAATGAATCCAAAGATGAGAAACCAATGGGGAATACTTTTATTTCATGGTTTTTATTGTCACCTGAAAATGAGATCTTTCAAATGTCGAACAAATGCAAAATTCAAGAAAGAAAATCAACCTGGAGTGCACGACGAGCTAACTGAGAAGCACGTATTCTATGAGCAATGCTTGAAACCCTCTCTCGAGCAAAAGAATCATCAAGAACAGAATCGCTCCCAACGGCACGCACTGCAGCTGCCATGGCTGCAGCCTCTCTGCTGCCAGCATTAGGGATTGAGGAAAGCAGAGAAGCTTCAATCTCCTTCCATTTGCGTTCCTCCTTCTCAAGTAGGGCTTTTCTTCTTTCTTTCCCTCTACCCTCTTCCTCACGCCTCTGCATGAAGATTTCCTCTTCCATCTCTTTCTCTCTTATGTAACTACAAGAATGAAATATAAAAAAAATTGTTTAGGATGAGGTATACATAGTACAATGAAGTATAAATGAAATTTCAATAACAGTACCTCTCCTGAATGATTTCAAATTGTCTACGATCTTCTGGCATCCACTTCTTTATTTTCTTGGCACTCAGGTCAGAAAATCCTATGCTGTCAAGAAAGAGTCTTAAACGAACCTCATCCTGCAGTGAAAAATAAGTCACAATTTTCACACAAACCCACACGCAGTTTGTAGCAGGAAGTTGCTTACCTGTACTCTTTCTGCCTTAGCAGTCAAACCAAGCAACAACAGTAAATAACCACCAAACTTGTCCCACATGTACACCCATTCAGTATCAATGGCCTCTTCTAGACCCAGAATTCGTGCATGAGCACAAACTATTCTTCTGTGATCCACATCATTGGTTGGTTCGTGGCAAAGCGTGCTCTCACATCTTAATCTACTAAAAAATGATCCTGCAACTAATTCTTCATTTCTCAAACGATCTCTCAATTTCATTACATCAGCTCTGGGAAGCACAAAGTTCCCCGCCCTGTCATGCATAACAGTAGGGTCTCCAATCAAAAGTGCTGCAGAACTAGCTGACCTTTGTGGTGCAGAATACGTTCCAGATAAAGCATTTCTGGTCTGCAAGGAAATAATAGGCAATCATTAATGAAAATTTTAAATGCACTCTGGAAAATGAAGAACAATCCATTATTGATTTCTCCCCAGCATACAACCTCAAGATTAACACTTGCTTTAAGAATAGGGAGGAGCATTTCATCACATATAAGAGTGGAACCTCCAGGTTGCAAAGATTAACACTTGCTTTAAGAATAGGGAGGAGCATTTCATCACATATAAGAGTGGAACCTCCACGTTGCAAAGTGATTCCTAGGGATGGCATGATAGCACAACATAGGTCCTAGTCCTTGATGTGCGTATGAAGTGTATAAAACAAAAGTGCCGATAAGTGTTAAACCAAAGGGTCAGGTGATAGGAACCAGCCATTATTTGCAGTTTATGTTTTATTATGTGTCTTAGTTAAATTTTACAAGTGTCTAGTGTTGGTTATTGTCAGTTTCATATGGATAAGATAGTTATTTTTAGTTTGTGTTAGCCTATAAATATCATATATGTGTTCTACCAAAATATGGACGAATGAAATTATTATTGAGATGTTTATCTCTCCTCTTTCCCTAGAACTCAGATTCTGGTTCTAGTCTATCCCGTCTCCTCTCTTGACTAGAGTTTCAAATTCTGGCTCTAGTTTCATTTTCTCTCTCTTAATTTCCTCAAGTTCTATCATCAGGTTGTGGTAATTAACTCTAAACTTGAGTAGGAGACAGGTCAAAAGTGATTTGGATGCTAAATTGGGAGATCGAATCATCCCTCAAGTAGAAAAGGTTAGATATCCCATATTAAATTGTTGTTGTTGGTTGCATTGGTTATATGGGTATTTAATTTTCCACAAGCTTGGAAATCTATTTATTAAAAAGCTTAATTTATGTAAAATAATATCCATATTATTGAAAATATATGTAATACATCATGTAAAAAAAACGTGGAATACATGATTTCCAACAATTGCATGCATATCTAGAAGCTAAATTTTATGAGAACTTTGTTTCAGTAAAAGGACCAAAGTTGCAAAAAATATCTCCAACGTGACAAGAAACACAACAGTACAATGATTAATATGACACTACAGTAGAGCCATTCAAACACATTGATAAAACAACACACCTTGGTTGCTGACCGAGCAATTGCTTGAACAATTGTTTCCTTGCTGAGAAAATGTACAGCATCTTCCATCATCTGTGCATCATATGAAGGTTATACCAACTTAAAGGCTTAATACTAAATAACAAATTAGGCAGATTATGAGAAGCCATTTTCTTTTTTATCCTGAAAAAATAAATTATCTGTAATACACAGTTTCTTATAAATACGATCATTTGAAGTAGTTGAAACAGTGAAGGTCAATTGCAAATAGCACTGAAACCTTGAGAGTAAGGCATGGTCGAGAGACGGCAAATCCAAATGAAACAACAAGAGTAATTGCTGATACGGCTGCACCAGCAAAAGGAGGATAAATCTTTAAACTGGCAACGACACCCCAACCCTCAGTCGCCAGGGCAATCCCATAAAGCATGAGAAAGGCCATACTGTTAAAGGATAAACAAGTAGATACATTCAGTGATAATAAAAGATAAAATGTAAACAAAGAAAAAATATAAATTACTGGATAATTTTATGGGGGGAAAAAGAATGGAAGACAACAAAGGGCGTAGTGGACAAACCTGACATTCTTCCCACAATCTGCATGAGCATCATACACATACACTGGAAGCACTCTGGGAGAATATACCACAATGGGAGGAGAAAGAAGAACCTAAAAAATATAAAATAAAAGGATTAATAGCTTTACCCTGACAAAGATTAATTATGATAGATTGAATACATCAACATTGTACTCACAGTCAAAGCCCGTCCAGCAAGAAGAAAAAGAAATGAAAAATAACCAACTGATGCTCCAACAAAGGGCTTATCTGAAAAGAAAAGGAAAGTGAGAACAATGACACAAGTACAGCAGCCAGTTCATGCTATCTATACTGTGGCTAATGTCAGGACAAATGATAAAATTGGCCCTCACCTTCAAACCATCCAACAAGAAATGCTGCCAAAGCCAACAGAAAAGCAAGAAAGCAGACAAAGAACATCTGTGTTCGACTCAAATAAAAATTGTTTGAGGCCCAACGGTGGATAGAACCAATTGCTAATACCATAAGGAGAAGAACCAAGAGAAATGCAGCACCTATCTGTAAAATTGGAAAGTGGTGGCAACCAAAAATAATTAGAAGGTGGAAAGCATGAACAATATTCAAGGGTCTAAATGCTGCTCAAGTATAAAGGTAAAACACTGAAGTGAATTGCACTTACAGTCCAAGGCTTAATAACAACTATCACAGCTGATATAGCACCAAGCAGAAGAAGAAGACCAATTATAACAAAAATATATACACCACGGGACAGTTTCCAATCATCATCCTTCCTGCAAACAGATATTTTCAGAGGTCAGGCACCCATTATATTGCAAAGCTACAGTTGTGTGCCTTTACCATATATGAGACAATTATGAGAAGGTTACCAACCACTTAAGCAAACCGGAACAAAGTGAGAGAATTGCTGGAATGCAGACAAGAGGAAGTAAAGCAGCTAAGAAATCACCCTTTGTTGGAATCCGATCATCCCTATACTTGATAACTTCTAAGTAGGACACACCACAAAATGCTACAAGAACAACTGCATCCAGGAAAGTACTATATATATAAATATGGACAAGCAGAAAATAAGTGACAAATGTGCAAATGTGCAAGCACCCATGTATATGGATCAATTACCTGCAAATATTCCAATGCATATAGCAGAGGAAATAGAGAAACGATAGGTGGCAAACCATGATATTATTGGTAGCACACCGGTAACAACTAAAGCAATGGCAGATGCCATTGCCCAGCCAAGGTAAATAGATGATGCATAAGGGGAAGCAAAGTTTTTCTGATCACCATTCCATCCCTTGTATCTTAAATCATCCAAAGGCTTTGCAGATACAATTGCTCCCAAAGCAAGCACAGCTCCCACAAATATTGACATACAAATAATAAGAACAATGCCCTGACAAAGAAAGTGAGGTAAATGGAATTATGCATTGCCGAGAAAAAATTTATCAAAAGTTAAATAAGCAACAAATCCAAGAAATCCCACAGGTATCAAAACAACAAATTTCCAAGAAACAAATCCAAGAAATCCCACAGGTATCAAAACAACAAATTTCCGGTTTACAACCAATAATAACAAAACCTAGCTCAATGGACCGTAGCAATGATATGACGAATGACTGACAACATTCTTGAACAAAACAATGTCTAGTGAGAATAATACATTATGCTCCAATAAGAGTCACCAAATCCAGCAGAGCTCAATTCCACAAATCTAGATGCTCCTTTCTAATCTGAACCTCAACAATGAGCGCACAATTTTTTTTTTTGAAATTATCCCATCATACCACAGCTCTTCAGAGATAACAAAACATTTATTCAAGTGCTGAAATAGTCAAACTGTGAAGTCTCCCAAAATGTGTATTTTCATAGCAACTTTAATCATTCAGACCCAGTCTATATCCCTAGATAAGAGGATTTGAATGATGCTTTCCCCGAGTATCTTCACTTGTAACTCTCACTTTCAACATTCATAGTCATTCATCTTTTATCAAGGCACTATCTGCTTAGCTTTTCTTTTTGGGAGTTAATGGGCATGCAAATTGAAATATAAGAACACAAAGGTTATCTAATTAAACGTACTTGTTGGCACATTCATTTGGGGTAGAACGAAGCATGAACAACATACCTCCTTTCTAACATGAGTTTGATCATTTTCTGCATTTCCAGCACAATTCGAATGAGGAACCCAAAACCGGTAACCATTACGAATCCATATAGGGAAGGCAATAGAGAGGCATGCCACAATCAGTGGCACGGTCAAAGACAGCCCAAGGAGAACAGATGATTTGCTGCAAAAGACACAGATATTATGACATGCACACAAAAGCACCTGCAGTTACGTGATTGAAGAAAAAGCATTGACAAGCAGTGAGCATGTTCCACACAACCAAATATATCGCGTCCAGAAAGCAAATTGACAATGTTATAAAGATGAAACCAGTCCAAGAAATAAACCCTCCAACCACAATCTCTCTCACTCCCTCCAGCTCACCCCACCCACATCCCATGTCTAAGCACAAAACCCTCTTTTCTCTTCCCCCTGGCCAATTCCCTGTTCTATCTTTTGTCTTCATTATCTATTTCATAAGCCTTTGGCCCCTCAGCTCAAATGTTTCAGGCCATCAGAATCACAAACTAATGCCTATGAACAACGTTAAATACAATAATAACTGGAGCTCATAAAACAATGAATAAAAATTCTTAAACAATGATTTATGAATATGCGCATCCTAGTTGTGCGCGACATTTTTGCATCTCGATCAAACTGTATAACTTCTTTCAGAAAGGAGTATACTTATTATAAAGGGAGAGTTATACACAAAAGAGCATATATGCTGTGAAAGGCAGATGGGATAAAATTGTGTACACATCTTAGAAAATAAAGATAAAAGAATACAAAGGCACACAAAATAAGAGATAGGATGATAGGCGAGAATACCTAACATAGCAAACAAAACCAAGATTAATATATAGAAACAACAAAAGTAAAAGCATGACTTCACAAATATAAAGTAAGGGTGGGGAAAAAGCATTTCAGTAGAGTTTGGAGAAAACGATCGTAGGGACTACAATAATGAAGGATTTGAAAATTGAAAGTAAACAATATTTTATGCAGCAAAGATAAGCAAATCGTGCATGTAATAAGTACTTTATAAACCATTTAGTTGGAGGGCATACCTTAAGAAGGAAAGCAACAATCCAACACATGTGCTGAGAAGCCAGGCAATAAAACCATACTGAAGACAGCAAATTTGGAGGGAGAAAGATGATTAGTAAATGACCATTGAATTAGAACCACATCACACATTGTCAACAAAACCCCATCAGGGAAAAAAACTAGTCATACACCAGGCATAGAGAACAAGGCTCATCAACATGATAAGCAGCCATCAAGAATGCATCTCAATGTTTCCTTGAATACAAGAGTTTTAAAATGATAATAATAATACTAGCAGTACAACCATCACAAACAACCTATAAATTTGGAGGAACTAAGAATAGGCCTGTGGCACAAGAGACCTGATAAAATTGGCCCAACCAGGCCATATTAGTCTCAGTTGGGCTGGGCCAAAGTGTGAATAAGTGGCCCTAGCTGACAAAAAGTCATCTGGAAGATATAGGGCCCATCCGGTTCATGGGCTGACGCCATAGGTCATCCAACTTGGACCAGACCGTAGCTTTATCCACCACCACCCCCCCCCCCCCCAACCCCCAAATGCAAAGGTAGACAACACATTTACTCATTTAATGGTTCTAGGTTCAAAGCAAAAAATATCTCTTCCTGTCTAATGCTAATTATAATATTTCTTCCTCTCTCTCTCCCTTTTTACATATCTGCTTCTTTCTTCTAATTTTTTTATTCTTCCGCATCTTTTTTCTCTATCATGGCTGCCATCCTCAAAATGACACCCACCAATCAATGAGTAAGAACAGAGATCAGATCTAGGGAGAGACCCCTGAATTTATAAGGAAGATGGTAAAGATGATAAATGAGGTTATTGCTTATCTTGCTACTTCTATTAATTCTCTTTTCTTTTTGCCCCAGAAGTAGGAGGAATGTTATTATAGTCTATGATAAGAACATTGAACTTAGCCCAGGTGCACAAATAGTTGTGAAACTTAGCTCACTCAGATGAGTTAGAGCCCTTGCACTAGGATTATAATGATGAAACCAGAAGTTCATTCTCCACTATTCTCTCTGGCTCTCTTTGACTAGTTGACACACAAGTTCTTCAAAATGAATAAACAGAAGCAGATACAAAGAGACATGACCGTTATAGAAACCTCATTTAGGTGAGCAAATTTATAAAGCTTTTCTTCACAATTTAAAATGCTCTTTCAGAAATAAATGGCTATGTACATGAAAAGGTACAAACAGCCGTCTATATTGGTAAATAGCAATGGAATAATCAGGATTCCCAACCAAAACTAAAAATTATCTGAGTAAATTATTCTTTTTCATTCTTAAAGATGAGTCTCACTTAGATCCTCCAAAACATACCTATCTATCAAACGTTAGTCCTTCATTTCATATGATGCAAAACCAAAATCGAGAAATTTGAATGGGGAAAAATGATCGAAACTTTATTAGAAAAGCTACATGATGGACGACCAAATTGAGAAGTTAGCCCTCTTTCGAGAATGCAAGCAATATTTTATTCCCAAAATAATTTACCAGACCAAAAGAGACTATACTTCATTAGACTGACGAACTGCAAAACTGATAGCAACCACTATAATAATAAAGTATTTTTACAGAAGCAATAAGCAAGTAGATACAACATTTATAAGTTAATCAACTAGATTAAAGATAAAAAAGTCAAATTCATCTGTTTTGGTAGGAAAAAAATAAGCCTGAACCGGATACTAGATGATAATATCAAAAAAATAAGTAATCTTAAAATACTCATAATAGCACCTTCCTTGGTTTTGATGTCATGGCCATTTCTTCTGCCTTAAGTGATCGGAGGAAAGCCATGATTGAACATACCACAGGAGACAACATGAGCACAGCAAAGCCAAACTCAAACTACAAGGAACAAAAGTTCAGACAATGTCAAGAGAAGTTTATGTTTGAAATTCAAAACCGATAGTATATAATTGAGCATATTACTATTACTATTAATGGAAAAACAAAAATAAGAGAAGTGTGAGGTTTTGGCAACAATAATTAGCAAGTCCCTTCCTACAAATCAAATCATAAATTAATCCTGGGGAAGCCTCAGCACTCACCTGCTGGTGTGTTGCATTAATAATTTTGATTGTCTTTGGACGGAAGATAGCAACAGTGATGGTTTCGAGGATGAAAACAAAACTAAATAAGACCCATGCTCGCTCAGGAGTACCCACAATGTGATGCAATACAAGTCTGGATAATTGAAGCCACTTTTCAAACCCATGAAGCCTTAACTCTTCAGATAATGAAATTTGATTAGGAATGACATTATCAACATTATTAGAGTCAACAATAGTGATATCTGTATTGTCACGATGATCTCTATCGGCATCAAGACTACTCCTTTGTAACAAAGCTAGAATAGTTGGGTCCAAATTTTTCTCTTTCAACATCATAGCAAAATTAGGATCCAAGCCTTTATCTTGTAACAAAGTACTTAACTCTCGATCACCTTGTCTAGCTCTTCTTTTCAGCATAGATGTGATTCTAGGGTCATTTAACCTTTCCTGAAATGCCACGGCTAAATTCAAATCAAGTGTTTGTTGATTTGTAGAGTTAGATGCACTAGAGTCACACCCCTGACTTTCAAGACAACCACTAAAACAAATGGCCAAGGAATTGTTGGGATCCAAATTTCTATCAGCACATGATATTCCACCTTCAGTCTCATGAACAGCTGAGCGACATGAGCTGCTATGTAGTGCTAAACTTGGCCTTCCACTATCTATACTTTTGTCACTGTTGATTCCCTCCCGCAAACTAGCAGATTTAGACAAAACATTGTTCCAATTGCTCCCTTCAGCTGCAGCCATACTCCTGACAGCTTCAATGACATTACCAAGATTACCAGCTTCAACACTACTGCTGCGTTTCATGCTTGAGCCACAGCCTTCGGAAGAGCTAGATGAACTGTTATGTTCTTTCCTACGAAAACCTTCTCTCAACCGAATCACTGTGCTCTGCAAGGCATCTCTCCTTGCCGCCAACGGATTCGTGACTGACAAGTGTCGAGATACAGCAGCACCTAAAAGTACAGATGCCACAACAGCATAACTGACACAGTGACCCAAATACCTAGAGGTGGAATGCTGAGATATGTTAAAAACACTATAACAAATGCAGTGAAAACAAAGAAAACGACATTCGATTCTCAAGGTACTAACCAGTAGTGCACACCAAAGCAAATAAGAAACACCCGAGATGTACCAGCAATAAACAGAACAGCAACGCGATTTTTAAGAAGTTGAAAACCATAAAGACAAGCTCCCATGTTCCAGTCTACAGATCAACAAATGAGCAAAAAAAGACAAAATAAAGATTTTTTGTTGCTGTCAACATAAACATGTGTTCAACATAGTCAATACCAAACAGATAAATAATGTACCAAGAATGATAACAGCAGCTGATGTAATATAACCAAGCCAATGTGCCTCCTTTGCTGTCAGACCATACAGAATGGAGTAAACAACAAGAACTAATAATGAGCCGAGATAGAGAAGTCCAAGATGTGATGCCCTGGAAAAACAGAAAAACCATGAAAAAATGAAAGAAAGCAAGACAAAGATAAGAAACCTGAAAGCCACAGCAAGATCTAGAAGAACTTACCTTCTAGATTGCCGAGGATACAACTCATTTGGAGCTGGTGGCTCAGGTAAACAAGCCAAAGGACCCGCTTCAATACAATCAGAATAAGCAAATTTGTAAGCCCTTCGCACATACTCATCCACATCCAAACCATTCCCTGCAATGATCAATGTAATGAGAATCCCAAAAACAAGAATACCAACTAAATACCACTATTTCAAAAGAATTTCACAAGACAATGTCTCTATAATCAAGAAAGGATCTAATGACAAGCAGGATGGTAATTTATAAAACAGATGGCTCAAAAAGTATACCATTAAACACCATTCTGCAAATAAATAGCATGTTAATTGCTAAAGCAATTGCTGACACTCCAAAAAAGAAGCCTGAAGGAGAATAACGCTCAGATGCATGTGAGCCAGCCGTAACATATACTGCACAAAGCTCGTACGCACAGAGTAGGGCAACAGCCAGAAGAAGGAGAATGGCAACAGCCCCTGCAAACGAGAAGTGAGGAAAATAACCTGAGATATTAAAAAATCATAGTGAAACTGAATACAATATTATTAAAATGCCCAGACATATCATAATTGTTAATGAAGAATGTAATATACTTTTTGAGTCTGATATGCACCTCATCTCTTCTCCCTGGTCATATCTTTTATTTTAGAGAACTTATATATAACTTGGACAGAGAAGCAACAAAAAGAATAAAAAATGTACTATGCTGCAGATGTAGCCAAACTTGAGCATCAACCAATTTGACAAAAGATCTAAATACGCAAAAACACTTCCTCTAGATTGTCCTAATACTGTCACCATAATTACATTTATGAGTAACTTACTTATCTCACCATGTCACCTTATTTATATCCTAATCAATGATTATCTATTACATTTCAATTTTCCATGAAGTCACCTCCATCAGTTACATCTACATTTATTGTTTACTCGGTATTTCAATCAGAAAACAGCTACAGCTGTGTCAATATTTTGACAAAAATGCTTTTACTACACTTGTAAAGCAGATTGAAGATCCAAAACAGAATAATTCCAGCAATAACTACTCTTGCAGTACAGAACATTTCCTTACGAGGAAATTCAATCATCCAAATGACAAGCTTAGTTGAATAACCCACTAGTGAGAGTAACAATATAGCACTACTATATTTGATGCAGTTCTCTCTCCATTTCATCTTAAATTAAAATAAGGAGCCAATAAAACACAGCAACACAATGAAAAAAGAATTAATACTGTTAAGAATAGAAAGTTTAGAATTGGAAAATTAATATTATTGTGATTGATGTTTATTACTTAATATATATAAGGATTTGATATGAATATTTTATCATTATGATTTGATTTGATTAGATTAGTTTCTTGGGTTATGGGTTAGTCTATTAGATTGCCTAAATAAAGGCTTTTTTGTATTCTCTTTTATTCTCAAGAATCAATAATATTAGTATTTTCCATGTGCTTCAATGTGATCCTTCAATCTCAACATGGTATCAAAGCCTTAGGGTTCTTTCTTTTACTTTGGGTGGTTTTGTTCTCATATCTCATGGATTTAGATTTTGGTTTGTGAGTTTCGCCTTCTTTTGGTTGATTTCTTTTGTTTGGTCCCGGTAAGACCTTTGGTGTTCATCCCTAGTGAGACATTATATTTGGAGTGTTGTTTTGGTCCCTAATGACCTTTGGTGGTTGCCTCCTTGGTCCCCTATGAGACGTTCATTGTTGATTTGGTCCCCTCTAAGACCATTCATTGTTGTTTTGATCCCTTGTGAGACCTTTGGTCGCTGCTTCTACTCTGGTTTGGTCCCTTGTGAGGCCTTTTAATTGCTATTGGTCCCCGATGAGATCTCAGCTTTTGTTTAGCAGATAGCGTGACATTTAGAGAAGCTTTTTTGGATGTGCTCGAACTTGCTGCTTGATTCAGGATTTCATGAAGAGGCGGATTATGGTGATCCAGCTCACATTCAAGCTGCTTTCAACTTGAGGGGTGTTAAGAATAGAAAGTTTAGAATTAGAAAATTAATATTATTATGATGGATGTTTATTACTTAATATATATAAGGATTTGATATGAATATTTTATCATTATGATTTGATTTAATTATATTTGATTACATTAGTTTCTAGGGTTATGGGTTAGTCTATTAGGTTGCCAATATTTTTCTTCTCAAGGATCAATAATATTAGTATTTTCCATGTGCTTCAATGTGATCCATCAATCTCAACAAATACATTAAAAAGACTATAGTACTCTATTATCCTTGGATATGCAATCAAATAACTATGACACTTGTTATCATAATCTTGTCAACTATCTTATATAATTATAAGATAGAAACTAGCTTTTCAATCTGTGGCTGTGCACTTATGATGAGGAAGTTTGTAATACATGCCAAGAAAACTGCCTCAATTTACCTGAAGTTAAACTTAACATGACAAGCTTATAAATGGGTACAAACTGAGGAACCATAACGATAGAAAGTAATTTTCCTGAAATAATTTACGCAAATCGAATCGTCAAGATCAATGACTCAATTTTTCATGTTTCCATTGAAATATACAATATATGTCCATTTCTAGAGGAGCTAAAATGAATTTTCAGCAGACTATTAAAATTTCATTATTCCTTACATCAGAATCCAGTGAATAAAAGAATAAGATTTTTCCATGCTAATGACAATTTTTCCATCATGACCAGCAAAACCTTTTTGTATGAATTTAGAGAGAGGGAGTGTGAGAGCATAATGCTTTGAATATTCACTTGTATTTTATATGTTAAACTGAAATTCCCAAAAACAAGATATCAAAGCCCAGTATAAGGAGTTAAGGACTAATAATTTTTAAAACGCTATATTGTCAGCTGTCAAACAAAAAACCAACTAAGAAATGTAAAATCAAAAATTAAGAAACTAAAGAGATAATCTGATTGAGAACACAAAAAAACAAATCAAAAAACATATAATATAATCATGTACTAAAACTTGATTGAACATCACCACCAAGCTATTCACGTAACATGGATAATGCAACATAGTAACATACATCTACTTCAAAAGCAAAGCCATAAACAAAATTTTGCAACATACATTTGAATTTTGACCAAAACAAATTAGCGATTTTGATTTTGCATCATATGAAATATGTAATGTATAAGCAAGAAAGTACATACTTGAGCTTTGCCATTGTGTTCTCCACCACAGCATAATGGAATAGAATGCCAGTAATAGAGCAGTGCCGGCCATTATTACAGCCAAACCAATCAGGTCTCGACCCAATATTACAATCAACCAGGAACCCCAAGTTATAAGCACCAGAATCGGAGAAATAACAACGATCCATGCAGACAGATTCAGAAAACCACAGAGAAAATGAAGTTGACGGCCTTGCAAGATATTTGGCCACTTCCGAGCAAAAATCCAACTGAAAATAAAACTTTTAAAGTAAAATTTCCAAGAAAGCGATTTCTAAAAGATGTTCTCCATGCAATTTTGAGTTAACTGTATTCTCAGAAAAATTATAGAAATTTAACAAGAGGGTTCCAACAATTCAATACCTTATATTTCATTTTCAATAAACTTTCAGCCCAAAATAAAACCATAATATCAAAACATTTTACATTGGGAAAAAAATTCAAACTCACAAACAATAAACAGCCTTGCTCTGAAATGATATATAAACATACATTCAAATTACTGACAACATCTTTGATATCCACAAAATCATCTTTCAAATGTCTTCAATAAAACTTTATCCAGAGTTTATGAGATATTAGACTTCATGTTGTGCCAACAGAATTCAGGACATCCAGAAGGAAAACACCTTAAAATCAAAACAAAAGAACACAGCTACATAGTCATGTATGACTTCCACCATACAATATTTGATAACTTAAAACCCTGGACTTTGGTCTATCTTAGCTGTTCCATGATTTGATATTACCAACCAAGCCTTTAGTACTGCTTGTATCGCCGCTCATGCTACATTTTTTTCAATTTCCGGTTAGCATGAGTACAAACAAAAGTTGTTTCGTCCATTGTGGAATCAATGTAGGGAAGCTTTGACACCTACGAGTAATAAGCAAAGGCTACACATTTTTTATTTATCAAATTGAATTTTTTTAGACTGCTTATTCTGCACTTGGCATCAGTTCCACCAGCAATACTGTTGTCATTAATAAAAACGACTGTGCATATTGAAAAGAAATCCACAGATTAAAGAAAATGAAGAAAAAGGCGGCAAGTCACTTAGAAACCATCTATATGAATACTCCATAGTAGTTCATATATATAGAAACATTCTTTTTAAAGCTGTTTAAACATCAAAAGGCTCGCAGTTTAAATGTACGTTAAATGGTTCAGAATGAACCTTATTCGATTCTTCATAATTCCAAATCTGAAATCATTCCAGCAATTTATATTTGCACCCCAAATGATAAAAGTATCCAGATTCCAGGAAAAAAAATTAGTGAAGTATTTTCTAAGTGATTCGTTTGGAGAATATAACAGCCGATGCCAGCAAAAAATCGTTACTAGCATGAATTAATTGCAACCCTAAGACACAGCTTAATACAATGCCCAGTCTATTAAAGCAATATAATTTTGATGTCCAAAATTTAAACGGTACCTATAAATTCGCCACGGCCTCCAGTTCACAAGCCACAGTATGGAGAAGGAACCCAATCCCAAAATTGAGAAGAGGATCCCAGAAATCACGCAAGCCAACAGGAGCCTACGGTCATCCCTTTCCATGGCCTCCTCTTCTCAAACACAGCACATGCACCTAGTCATACTCAGAAAGAGGAAACAATGGGAAGACAGTAAGAAAAGGTCGACACTGGTAGAATGTAGCAGGAAAATGAATGGGTTTCACCTACTTGAGGGTAGCGAGCTGAAATGGCAACAACATGATGGTGAATTCAGGAGGAATGGGTCATTCTGGAAATGGCCTCTGAAGTCGGGAGCTAGGGCTTGGAGCAACAATTAGCAGAACACAAACAAGGAGATTAAGCTGCAGAGTGAAGCTAGGGTTAGCAAGAAAGAGAGTAAGAAGAGAAATCAAGAAAATGAAGCGTTTGTCTGCTTTAATTTTGTTTCTATCTTCTTTAGGTATCTCAGATAGCTTCAGGGTGAAAGAGTAAAGATTTAAACCCTACTGCTCTCTGTGGTTCCGGTTGAACTGTGAAATAATGTGAACGGGAAGTAAAAAGGATTTGCTGAGGGAGGAAGAGAGAAAAAGACCGGGACTCAGACAAAAAATAAAAGGAATTGCAGAATGACTTTAAAATATACGAAAGGAGGTGGGGGGGGGGTCATAGCGGGGTCAGGCCTACTTTCCGCAAATACGCGTGAAGGAACTTACCAATGAGAAGGCGAATAAAAAAATGAGAGGCGCGCACTTGTACTATTAGCTCGGGAGGTGATTTTCACGCTCAGTTAGTGGCATGTGCAGGAATACTTGAACGGAGGTTTTGTGGAATCTCATTTCTGTGACCTCGGAAACATAACAGCTAGTAGTTGATTTTTTTAAGAGATTAATGAAACTAATTACATTAATTTAAAATATTTTTATTTGTTTCTTCAAACTAAATAGTTTACCTAATAAACTAATATATAATCTAAGAAAACATAATATATGAAATGATTAAGTAACTTATTTAGCTTCTTTAATCTCTCAGAAAAAAGTTAACTAGGTCTTATAATTAGGACCGGAGGTATTAATTTATTTACCTTTATGATATTTTACTTTTATTAAAAATTGATCCAGGCGTCTCAACTCTCAAACGGGTTATCATAGTCTTCTGAGTTCTTAATACATATTGTAGCGAGTTTTTATAATGAATTGTAGGTATTGTCGGGAACTGAGCGCAAGAAAAATTGATTGATATATGGAAAACTGAATGCAAAAACTCATGACCCCAATCAAGGTGATCTTGCCTTCATCATGACTCAGGCCCCGTTTGGATCGCGGAAAATGGAGGGAGGGAAAAGGAAAATTCAAATTTTCCAGGTGGCGGCGTAAGAATTGCTTTGGTTCAAATTTTCCTGGAAAATATTTTCCCGCCGGCGCTCAATTCTCCCACGTTCGAACGAAAATCGGTTCCCACCAAAAATGGTGGGAAGCCATTTTCCAGCGGCTCTGAAAATGGACTAAAGTCCAATTTACCCCTGAATCATAGCTACCTCTATAAAAGGGGACACCATGTGATTTGAAAATTAGAGACCTGTGGAGAACGTAAAGGGCGAGTAGAATTTCAACGACGATTTGTGCATTTCGCACAACGGGTTCGTTGGTTCTTCTCCGTCTTTGTTCTCTTTTTTTTTTTTTTTTACTTTCGGCCTCTTTGGTTTTTAGCCTCTTCGGTTAGGCCATGGACAAAGCGAAATCCATGAATGTTTGGTTGAAGTGTTGGCCGCATGTTTAGCTATAGTTTTAACACTAAGAAAAGTGGTTGTGGCAATGTTTGTCGTAGCCACAAGTAGGCGTACGAGAGAAATCCCTTATAGCTCATTTAGGCTAGATTTCCTCTAAGAGAGCGAACCTCGGAGCAATGGTATATACTAGCGACACCACTTGCTTCAATCGATTAGGATGAACCAAGGCAACATTTGATGCCCTGTGCCACATGTTGGACACAATCGGAGGGCTCCGACCTACGAGGCATATGTTAGTTGATGAGCAAGTTGCCATGTTCTTACACATTTTAGCCCATCATGTGAAGAACTGAGTAGTTCAATTTGAGTTCGGAAGGTCGGGTGAAACAATAAGCAGATATTTCAAACTCGTTTTGAATGCCACCCTGAAACTGCAAGATCAACTCTTGAAGACACGAGACCACTTATTAGAGATGATTGCACGGAGGATCGTTGGAAATCGTTTAAGGTAAATACTCTGGAATTTCGTTATTTCAATATGTATTGCAAAAGTTATTTTCATCTTCATATATGTTGTTAACGACAGGGGTGTTTGGGGGCTTTGGATGGTACCCATATACGAGTACAAGTGTGCCCACCGGAAGGGTCGATATCGAAACGAGAAAAGGAGATATAACTACTAATGTTCTTGGAGTATGCTCACCGGATGGACAATTTATATTTGTATTGCCTGGATGGGAAGGATCTGCTGCAGATGGAAGGGTACTGAGGGACGCGATAAGGAGGACACATGGTTTGAAAGTTCCAGCTGGTGCGTTTTTTGTTCTATCAATATTTGTATTGAGTCACTTAACAAAGTTTGGCTTTGAAAAATGGATTGTTGTTGTTGTGCAGGAAAGTACTACTTAGTAGATGCTGGTTACACTAATAGTGACGGATTCCTTGCACCGTACCGTGGCCAGCGTTACCACCTTAATGAGTGGAGAGCGTGCCACCAACCCTGAACTCGGTGAATGTTTTAACATGCGACATTCATGCGCGTAATATCATTGAAAGATGCTTTGGTATTCGAAGTTAAGATGGGGAATCCTTCGAACCGCTTCATCCTATCCGATAAACATTCGAACGAGATATATTGTGGCATGTTGCCTTCTCCATAACCTTATTCGAAGATCAACTTTGCGTGACCCATTAGATGAACAACTGGACTCATTCGAAGCCCCAAACCCAAGTTGAGAAATTCCCCCAATTTCTACGATGGAAACTTCTGTTACATGGAACAATTTTTGGGATAACCTGGCTACGACATTTTCAATGCTTATTTAGCAAATAGATCGACCATTGGTGTATTAATTGATAAACATGCCGTTGTAAAACCTTTGTTTGTTGACACTTAAATAAGATGATATTGTGAATGTGTTCGTTTCTTTATCATAGAGCTGGAGTTGCGGGGAGTTAAAGCGTTACTCATGTATTTAATTACTTGTTATGGACTAACTACTTTTCATTTGTGTAGTGGTAGAATGGAAGACTCACAAAAACAAAAGTTTCACATGTGGACGGTGACGAAGACAAACTGCGGTCGAGTGCCTTATGCAATCAAGACGAGAACAAAGGTTTATGGCGGAGACAATGGGTTCAAGTCGTTACGCCAACCGATTGGAAGAATTGATGTTGGAGCGCCAACTGAATCGAGAAATCAAGGGAAATCCTCACATAATATCGCGCATCAAAACGATGAAATTGGCCTGGCAAGTGGTATACGATATGGTGTATGGCCGAACACGTCCGGATTTGGATGGGATCCGGATAGACAATGTGTTGTTGCGGACAAGGAAGTGTGGGATGAGTACATCAAGGTTGGTGACCATTTCCCATTTTCTATACATTACTTGCCAAACAAGTTATTACTAATTACACATGCACTTGTTTGTTAGGTACACAAGAGGTCGAACGTACAGAAACAAGTGCCTACCCCACTTCCAAGATATGTGTTTCGTTTGGTCTAAAGATAGGGCGGTCGGTGACTACTGTAAATCACCAAAAGGGATGGTAGAAGAAATTCTTGAAGAAGAAGAAGTGATCCCTGAGTCCCCAATACATGTGGAAGCCACCACAGAGTTCCCCGTCCCACCTGTTGGTAATTATGCTCATGGAGTTGGCGGTGAGTGTTACGGTAGTGCAAGGAAGCGGAGGAAAATGGGGAAGAATGATACGGGCCGCTGCGGATGTTTTGAGGGAAACCATTTCCTCCTTGACGGCACAATAGAGAAAGTTTTTGATAGGCTGGGAGCACGTTTATCTCGGGATGCACATCATGCTAAGATGGAAGTGAAGGAAGCTGAGCTGTTTCAACATTTGTTGGAAGTTCCTGGTCTCACCGTGGAGGAGCTGACCACCGCCCATATTAAGATTGTCTCCTCGCAACAATTTGCTAAATTCCTTTGAGCGATTCCCATCCCATTCAAGGAAGCATGGATTCGGGCATTGCTTGGGACATAGAGTTTCGTGGGCTAATTTGAATATTTTGACAAAGTCTGTCGGATCTTATTTTGAATTTTTAGGAAGTTCCACGGTTGGGCTTTTTTTGGTGCCCATGTATATTTATAATTTTGTCAAATGCATGTAAGCTTGCAATTGACAACAAACGACAGACAAATATATTGTATGGAATGTTTAATATATATAAAGTTCTAAAGTTATGTACCTAAGTTGTGTTTCCTCCCTCATATCCCCTGTTCAATGATCTTAAAACAGAGATAAACAGAGACTATACATAATATATTGTATACTCAAGTGAAATGATGCATAGTCGTCATAATGAAAATATGTGAACAAAGCGGTTGATCGTGGAAATGATATTGACAATGTTTTTGTTCCTTAATTTGAAGATCCATGCTCAGCTTTCAAAAACAGAGGTAATGTCGAAGTTACTCAAGTAATATTAATAATACTTGCGAGTAACTAGGAGAAAAAGTTCTAAAGTTGTGAAGTATATTACAATTACCCGAGTAAGTCAGTTACTTACTCGAGTAATGTCGAAACAAGCAGTGCAATTAGAAAAATGACAAACAATATCTTGTATTTAACCTACCTTTAATATAAATTTCTAGTGTTATGTTATTACATTTTGGTTTTCTCCCTCATCCCCTTATTTTGCGGGATACTTTTGTTCACTCGTCTTGAAACGAGAGGTTAACGGAGTAATGTCGTCTTGGGCTTGCAAGATGTTCTTGGTTACTAAAAATAATTCTCTTTATTGAATTGAAACTTCGTATGAAAATCTATTGAAAACTATCCGGTATTACTTTCGGATTACTCAAGTAATGAGGATTCGGTTCGCGTGTAATTTGATTACTTTCAGAAAATCTGTTTTGCAAGTATCAAAGCCTCTCGACATTACTTTTGAAATTACTTGAGTAAGGTTCGCAAGTAATTTCGTTATTTTCTGCCAAGTCGATGTTACTTTCATCTTTTACTCGAGTAACGTTTTTGTTTGACAAGTAACGCTCATCTCGTTTGCAAGTTTCATAGCCTCTGGACATTACTTTCGAAATTACTTGAGTAAGGTTCGCAAGTAATTTCGTTATTTTCAAAAGTCGATGTTACTTTCATCTTTTACTCGAGTAACGTTTTCTGTTTCAGCAAGTAACGCTCATCTGTTTGCAAGTTTCATAGCCTCTGGACATTACTTTCGAAATTACTTGAGTAAGGTTCGCAAGTAATTTCGTTATTTTTCGCCAAGTCGATGTTACTTTCATCTTTTACTCGAGTAACGTTTTCTGTTTCAGCAAGTAACGCTCATCTGTTTGCAAGTTTCATAGCCTCTGGACATTACTTTCGAAATTACTTGAGTAAGGTTCGCAAGTAATTTCGTTATTTTCAAAAGTCGATGTTACTTTCATCTTTTACTCGAGTAACGTTTTCGTTTGCAAGTAACGCTCATATGTTTGCAAGTTTCATAGCCTCTGGACATTACTTTCGAAATTACTTGAGTAAGGTTCGCAAGTAATTTCGTTATTTTTCGCAAGTCGATGTTACTTTCATCTTTTACTCGAGTAACGTTTTTTTGTTTTTGCAAAAGTAACGCCATCTCGTTTGCAAGTTTCATAGCCTCTGGACATTACTTTCGAAATTACTTGAGTAAGGTTCGCAAGTAATTTCGTTATTTTCAAAAGTCGATGTTATTTCATCTTTTACTCGAGTAACGTTTTTTTTGAGCAAAAGTAACGCTCATCTGTTTGCAAGTTTCATAGCCTCTGGACATTACTTTCGAAAAATAAAATAATTGATTGCCAACCAACTCCATATCATTCTCCTATTTTCTAGCTTAAATTTTAAGAAAAATAAAATAATTAATTTCAATATGCGTTGAACAATCCGATCCGATGATATAGGGAATTATTTATACATCTCTCGTACCGCTTAATTTAAAATACGAATAGATGAGTTGTTTTTTTTAAAAAAAAAAACTAAATTAAAGAAAACCCTTATAACGAGAGGAGGCGGTGTGGTACAAGAAAAAGAAAGTTAAAAATCAAAATTACCCGAGTAAACATGTATGTTACCCGAGTAGCTTTCGAGCTGTGGGGTTACCTCTTCTGGCTAATCAAAATTACTTGAGTAATGTAATAATTACTTGAGTAATTTCGTTAATAAATCTCCAATACCCATATTACTTGAGTAATCGAAATTACCCGATGAAATTTCTTTTGCAAATCGTCCCTTTTTTTCCTCTTTCATTTTCATCGTCTCTTCCGCTTCCCTGTACCCTAATTTTCTATTTCCTTTCAATCATCTAATTTTCTCCAGCGGAGTTGGCCATTTGGCTTCCTGTTCATGTGTGTTTCTAATTTCCCTCATTAATTTTCCCTCTATTACTCTCTTTTCCTCCTCTCTTCGCCGATTCTCTGTTCAAAATTGTCTTGCTTCCCTGTACCCAAATCTTCTTATTTGACTCAATGGCTCGAACGAAGACTACTATTGGTGGACCCAGTGATCATCCTCCATCGGCGTCTCCATATCGCCTTCTCACCAAGAGGCCCCGTTCATCTTATTATCGGCCAAAGGTTCAAGTCACTAAGAAGTCTGAAGGAAAATCAAGTGAGAAGCCGAAGCCTTCTAGGAAGTCGACAGGGACTGAGAAATCCAAAGCAAAGACTGTTGTGATTCAAGAACAATCAAGACCTGTCACAAGGATCCAAACTGATTCATTGCCTACTGGTAAAGGCAAGCCTCGACCATCTTCCAGTCCCAAGTCACAAGCAAATGCATTAGTTCCTTCATCTGGTATGAATCAAAGACCTTTAGTGATTGATAATCAGCATGTTTTTGATTTTTGGTATGAAGAACGATCATTTTGTCCGACTGTGTATCTAGATTTGGAGCATTTAAAAAATGAATGTAATTTAGATCTCTCACCTTGGTTGACCAACTACTTGCCTCTGCTTCATATTCGTCTTCCTTATTCTGAAACTGTGGTTAGATTATTTTATCACAATATGGTCCCCAAGCCCAAGTCTCATAAGACTGATGATGACGTGTTGATAACTAAAATTCGGGGTCAAATGATTGAGATCTCAGCTGTTGACTTAAATGCTATGCTTGGTATTATTGATGCTCCTGATGATGATCCTCCCAAGCTCTCGATCGATTGTCGCGGTCGCTCCCGATGTTCCCTATGATGGTAAGAAGTTGAGATTCTCTCCTGCGGACATGAATGACACCTACAGGGTCATCTGGTATCTCTACAGTAGGAATATGGTACGAAGGGACAAAGTTACACTCACTTTGTTCACAAAGACTATCAACGTTTTGCCTCAATAATTGCCAAAGAATCAAGGAATCTGGGGAAATGGATAATGTCTGAGATGCTTACTTTCATATCTCAAGCCCCCAACCAGAAAAAGGCCACCATTCCCTATCCAAATCTAGTCTCTCTCATCCTTAAAATCAACAACATATGGTATTTATCTGACGACAAGGTGATCTTTCCTCTGCGGTTTGGTAAGAAGCATATGATAAGTATGCGAATTTCCTTTACCGAGGTTAATGGGAAGAAACAGAAGAAAGATAAGCAAGTTATTGACGGTCCTCCCCAACCTACTTCGTCTAAGGCTCCTGATGAGGGGCACTCATCTCAGGCTGGTGCCTCTACTGCTGCTCCATCTTTTACCACTGCTGTTGTTCAACATATTGTGGAGCAAGCCGTTGCAAAAGCTGTTCACGATGAGTTTGAGAAATTGACCAAACATGTTTCTGCCAGCTTTCAGGCTTGCTTTGTTGCTCAGAAAGAATCCAAAGACGAATTAATGAATGAAATTCAGTCTCTTCGCAACCAGGTTTATCAGGTGGATAGGACTCTAGATGAATTGGGTATTAAGCTATATTCTCAGCCTCATGCCTCTACTTGGTGCTCCTCCGATGTGCCTCTTGAGTCCGCTCCTACCGCTTTTTTCTTGAGCCTATTCTTGTCGTTGGGCCATCTTTTGGACTTCCTCTCGAGCCTTCTCTTCCTCCCTCTTCTCATGAAGACAAAGAGGGAGAGTGATTTCTGCTGTTTTTGAAATCTTTTTTGAAGCCTCTATCTTTTGAAAATTCTTGGCTATATGAATATATGCTTTTGTTGGTACTAATGTGGCTCCCTCTCTCTCTATATATATATATATATATATATATATATATATATATATTGTGCTAACATTTGCTCTGTTGCTAATGTTTTTTTCACTTGGCTATATGCTCTGGATGATTTTGCTTTACTTAAACATTTCGTTAAAAGATATTTGTGTTTTTAATCAGTAAATGTTAATTTGAATACTCAAGGAAGGTGTTCTTGGTTAATCAAGTAATTCTCTTGTTTGAATTGAAACCTTTCGAAAATATGTTACTTTCGGACGTTACTCAAGTAATGGGTAATTGCTCGCAAGTAATTTAGCTAAATCAATATTACTTCCGAAACGTTACTCAAGTACAGTTTTTAACTCCGCAACTAATTTAGTTCAGCTTGTAGATATTACTTTCGATATTACTCGAGTAATACAAATTTTCTCAGTAATATGTATAAACGTTCATTCTTCTAGAGCCTGTAGATATTACTTTCGCAGTTACTCAAGTAAAGGGTTTCGTTGCTCAAGTAAATTTCGGCAATGTAATTTTTAACTGAAGCAACTTTTTTTTAAAAAAAAAAAACCCTCACTGTGCTCGCTATTACCCGGGTAAACATACTGGTTACCCGAGTAGCTTTCGTATTCTATTGCGCTACTTCTTTCTTCTCATACTTTACTTTTGAAACTGCCCGAGTAACAAAATATTACTTGCGCCATATTTTTTAAATTAAAAAAACACAAAATCTTGCAGCAGAGACGCAACGTCATTTTCTTCTTTCATTTCTATGTTTAAAATAATATTTAATATTCAGGGGTAAAATAGTATTTTGCGTCATTTTCCTATCTTATTTTCTTCCAACCAAACAAAATTTTTCCAATCAACCCATTTTCTTTTCCATTGCGAAACAAACGCATCAGGGAAAATATTTTCCATTCCATTCCATTCTTTTCATTTCCATTCCCATCATTTCTTTGATCCAAACGGGCCCTCGTATTGTATAGGTCCTTGGTCCTTTTTATGATAATAGCTTGCTTCAAAGACTCATTCGTTGATATTAGATGGAGGATTGACGTTTTGGTCTCCATCCTTTTATGCGTTTAATGCTTGAGAAACGAGTGAGGTGGCGGACCTTTTTTTTTGTTGTCAAAACGTACTTATATTAATACTTAAATCAAAAGATACATCTAAACATCACAATTACAACTGAAATAAAAAAAAATAAAAAAACAAGAACAATTACAACTGAAATAAATAACAAGAGCATGAACAACATGAACCACAAATAAAACATTACAAACCAAATGAAAGAAAACCTAATAACCAAAATCACCGAAGAGGTAAGAATAAAAGTAGATCGAGACAAAGTAACGCCTTCCTAAATATCCAAGGTTATAAATGACAAGAAAGAAGGTGTTGGTTGCGAAACTCACCCCAAAGGGCACACCTTCTTATAAGAATAAGCTGCACAATGATCAGCTACACAATTACCCCGATATGGGGCATAAATCAGAAAAAACTCAACCTCAGAAAGAAAACAAATGAAATCCTTAAGAATACTTCTTCTCCACCAATCAAGCAAATCTGGCAAACACCTACCGAACAAACTAAGGATAACACTAGAGATTTGGATTCGCCACCATCGAACAATCCTAACAATGGCCCTCTGAGAGATAAAACATATTGCAATGAAGGCCAACAACACAACCATTTCCCCAAAAACGCGAATCTGAACCATAACAGACAACAACACCACCACCAAAAACAAAAAACACAAATAACTTAATAAAGGACCAACCCCTCTGCCGCCAGAAACCACCAAGCCGCCGGAAATCGCTGGACCGCCGGAAACCGTCGAGGAGGAAGAGGCCGTAACCACAACACTCATGGCCAGGAAAAAGTCTCCCACCGTCTCAAGGAAGATCTGGAGCGGGAGAGGAAAGACTCGCACCAGAGGCGAGAGAAGACCACCGTGGCAAAGCGAGATCCGGCAGAGAACATAGGAGGACCGGAGTCGGAGAAGATGGAGGCTCCCGGCCGATCCGAGGAGCGCAACTCCAAAATACTCCGGTGCTACCTTCTTCTGAATCTCCAAGCACCGATCTACAACTCTAACGGGGCCAAGGTGAAGGATGGGGCTCGCCGGCGACGAGAACGCCGCTGGCGAGGAAGAAACCCTAAAGCTGGAAAGGATGGAGCGCCACGCGAGAGAGAAAAGCAAAAGATGAGCGCGTGTTTACTTTAGGTGGCGGACCTCATACTCTCTTTTTTATGAGAAAATTATAAAAAATATCACTTAAATTTTAAAATCTTGTATAGGTAATTTTCCTAATAAAATGAGTTGTTAATTATTTTACTATTCTTATTAATTTTATTATTGTTATTAACAAGATTTTGAACTTCAGGTAGTATTTTTCTGTCATTTTTTCCCTCTCTTTAATTATCAATTATTAATATTAATTGATACTTCCTCCGGTCCTAATCATAGGAACACTTTTGTAGTACAATTTATACTATAAAAGTACTCCTATAATTACGACAGGAGGTAGTAATTAATTATTTGATTCTGACATTGAGGAGAGAATTAGTTTGAAAATCAAGTAGTCTCATACGTTGATCCTTGAATGCATTTTTTGTCAGTAGCTGCCCTGTCGAGATCCCTAGACCTTAGTCAACAGCTACAGCATCCCCGATGGAGTTAAAACGAAAAACTTGAAGATGATCATTGATGTGTGTGTAAGAGTAAAGTAGCAAAATTACCCATTATCTTTGGCAAAAAGAGCGATTAGCACCATAAACAGATTTTGGTTACAAAAATGCCCACTACCATTTTAAAAGTGCCCTAAACTGCTATTGTTGTTAGTTCTTTAGGAACTACCATATAATAATATATTACTAGATAATCTAATTACTCATTAATAACGTACTTCAATTTACTTATATATGCAAGACATTCATGATCAAAATGACTTATAATCACACATGAAAATTTTCTAGCAAAAAATTCTCATGACAACAGATTTATGAGATGTGATCACAATAAATGTAAAAAATAATAATTTTAATAACAACAAAAATTAAACATCATATTACCTTTTGGGCTTATTTTTTATTTGTCTTGGCTTCAAAATAGATCTAGACATATTTCTCTACAGCTCTTTTCCTTTTTAATATCTCACTAACAACATTAGCAAATATTTGATTTGCTATATTTGTAAACTTCTGGCTTATAATTACAATTCCTTTTGCATTATTATTTGTAAACTTCTAGTTTACAGCAAAATTCTAATTTGTATTTTTATTTGTAAACTTCTAGTTTACAATAGCATGTGTTTTTTATATGATATCCATTTCTGCAGATATCTTTAAAACTCAACAAGTTTCTTAGAATAAAATGAATTATTAATGCATAATTTTGTTCTTTCAAGTAACAAAATGTTAGCTCTTCTAGAGCCTTCAATCAAATTTATATTGACATGTATAGTTTGAACATTACCCTCTCGCATTATAAAGTTGGGCAAAATATGCTAATTAGACTTCACGATTATTAGCCTTTAGACTTGTTACCCTTGACTGGCATAATTCTTTACAAGTTATTGTCTTTAGGACAATACTTTTCTAAGGCTACCAAAATTTTTGTATCATACAATATTTGAAATATAAGTCTTCAAGGTCTTAATATTAATGACAATTAAATGTCACTCTCTTGTCCACCATTCATTTCTGGATGTGAACAAGCTCCTATACCTCTTTCGTGGGTATAGAAGACTAAAAGACCAAATATCTCATGAGTATAAATCACCGTGCGTAATAGTAAATTATTGTGCAATTATGTTTCAATTACTGTGTGAAATAGTAAATCACTGTATACAATAGTGAATTTCAGTTACTATACAAAATAGTAAATCATATGAAATATTTAAAGATCTTGTATAAGATATTAAAACCTTATAAACTATAAAATAGTGGGGAGCAAAATATCATAATATCATGAATTTTCAACATATTGCCTAATAGTTTCCCTTTTGTGATTCTTTTCAATAATATTTCTCCATTTCAGGTAGGAATTTAAACCAATATGATTACAATCATGACTACACACAAAAATTATAGCCAAGTTTACACTTAGCCATGACCATAATTAATTCTTTCATTCACTTCTGGGAATGGAGCTAAGCCTGTTGGATAAAATTCATGATTCTTATAACAAAAACTCATTGCTTTGTTTAGCCATATGAGGTTAGAAAATTAATTCACCATATTTCTTAAAACCTCTTTCACAATATTGTTATTGCATGAGCAAATTAGATACACCCATTTATAATAAACTTCTGAAAGAATAACCATCTTTTGATGGCCATAAATTTCCTTTGTTCCAAAAAAATAAAAGGGTCTTTTAATGTCAAATATTCAATTTTAAAGCCTTCATACCTGATGACATACAAAAATATGAATCATGATTTGTCTCATAGCTTCAGACCAAATTTGTCTCTTAGCTTCATACCAATTTTTCTCTTCATGAAAAATTAAATCAATATGGCTTCTAGGCGTTTTTTTTCAGGATAAAAAAAATATTATATATATCTTCTGAGCAATTATCAGAAGGATAAATAAAATGTATATATGACTTCTGATCATATAATCTTAATAAAGAAATATAAAATAATATAAATAGATACGACCTACACACATTTATACACATCCGGTAACACACCTCCTTCATCATTTTTTTCTTTATATATGTAAAGCCCACATGCTTATTAATATAGAATATAATAATAAAATGTTGGGACGCACATGTATATATATTTCAAGATTCCGTCCACAATGAATGATAGAGGGATAATAAAAGGGATATATATAATATAATAAATTCATAAAGACAATAAAAATCCATAAATAATGATATTACAAATAAATTAAAAATTTATGCCTTCAAACCATTTAGTTTTAATGGCTTCAGGCTAATTAATTCTCATGGCTTCTGGCCAATGATGAGAATTTAGAATTATATGGCTTCTGGCCTTTTATTTTCAGGATAGATAAAAATTAAAAATTAAAAATATGTTTCTAGCCATCCAATAAAATAAAAGATAAAAAGTATATGACTTCTGGCCATATGATATAAAAATAGAAATCAGAGGAATATGACTTCTGACCATAGTATATCAAAATAATAAAACAAAATGTATATGACTTCTGGTCATATAATCTCAAAGTAGGAATAAAAGAACTATGATTTCTGGCCATGTAATAGGAAATCAAAGCAATATGATTTCTGGTCATATAATTTCAGAATATGAAATTAGAGGAGTATGTGGCTTTTGGCCATACTAAAATAACAAAATCAATAATATAAAATAACTGTATAGGATATCAAAATAAGATATAAAACAGTAATAATCTCCAATCTTAGCCATGGAACCCGATATATAAAACAATCGGTAAAAATATCTATTTTAATTCCATATAATAGCTCAGATTATCCCAGATAGATAAAATAAACATATAATTAAATAATGTAGATTAAATCGTTAAACAAATGATCATACCTTCGTTAAAGCTCTCGTGTTGATAACGTGTTATAAAAATAAAGATATAGAAAAGTAAAAGATAAAAAAACAAGAGCAAGAGAGAGAAATTCTTATTCAGTTTCTTCGATGTACATTTGTGTGGGGGGAGGAGAGCATTTATGATGGTTGGAGAGTATGGGAAGAATCTTTTATTTTTAGCGTCAAAATTTATTTATGGTGCCCACTCCCCACCATAAACGTAGTGGGCAACCTTAATGCCCATAATGGGTCATCTACATAATTTAATATATTCATAACAGTAATGGTATTTTAGCACCCTTTTAGAATCTTTATAGGCATTTTTGCAGTCAAAATTTATTTATGGTGCCAAAAGAGTTGAGGCCGTGTCACCGAGTCATGAAGGAAAAAAATCGGAACCGATCAAGGAAGATGAAGAGGTAAGAAGAAGAGAAGTGAAGGTTGGTTAGAATATGTTTTCAAGCAACTCTTTCTAAAAAAGATAATGAGTATTTTTACCCTTATACCTTATATATATATATATAGACGATTTAAAGATGACCCAAATGTGATGGATATGAGATGAATGCTCATGAAATGAAAAATTTCCAATTCCCACCACTACTTTCTCACCTACTCTAATTGATAAGAAAATATTTTTAAGTCAATCTAAAAACACATACGGGGCCCATTTAGGATAGGGCCCATTTAGGATAGTGAGTGACGTATTTGCAATCTCACTTTTGTGAAGTAAGATAGGATAAAAGTCATATTGTAAATGTGATTTGTGTTTGGAATGACAGTGGGAGAAGTGACTCTTTTTTTTTCAAATGGGCTCTTGTTTGGATATTTATTTGAAAAGTCACTTAAGATGGAAAACGACTGAAACTAACATGAATATATATGTATGTACACACACACACACACACACACACACACACACATATTAGTTGTATATATTGTAACATCCTTCCAAAATTACCATTTAAATAATTATTTTATACCTAAACATATTTAAATTAGGTCAATAATAAATTACTCCACATTAAACTTCATATCAACAGACTCTGTTCATAATATAAGTTTCAGTTTGCAGCAAAATGATTGAAACATACGTGTCAACAAGGCCCTAAAGTTTGGCAATATACATCAGATTATGCTCATGTAATAAAAGAGACATACAATATTAATAATTTAGGTCAAGTCTCAGATGCCTTCTTCCCCTTAGTATTAGCACCTGGACTCTCGCCTGAAAAATAAATAATGACAGGGTGAGTCACGAGGACTCAGTAACCACATATCCAATTTAACAAATATACAGGGAATGATTAAAAGATAGTTAAGCGGGCCAATTATTCCTTCGTATATCAATAAGTCTGAGTAGTTTATCAAACCAATTAATAATTCAAAATTATTCAATATGCATGTAACTCCCTCAACCATCCTTATAATTGCTGACAGAACCCATGTGCTATAATTGCTGACAGAACCCATGTGCTACAATATAATAGGTTTAATCTCTTTGACGAGATTATACCAAGCTCACCAATGATGAGGTGTAACCCGGCCAAAGGCTATAGAACTCATATCAGACCATGGGTTCCCTTTCTCTCGAATATAGAAAGGTGTCACTGTCCCAAGGGTTGACCCTTATCCCGGCCAAAGGATAAGGATGATACCAAGGGTGCTGAAAATATCCGGCCATCCACTGTTCGCTCAGTGGCGACAATACCACGTGGTATAAAATCAATCTCCTACCATCACATCTCATCTCATCCAAAACACCTAAATATGCAGTGCAATATCACAATTTTCAACATCAACAATTCACACTTATGTTCAATATTCAACACCATGCATAAACTTTCATAATTACAAAATAAACAATTTATGCCCACTTAACTAAAAATTTACCTTTAAACAAATATCTCACACATATACACATTTTCATAGGTAACAAACTATAGTATATTCATATCATTTAAATATATAAGCATACGTGTAATACCCCAGATCAACAACAACAACTACTACAACAATAATAATAATAGATTAAAATAATAATAATATAGTAATAATAAAAATCTATAATTTAATAATGTTGGTACTATTTCATAATTTATCAATTAGTAATAGTTAAAGAGTTATACCTTTCTCGGCCTTTGGGCTAAGATCAAGTGTAACGAGCCCGGCCCATAGCTAAAACCCTTAATTTTAATTATAAATTGAGGTCTAGCCTCTTAAACCTAGCGAACGCTCAATACATTTCTTCTCCGCTACTGCATCCTCTTTCCGTAATCTCATCAAATTATTTTTCTAGGGGGTTAGCAAAACGGAGACTAGGTAATCCTAATCCCCAGAACGAATTGTTTTTTTTTAAACAAAACGCCTCACCCCCGACATACATATATATTTCTTCATTCTTGGCTTGCATGACCAACTTCCTTTGCAAAACTATTTATCATTGAATATACCTGTACGTAATTGGTTTTGGGTGTCTCGGTTTTGTAGTCGAATTGCATACATATATATTTCTCCATTCTTGGCTTGCGTGATAACCTTCTTTGCCAGACTATTTGTCATTGATTATAGCTGTACGTAGTTGGTTTTGGTTGCCTCGACTTTGAAATTAATATATATATATATATACATCCTTTCATTAATATATGTAATACCATTGAATGTACCATTTATGATGGGTTCTTATGATAACCGTATAGGGACCCATGAGTATTATTTTATATATCGGTTTTAACTCACGAGGACCATAAAAGTTATGGGTTCTGAGTTCTCATGACAACCTTATAGGAATCCATGAATAAAATGGATAATGAGTAGAGCGAGGGATTTAAATGATAGTCATGTGAATTTCTCATGACAACTTTATAAAAACTCATGATAAAATGGATAATGAGTAGAGTCATGGATTTAAATGAAGGTCATGGAAATTTCTTATGACAACTTTATAGGAACCCATGAGAATTTATTATATGTGTATTTAAAATAATTTAACAGTGAGAGGATAGCTTTGAGATGATACCTGTAACATCCTGAATTTTTTTTTCGAAAGAAATTAATTTATGATAATTAAAATTTATCATTAAAGATTATTTTTATAGTAATATCTCAAATTTTGGAATAAGAGAGTTTAGGAATAAGACTGAGATAAGAAAGTTACTAGGCTTTTGATAATCGGTATTTTTCATTGCAATCAGGGTAAAAATCAGATATTAATTTGAATGGTAGATGATTATGTAGTAGATAAACATGCGAAATTTGATCGGTAGATAAGTATTTGGTAGATGGACATATGTATGGTAGTTAGATGGTAGATGGAGATGTGAATGGTAGTTACATGGTAGATGGACATAAGAGTGGTAGTTAGATGGTAGATGGAGATGTGAATGGTAGTTACACGGTAGATGGACATAAGAGTGGTCGATAGATGGTAGATTGAAGTAGTTGGGTAGTAGATAGACATGTGATTTTTGAAAAATGGTTGAGACCCAAAACTCTATAAATACCTCACCCCTTCTCTTCTTTCACAACACACAAACACTCAAGACTCACAGAAAGGTAGAGAAAGAGAGAGAAGAGAGAGAGAGAGAGTGAAGGAAGCCTTGCGGTAATTTTGGGAACTATAAAGTAACAGGTAACTCTGAATATTCTTCCATATACTTGTGAATTGTGTATGATTATAAATTATGTTATATTTTATATAGACTAAATTATTTGTATATGTATTACGATATTATCATGATGAAAACCGAATATTATGGTTTTGCCCCCGAATTTCGAAATGATGTTTAGTCCCGAATTTCAAAAATGACAATTTAGTCCTTTAAATTTTCAAGTATGAAAGATTGGTCCGATGAGGTTTATGAGATGTTGATTTTCCCTTGTGATGATATAAATGGAAGCATATTTTAATCTACTTTATTTTTATTGAATATAATTATCATGGTGGATGTATGTGTGATGGGTTGGAGTATGGAGGAATTTGAATGATAAGATTTCTTTATGCCACCACTCGGTGCACGGTGGATGGTACTTTTCGGGGCCCTTCTTCCATGTTTTTCCTCCTCCGTAGGGATTGCATTGGAGTTGTGGGACATGTGACACCTCCTTAGTTGTTATTTTTAAGGAGGGAGCCGTAGTCCAAATTTAAGCTCTATCTTTGGTCGGGTGTATCTTAAGTTTTGGTGAGCTTGAAACCATCGGTCAAATGAATGAGTTTCTATTGGACTATGTGTTAGCCTATGGCTCCGTCCCGGTACAAGGGCGGATGGTGATATAAGGGAGGCTGCATATTGCATATTGTATAATTGTATAATTTCACAATTCGACATAATGATGATTACTTTTGCAAAAGAATTTTGTATGAGAAATTATGGTATATATAAATATATTTGAGATCAGCCCTGCTTTTTGTCATATGTAATTTGCTTGTGTACGGTAGAAACTTTCAGTAGTTACTGAGACGTGGAATCTCATCCTATATTAACATTTTCAGGTGAATGTCCTAGTAGTGAGCAAGGGAATGCACCTATGGAGTGAGCTTTGAAGGCTCTTTTGTACTCCTATAGTTTATGTTATGTTATTTTATTTGCCATGAACCTAAGACTTCTGCTTTGTATTAAACTCGAAACATTTTCGAAATTTATTTTGAATATGTATTATGAACTTTATTTTAAATGGTCGTGTAATTTAATGATTTGGATATTGATTATCCATGTTGGAGGTATTTCAAATATTTTGACTAAGTTTTCAGGAGTTGAATTTGAGGTGTTACAATACCTCCTAAAGTGATGAACACAACCTTTGGGCTTTATGCTTCCGATATTTATATGATGTGAAAAGATAGTATCCGTTCTTCCCAAAGTGGTGTCTGGCAGGTTTCCGAGACACTAGTAGCAACTTTGGGAAGATGTGTGCACACTGGGAATAAATGTTTTATGGACCAATTTGATGATTTGTGACTGGCAAGTTTCCGGGTCACTGGGTAGATTGGTAGGATATCCGAGTCTACCATGGTTCTCTTCCTACTAAATAGACTGGCAGGGTTTCCCGGGTCTAAATAAATTTAGAAAGATAATGAGTAATGTTTGATGCAATTACCATATGATTTTATATATATATATATATATATATATATATATATATATATATATATGCTTTGATTAATATATTTGAGCCATTTAAATTGTGTTTTATTGAGATTACCAGCTTTGATGATTTTTGTTTGTGTTCATAGGCTACGATGATCCTTCGGGGGAGTAGAATTTCAGTGAAATAGCGCCAAAAGTTGGAGCTAGTAGTGAAAAGTGAGGAAGAACATTCAATGAATCTAGCTAGTTTTTATTTTATTTTCTTTGTTCTGAATAAAATACATTTATTTAAGTTCGGATTTATGTTGATGTAATAAGTTAGTCTTGCACTTGTCCCAGTACAAGTGCGGCGGTAACATTTTCTAAAGTAGTTTATTTTGACTTTCAGTAATTAATCTTAAAAATTATCGCAGTTTTAAGTTATTATAGTTGTTAGAAATTTGGGGGTGTTACAATAAGCTTATAATCACATCAACAAGTATACAAGATAAATTGGAAAGTGGTTACCTCAAGTTCTTGACACAACACTAAGCGTAAGAGAAATCAGTCCCTTTTAAAAATAAATAAATATATAATTATACGTTAATAGAATTAACAAAAATAACCACTAATACCATAATAAATAAATAAATAATTAAACTATTATCTCTCTTTAGTTTTCCTTAAAAAAATGACAATTTATCTATTTTTTTCAATTTTTAACCTAATACTAACTTTTATAAATATAACCCAATTTATTAAACAATCTCCGCACCTTCACATACTCAGAATCATATCAACTATAATTTAAAATCTCAAATCTCAATTTATAATTTCACATAGTTCAAAATTTAGCAAAACTAACTGATTAAACTCTTAATAATACTTCTAGTAATTTAAATAAATGTTTAGATTCTCATTTATTCGGTAAAAATATCCTATATGCACAAATCCTAATTTCTTTTAGATAGAAAATAACTTTAAATTTCCACAACAACCTACTAAGAAATCTAAACCGATTAAAGTTATTTATTAATCGTGCTCTTTATATATACGGCCTTCTATTATCAAAACTCAAAACTTTACCAATATTCTAATCCCAAAATTTTCAATAATCAATCTATTTTACCTTCATTAGAAAGAGAAAAATACGTAGATCAACTTTTATGAAGAAATTTTATTGAAAAGAAATTAACTTAACTACCTAAATAATCTTATAAAATAAATAACGTACTTTAAAACTCCTACAAACTCTTTTTTTTTTCCTCCTCTCTCTTTCTCTACACTCTCCCGGATTGATCTCACACGCACACATATATTATCTAATTAATACACTCAACACATATTTATAAATGACAGAGGCGGTGAGAATTGAGGCGGTGAATTGATTCTTTTTTTTTTTTAAAAAAAAAAAAATAGTTATACTCCCTCTGCCACTGACCTAAATGGTGGCTTGAGCAAAAAAAACTTAAATGGTGGCAGGTACCTGCCACACAATTATACATATATATAATAGGGTGAAAGAGCGAAAATACACACGAGCTTTTCCTCCAGGAGCGCACAGCACCATGAGCTTTTTTTAGGAGCAAAAATACACATGAACTTTCAAAAGTGGAGCAAAAATACCATCACAGTTAACTTTTCTTAATAGACGTTAACTGCCCTACAAAAATACCAAAATGCCCCTCACACCATCTCCCTCCCAACCCTCATCCTCTGCACCTCTCTCTTTTCTATCGAAGAACAAGAACAGTCATCGAAGAACAAGACCTTCATTTCAAATAAATCCAAACTCAACCTTCAAGAACAAATCATAATCAAAATGCAAAGAGACAAATCAAACCCAAAACCATCAGTGGAAGAAGACGGGAATCAAGGAATCAATCGAGGTTTACACAAACTTATATAATCAAAGCAAAAATGATATCATCTACACAAATCTCTCCATATCATTTTAAAAACATGAAACAAGAACCCGAAGCTTCAAACATAGAAGCATTGTCCTCTCGAATCTCGAAGAAATCGGAAGGCACGAACCAGAGAAATCAAAGAAATCGAAATCGAAGAAAATATCAAAATCTTGAACCAGAGAAATTGGAGAATCAAAATCGAAGCATCTCCTTCGCCGCCGCCATATTTGCAATTCCACTTACGCTCTACCCAGACCCTTGTGAAGGCCGTCGATCTCGAGTAGCATGAAAACGCGTTCAAAAAAAACGCCATCTGAGATCGTCACGCCGGAAGCTCTTCAAGAAAATTTGACGGCGACAAGAATCGCCTCCTCAGAGCAAGTCGATTCCAAAGCAAGTCGTTTTCTTCTTCGTTCAGACTCGTTGGAGGCACCACACGATCCTTAGGCATGAAAGCTTGTTGAAGCTTCCAGATCGATCTCCCATCCGGTTTTTTGCTTTTAGGGCAATCTGTGCGTGGGAAATTGGGGAAAACTGAAAAAGCTTAAACACAGCCTGGGGAATCATTCGACGTTTCCACGGAAGGGCAACACGGGAAATTGAAAAATTATCAGCATTTTTTTAAAAAAAAAATGGCGTGGGGCCCACCTAAAGTAACGTCGTTAGGACATTTTAACGGCATGTGTATTTTTGCTCCACTTTTGAAAGTTCATGTGTATTTTTGCTCCCAAAAAAAGCTCGTGGTGCTGGGCGCTCCTGGGTGAAAAGCTCATGTGTATTTTCGCTCCTTTACCCTATATAATATATTTTTTTTTTGCATTTTTTTTAATTTTAATTAATTTAATTTAATTTTTTTCTTCTAAATTATTTTAAGAATATTACATAAATTGTTACAATTGAAGATAAAAATTTAAATTATTATTAAAAAATTTAAAAAACTCTAAAGTACTTAATTAAATATATTCTAATGGATGAATTAGAATACACACAAATGTATATTTAATAATACAGTATTTATTGGATCATATATCCCTAACATTTTTTCTCTAGAAGCTAAAAATCACTGTGTGCTGGGTTTCTTAATAAGCTGAAACCACTGATATTCTAAATGGTCAATTTTTCTCAATTGGGCTTAACTCACTGTACGCTAGGCTTTTTTCCTCACTTACTGCCATGCCAAACAACTTGACATTTAGCTCATGAAATTCGCAAATCAATCTAATTATATACTCTGGTTTGTCTCTATATATGAAGTTTTTCAACCGAATCGTGAGATTTAAAAAATAGTTAAATGTAATAATCATTTAGGGAATTATTTTTTTAAAAAAAAATATCTCTTTTTAAGAATGGGTGAGAGAGAATAATAACGAGAAAATGATAAAATAGAATATATGTAGTATAATAATTAATTGAAGGTAAAATAAGAAAAAATATATTTATTATTAACACAAATCAAAAAAAAAATCTTACATACAAGCGCATTAAAAAAAAAAAAAAAAAAAAAAAAAAAAAAAGCTCACATATACTGGAGATGGAGTAAATTGAGACACATAGGGAATCCGTGTGCTTCTCTTTGCAAATTACAATAAAGGTACGTCACGCACAATGCAACACAAGTCAGCCACATGTTCCTGTGACATGAATTTTGACGGTCTTTTCAAATGGCGGAAGCACCAGTTGGGGAAAAAAAGGCGGATGCACCGTAATCAACAGAATGTGCGGCACAATAAAATGTATATTTTATATTGCCAAATCTCTATGCCATTCTTTATTTTTTGTTGTTTGTGCTTTTTTTTCATTATCAAAAATTGTTTTAGATCATGTTTAATACGAAAGAAAGTATTTTCTATAGATGAAATGAGAAATGCATTTAGAAAGAAAGTGAAATAGGTGAATTTCTCATCCTCTTTATAGAAAACGTGTTTCCCACCAATATTACATTTGAATTTTTTAATTGAAAACAAGACCATGCATTAAAAATTATATGTTGAAAGGATATTAACAATTCTTAAATATAAAATTAAATGAGTGAAATCGCCGTAGCGGGTAGGGGTGAGCATTCGGTTTTCGGTTCGGTTTTTCGGTTAAAACCGAAAAACCGAAATATGCATATTCTAAAAACTGAACCAAAACCGAAGAACCAAAAAGACCGAACCGAAAAAAACTGAAATATTTCGGTTCGGTTTTATGGTTAATTCGGTTTTTGGGCCTTCTTGTTTAGGTTAATTCTGTAAAATGGCCAATCTATTTTTTTTTTGCTGAATCAATCTACAATATTGACTATTGAGTGCAACTTGGCTATAGTATACTTTACATGACTCATAAGGTTGGGTCTGACTCATACATATGCATCTTCGTTTTAATTAATTTCGGTTATTTCTACCCAAAACATAATAAATAAATAAAAATCGGTTTTTTCGGTTTTAACCGAAATAATTTTGCAAAAACCGAACCGAAAACCGAACACCGAACTAAGCTACTTTAAAAAACCGAACCGAACCGAAAAACCGAAAAGACCGAACACCGAATTATTCGGTTCGATTTTCGGTTTCGGTTTTGATTTGCTCACCCCTAGTAGCAGGTCCTCTCATGGTCCATTTTTCTAATTATTTCTTATAAGTTAATATAGACAGTTGATTGAGAATATGAGAGAAAAGTCAAAATAATATTATAACATTTTAAATTGATTGAACGGATATAATTTAAAAATTATAAAAAAATTATAAGAAGAGAAACCGACCACAAAATCACAAGTAACTTTGAAGACGTAGAGCTGGAAATGTGGGTGGACCTCCTTACCCATAATGATGAATCCAGATAAAGCATTTTGCCTTGTCAGCCCCTCACATGCAATAGCAATACCAACACCCCCAACCCCAAAAAGGCATCTTTTTTACAGTTTTTGTCTTCCACCCTTTTCTTTTTTGGTTTCTTTGCTGACTCATCGTCAAGACGCTCATCTTGTCTTCCACCTTTTTGAATCTTAAAAGTGTTTATTTACATAAAAAAAGCTTTTTAAGTCACGATTAAAAATCTATTTTTGAAAGCTTCAATCGCTATTCCAAACAAGCACAATATTGAAAAGTTACACAGATAGTGGAACATGGTTTTATTATATTTTTATTTTCCGATAAATATAATTATGTAGAGAAATTTCTAAGAAAATGGTTAAAAATCAAAATCCCCAATCCTGATAAATGTTGGGAAGTTAGGCAGATAATGGGATATGGACCTATATAAAAGGATAGCATTAAGCGGCTCTCTGCTTGACACGTTAGCTTCTTTGCAGTCTCACACCGGGCACACACTTTCAAAAGATAGATAGTGTTGGGACATTACGTAGATAGTGGAATATTTAGAATTAACAATTGTCTCCTCAAATACAACAAAATAGTTAAGATTTCATTATATTTTTATATAGAAAAAACACTTCTCATGTTGTAGGATAAGTATATTTTCATGTCACACACACATGAAATGGTGGGACATGTGTATATAGAAATCTCATTCTTCTCATGCAACATGAAAAGTTTAAACCCCTTTTATATATCATATAGATAATGTTGAGAAGTTACGCAAATAGTGGAATGTGGTTTCATTATCTTTTTATATATCATGATAAATATAATTATTCAAAATTAGTAATTGTCTCCTTATTTACATTAAGGTTACTCGCCAAATATGATAAATATAATTATTCAAAATTAATAATTGTCTCCTCAAATATGAAAAAATAGTTAAGATACGAATTAGAATATCATAAGACTTAATATTTGCTTTTAAAAATCAAAATCAAAATCTTTATAAATATAATTATTCAGAAAAATTTCAAAAAAATGGTGAAAAATCAAAATCTCCAATCCTAATAAATATAATTTTTCAGCGATATTTCTCAAAAATAAATAAATGGGCCAATTATTGTACGAAAAGTTTAAAACTCGTTGTGGCGCCTTCCAGACTCAAGTCCTTCATTCATTTCCGTTTGTGGGGGAAATACTCACTCTCATGCCATCTTTAGTTCGTGGGGGAAGTTATTGAGTCTTGTGGTCTTGCATCCCTTGCCTAGCGTTCCCCTTTAAAAGCTTGCATTCGCCCCTACAACATGTGCTCTATCTCTTGTGCTTTCATCTTTCACTCTCCTTTTCGATTTTCTTATGCAGAGCTATATGATTACATTTTTTGACGTCGTTCATGCATTGACTCCTAAGCGACATAACTGGCCTATATGTGTCCGTGTTGTCCGGATGTGGAATATGCTTGCTCGACATGGTCCTTGTGATATAGGATATTCATGTGAGGGGTTGATTCTGGCTCACTCAGTTGGCTTTCTTCATCGATTCATCTTGCTTCCTTGTATGTATGTCCCTTTGTTAATTATTTGTTTCCTTTTTTGTATTATGTTTATGCTTTTTAAGGTGATCGTGTGCATGCGTGTGTGTGAAGTGGATTTGTTCGTCGCCATAAGAAATATCTAAGAGGTCTCGGATGTGGATGTCTCCAATTTCATCGTAGTTCCTGCTATAGGGTTGTACCGGCCAACTAAGCATCTGTATCGTGTTAACTTCCAATTTTCCACTGTTGCCCCCCCAGGCGCAAGGATGATCATAGAATCTCGCGTTATGGCTTTGCTTTCAAGAATTTCTCTATCATACTCTCTATACTGACTTGGATGATCATTTCCTGTATGGTAAGTGAGATTTTTGTGACTATGTGTTTTGTGCTTCTCACTTATTTTGTTGTCACTAAACGTGTATTCTCTACTTAACTTTGACTAGACGTTGTTGGGAGGATGTCTGCTATTGGGCAACTATAAGAGCGCACTGTCCATGGATAGCGTCAACATCAACTTGACATAGAATTAATGCATGAAGAGTAAGTTTGCATGATAATTTTTTTCTCCATCATGCATTGTTCACCTTCAATGGGTGTTTGGATAACCGCGTGGATAATTTGCAGTCTACAACGGCCCCAGTGTACACTTTGGGGGGAATTTGTAGACGACCTTCTGTCATATATGGATTCTCACAAGTTTGGCCTTGTCGTAATCATACTCCAATGGTTCAAGGCACGAGACTTTAACCATTATTGTTTTTCTCTAATTTTTATATTCCCTTGGTTTTCATTCTTTAAGCCCATACCAATGGATTGATGTGACACTATATGCTTATTTCGAGCATCCAAGTAGGAATAAGATCTCTAACTCTATGTATACATCTCGTCTGCTTATACACCCTGAACTACCAGAAATAAGTGATTTAATTAAAAAATGTGTTTTCTCCCGAGTGTTCTTTTGTTTTTATTCTACCTATATATAAGTTGAACACTTGGTGTGTCTGTACTCGTATCATTAATTTATGATGTCAATGCATCACTAGATTTGAGGTAGTACGAGTTGATGTCTCATAACCACCAGACCATATCACACCTTAGCGTACTTTAACTCTCGCTGAAGAGTTGCTGGGAAACTGGGACATACGGCAGATCACAAGACTTCATAGAGGGCCAGCGGTTTGTGATACTGTTTTATTCATTAAACTGTGCAACTTATTTATTCAAGCTCAATAATCACTAGAAAAAAGAAACGAATATCTTAATGTTATTAATTTTACTTTAGGAAGGTAAGATCCGAAATTACAATATAAATATCTCCCATTATCAAGGCATGCACCTGATTGATTGAGTGTTAAAATATTTGAATGATTAATTTAATGTTATTTCTGCCAACATAATCATATTTTAATGTTACTTTTACTTTAATTTGACACAATTGAAATTTATTTCATTTCATGAATATGTCTAATTAAGAATATGCTAATGTTATTTATTTATAAGTCCGGAAAGCCAGATCCAAAATTAAGTAACAATCCCCCTGATCACCGCATGCACCAGATTTATTTACTACGAGTATTACAATATATCAGAGGCTATCTTAACGCTATTTATGCAACAAAATAACATCTTAAAATATAATCTTGATTTAATTTAAAAATATATATTATTATTTTAAATCCAAACGTTACCTGTGATTAAGATTTACATTTATTTGAGCACAATTGGATACTTCCGAATGTCAATATGAGATAAGCATGGTTTAAAACTAGCTTAATATTTTCATTTGTGATACCTCAGTTTGTTACAAGTTAATTAAGAATAGTTTAGAACAAGATATTGTGCCGATGTACATGGAGGATAACGAATGAACCGTATGGTAACTTATTAATGATGTTTTATATCAAAATATACATTTTATATTTTATGTTGACTAATTAAATTTGGACACACATGACATTTATTATTTCAAGACGATATCTTGTGAGTCACCAATTCAAAGATATATTGCAAATGATATTCAAATAAAGAATATATAACAAATATTATTTTAATAACAAATCTTTGGTTCATTTTTAAATCTTTTATTCACTTATTTGCAACTAACGTTAGCTTTGTCTTTTGGTTCATTTATTCTTTTCAAATAATGCCTTACAATTCAAATGTGATACCGTACAAATGTAAATCTTTGGTTCATTTATGAGATTCCAATTTATTTAATATGTTGGCAGTCTGACTCAATGCTTTTGTTCATACCTTACAGCGCTATACATGATTGGGTTTTAGAAATGAGGCTCGTCACATGCCCATATTGTGTTGTTTTTAGTTAATGACAACAAAACAAGCACACCTCATGACATTAACAAAATTATAAGTGTTGCGATAGGTGAGCAGCTTCGTGGAATAGTTAACCAAAATTTGCCCTGTATGAGTAAATGTGAAAGCACAAAGTATGACCCAAAAAGCTTCTCTTCCTCCACCATTATCTATGAGGATGGATATCCTCAGTATATGAGACCAAAGAATGGATGGGTAGTCATAAAAAATGAAGTCTCACTGGATAATAGATATGTCATACCTTATAATCCTTATTTTCTTCTAAAGTACCAGGCTCATGTCAACGTTGAGAAATGCAAACATGGTGACTCAATCAAGTATTTATTCGAGTATCTTAGCAAAGGACATGAACAAGCCACCATGGGTTCTTATGCAGAATCGCCATCAGAAGGATCTGATGTCGTACACGATGAGATCAAAATGTATTATGATGTTAAGTATCTCTCACTATGCGAAGCAATATGGAGCAGGGCGGAGCCAAGAATTGTAATTAGGGAGGCGAAAATTACAGAATAAACTCAGATGTTCATGAAATTACATTTAAACCCTATAAAAATTTCAAGATTTTCATTTTAGTCCCTCCACAAAACTTTTAGAGGGGACTAAAGTGAAAAGATTAAAATTTTATGAGGCTAAAATGTGATTTCTTAAAAACCTAGGTTCTATTCTGTAATTTTAAGGGGGCAGGGCCACCCTTAGCCCCCTAATTCCGGCCCTAATATGGAGGGTTCTCAGTTTTGATATTAATTATAGGTTCCCTCAAGTTGAAAGATTGCAATTCCACCTTTCAAATCAACATAGGATGAAAATGAAAGGTGTTGTTAATCACAATACTACAAAACAATCAATGTTCCTAGCTTGGATGTCAACAAACGATAAGTATGCAACAATGAGAGAACTAACATGTTCAGAGTTCCCAACAAAGTTTGTTTTCAAGAAGGATAAGCTAGACTAGGATCTTAGACAATGTGGATTTGCAATTAGAAGGTTATATAATGTTCCCCTTGGAACAAGCAAGGCATACTATATGAGGTTGTTGTTGACCATAGTTAGAGGCCCTAGATCATATGAAGAAATAAGGGGCTGCCAATAATGTTCTTTACGGAACTTTCATGATACGTGCTATGCCCTTGGTTTGATAGATGGTGATAGAGAATATATAGGTGAAATTAAAGAATCAAGCCAATGGGCATCACCCTGTTACTTGCTACATGTATTTTGTATATTGCTATGGCAAACCAGAAATGGTTTGGCAACAAACTTGGAAGTTGATATAATCTAAGCGTCAACAAACTGGCCATCCTTGTAAGTCTTTCAACCAAGTTATCATGTTATTAGTTAAAAAAACTTACCAAATTGTAATTTCCAATAACACTTGTACTCATTAACACCATCTTTTTTCATGAGTTCATGAATATAACTTTTGTTGCCTTCATGTAGACTTCAACTTGTTAGATGATAAGCTGGATAATCGTGCTTTAATGAATTTGGAACATGTCATGATGCAAAATGGCAAGAGTCTCTGTGACCATGATTCAATGCCATCCCTGCAAGATTTTAGTATCTCATCATAGGGAAATAGACATCTGCACAATGAGCTAAATTTTGACATTGATGCATTATGTGAACAATGCAGACCCTACTACCCAAATGAAACCTAGAACAACAAGAAATTTATTCAATTGTAATTGATGTTGTCACCAACTCACGGGGCGGTATATATTTTGTTTATGGATATGGTGGAACAAGAAAAATTTGTTGAAGACACTATCTACATCTCTGAGGGAAAATGGTAAAGTAGTTCTTAATGTTACTTCAAGTGGCATTGCATAACTTCTTTTACCAAATGGAAAGACAACTCACTCTCAGTTTTTCATTCCAAATATCATTACAGAGGATTCAATTTGTAACATAAAACAAGGATCACATCTAGCCGAACTTCTTATAATTTAGGATGAGTCTCCTATGGCAAATAAGCATTGTTTGGAGGCATTAGATAGAACAATGCGTGATATTATCAGCTTATATTGCCTAGACATGTCTTATAAACCTTTTGACAGCAAGGTTGTTGTGCTTAAAGGAAATTTCAAACAATTACCGCCAATCATTCCAAAAGGTACACGAGAAGATATAGTGCATGCTACAATCAACATATCTTATTCGTGGAAATATTGTAAGCTATTCATTTTGGCCACTAACATGAGATTGGTGAGCTTTGAAGCATCCCATCATAACCAAGCGGTGATTGATTTTTGTAATTGGATTATATCAATTGGTAACGAAAAAGTTGAAACAGGGGAGCATTTTGATAATTTGATCACCATACCAAAAGAGATGCTATTGAAGCCATCAACAATCCATTGGAATGTATAGTGCAGGCTATATATCCTGATTTGATACTTCATTTAAATGATAATGCCTACTTCAGAGATCGGGCCATCCTCACATCTACATTGTCAGTTGTAGATGAGGTCAATAATTATGTGCTTGGATTAATTGATGGGGAGAAAAAATCTATCCTCAATGCTGATAGTATTTCCAAACAAGATACGACTCGAAGCTCAGTATAAAAAATACATTCAGTCAAGTTTCTCAATAACATCTCAATGTTTGGATTTCCAAACCACCAATTACGTCTGAAAGTGGGTGCTCCAATCATGCTTATGCGCAACATAGAAAATTCCAATGGGCTATGCAATAGGACATGCCTTATTGTCACCAGCTAGAAAAGCATGTCATTGTTGCAAGATTAATGCTATTAGATGAATCACATAACAGCTTGCTAGACCCAAGGATTACTATTACACTTTCTGATGCATCTTTGCCTTTCACATTTGGTCAAAGACAGTTCCCTGTCATGTTATCATTTGCAATGACCATAAACAAAAGCCAAGGGTAAAGCCTTAAAAATGTGAGGTTGTATTTTCCTCATCATGTATTTACACATGGTTAGTTATATGTTGATGCATCTCGGATTCATAGCAAAGAGGGCTTGAAGATATTAATCCTAGATGAAGATGAAAATCCAACAAACAAGACTTGCAATATTGTATACAAAGAGGCCTATTATAACTTGTTGTTATAAGCATATACCAATAACATTTCATGTCCATGTGGATGCTCGAAATCAAATTGTTGTTTTAATGTGCCCGAACAATTACACACATTCCCAATTAATCTTATGTAACTAGTTGCATTGTATATCATGCATTATAACCACACAAAACATTACTTTAGTTGAGAAAATTAATGAAAATGCTTGACTACTTTTACTGACCTTTGGCCCGCGCATCCAGCGGGTCCTGAACTAGTAATCGCTAGAAATAAGCAGCTTGATCGCGGCAACACAGAAACTCGTCCATATCCATTCATTTGTCACCAATACTCCCCAGAGGGGAGCAACCAAACCAATAAAATACAATGTTGTGCCCGCCTGTTTCTTTGAGGTTTTTTCCCCAGAAACATGGCCGCTTCCCCACCAACTTACATGGAGAAGTTTCCATCTTTCGATTTAGAAAAACAGCCAAAACTTTCTCCTACATAAAGATCACATTTCTACCAAACCTACAGAAAGCAAGAGGCGTAGAGGGGGAAAACGAGGGTTTACAAGAGAGGAAGGCTTTGCGCTAGATCGAATGATACATGTTACATGGGATGTTAAAGAGGCTAAGATAAGACATACGCTATCCTTCTTTTTAAGCAACTTCATTGACAATTAGGGTTTTTGCCAGGGCCTCCATAATAAAAGTAATGACCCCAATCCCCATTACTGCCGGTTTGAACATCATAGCAGTTTGACTGCTCAGTGAAGGTGCCGATGCTTTTGGGTGCCTTTAGATTGTTGGAGCTATCAACAACCTGAATATTCCTGAAGTAGCTTGCCTTCCCAAATCCCTCTTCGGGGAAATGACCGCTGCCCATTTGAGTAGAGGTATGCTGACCCTCAGGCTCCGAATTCACAACTTCTCCTCCCCACTCAATCATGGAGGCACTGTCAGCCAAATACGAGAACAGGAAAGATGGCCAATACCCCAACACGTAGTCATTCCCAAATTGCATCCACCAGTGCCCCTCTTTTGGATCCTATACCACAAACCCAGCATTCATTACCAGAATAACCAAAACAATGGCTCCATAAATTACTGAGGCCTTGGCAAGAAAATAATTTGGATTTTACCTTCCAGATAAGTATACTGATGTCGTACTGGGAATTGCGATATCCGGATACAGGAGAGATGCTTGCACCCATTGCTATTTCGCTGTTAACTTGAATAAACCCTGAGCATAGAAGATTGTAGCAACCGGTAGCTTGATATGCATCACTCTGCAAAAAGCTGAATTAGGTTAAAAAAAATAGAATCTATGGACTAGACCAATCTAGAACAGAATAAACATGAGAGCAAATCAGGGGAAAGCTTACCGTCCAGTAGGTGAACAGCCGTGTGTTGTTATCACCATAAAGATCGGGGCTAACCTGTTTTCATGCTCGTGTAAATATTAGAATGAGGGAAAAAAAGGAACAAAAAATTCAAAGCAGGGGTTTTTTAGTTAATAATAATCAGCAATACCTGCCAACCTGCTTCGATGCTGTTAAGGTCCTCCCCAAATGAGCCCCCAAGTATCCAAAGCTGAGACAAGCTGAACTCGTTGGGTTGCTGTATCTTGGGTACCCACACATTTATGGTGGCTTTGGCTCCGTAGTACTTATCTCCTTCAACATACGCGATTGCATGCTGATCCAGAAAGAGAACCAGACACAAAAGGACATCAGATCAAGGTTATGTAAGGAACAAGTAAGCAGAAACATTGTTCTCGAGATAATGCTACTAAGAGCTCATGGTAACTCTTGCCTGATGACCACTCTGATTAATTAGATCAGGTTGGGCCGACCTGGGCTTAGGGACTGTCCTGTGCTTCTTCCTTCCATATCTTTTAACCGAACTGGCTCTTAGAACATCATCTTCCTTCGTTCTCCTTATGGGTATGGTGTCTTCAGGGCATTTTCCAATTACATGCCACAACTGAGTTATGGGCGTTGATTTTTCTTTAGTTTCAGAGACCTTGTTACCGTCAAAAAGCCCTTCAGGGTGGAAATTTGGCCTCGTCTAATCAATGTGAAGCATAGCAAGAACCACAGAAAGTCAGAATACAAACTAATGCAAGGGGAAAAGTAAAGAAAAAAGAAATACGGTAGGTACCTGGATCTTGTGATCTTTGAGGAAAGGATGATCAAAGGCCGGCTGCTTAGATATATGCACGCAATCTATAATATCCCCATCTGGACTCTGCAACAATGACAAATCACAACATTAACAGAGATTATGTAATTTGGTTTCTAAGAACCTCCTCGTTGCTACATATCATGCAGTCTAGCAAGGTAAGCGAACTACAAGCTCAAGCAGTAGTATACACTAGAAGAAGAAAATCATAACAAATCTCATGATCTTTTCTATTTTTTAAAATGAGCCGAAAATAGACTTAAAAGAAACTACTCATTACTCCGCTCAACTCCTAATTTTCCTTATAGCCTCAATAATTTCATAAAGAGGGTTATTATGGGGGAGAGAGGGGGAAGGGGGAAGAGTGGAAAAGGAAAATAGAAAGATATAAAGAAAGCTTCAGAAAGCGTGAACACCAACAGAAATACTCTAAATCGAAAAGAAGCAGGGACCGGAGCGCAAAAAATCAGCAATATAAAATAGCTGGCGATGAAGTGCCCATCTGATTCAAAAATGAAAATGTGAATGTGCACTGATCTAGGCAAAGCCACTCAGAAAACCAGAAGACTGGTTCTCCTATTTAAACACTAAGAAATAAGAAGTTTGATGGCGTTGAAAAGAGGGTGCATAAAGGAGAGAAACCTGAATGGTTTTAACAGCGGGCTTGTTCAACCGTTTCAAATGCTTCTTAACCTCAAACTTCTGGCGAGAAGCACCAAGCCTGGCGGCAGAGGATAGGGAGATCAGGCCCCAGAAGAAGAGAACGAGCAGGAGGGCTCTCCAACTCCAAGTAAGCTGCGAACCACCCATTGTGCACGCTTTTACCCACAAAACCACCAAATGAGAAACACTATCACGGACGCTCGAGATTGCTGGTAGCTGAGCTGAGGCAGAAACACAAGAGCAGTACCTTCCCACAATCCCACCAAGCCCTAAACAAGCACTAGCTCTGCTCTCTCTCTTTCTCTCTCTCTGCCCTTCCCTGCCCCTCCTCAGTCCTCACTCCCCGCTACCCTCTTTCTTTGACCTGCACCACCCAGCTTGTTTGTTTGGCCCCTCCTTCTAAAATGTCATTTTCTCTTTCCACTTTTCCCACTGTGAAAATATTAACAAAACACTCCACTTTCGACTATCTCTCACCTTATCGTTATTATCCCACTGCTTTTCATTTGCTTTTATTTAGCTTTTTATTTAATTTTACCATTATCGTTATTTGTATGGTGTGGATTATTTTGTTAATTTATCTTGTATTTTGCACGAGGGCCAAAAAGTGAGAGGGGAACGGAAAAATCACATTTGAGTGGCATGGGGTATATGAATTTTTTTTTGGGTCATGGGAATATGGGCCTCTGTCTGTCAGTTCGCAATTCATATGCGTGCAGACTTCACGCCCCTATTTTTGTCGTTTCAGCGGAGGCTGGGGGAAATCCAATGGCAACTTAAACCCGCTTTCCCGTTTTACCCTTTACATTTGAAAAATCATCACTCCCTTTTCTTCCAGCCGTTTGCTTGTATAACTTCAAAACGTCTGATCAAAATTTAAAAGAATATAAAGATAATTGTAAAGAATTTGAGATTTAGATATTTTTTACTAAAATAAAATACCCTCTCTTCCTCTTCACATACTTTTTTGAAGTGAGGCGATGATGGTGGAGGTAGAGCAAAGTGAAAATGGTGGAATATAAAGGTCTCTCAAGTTTAGGTGTCTGCGGCGCTCCCCTGGTATGAATTGTCACAGGGAAAAAATGGAGGAAGGTAGTCGGTGGAAAAAACTGAGGAGGGTGATGGTGGAGTAGTAGTTGAAGCTCGTTAGCAATGGTGAAGATGAAAGTTGTCATTGGCGAGGAAGAGAGGCAAAGATGGAGGAAGGTGGAAATTGGTTTTGTTGGAGGAAGCCAGGAGGTTGAGGAAGAAGAAGGTGAACAGTAAAACGAGCTTTACAAAATTTGTAATAGGATTAATAAGTTTAGTAATGGTTTTGACAAGAACTATAATGGTTTTGATAGAAGTGTTTGCTGATAAAAACATGCAAGTCAGAATTCATCTACATTTGTGGCATTTTACCCAAAATTCGTAATGGGATTGATAAATTTAGTAATGATTTTAACAAGAATTGTAATGGTTTTGACAAAAGCGTTTTTGATGAAAACATGCAAGTCAGGATTCATCCACATTTGTGACATTTCAGCAAAATTTGTAATGAGATTAACAAGTTTATAATGGTTTTTACAAGAATAGTAATGATTTTGAGAAAAACGTTTGCCGATGAAAACATATAAGTAGGATTCACTCACATTTGTGACATTTCACCAAAATTCGTAATGGGATTGACAAGTTCAGTAATAGTTTTGACAAAAACGTTTGCTGATGAAAATATACAAGTCATTCGACGCTTTTGTCAAAACCATTACTAAACTTGTCAATCTTATTACGAATTTAGTGAAGCTCGTTTTACTGTTCACCTTCTTCTCCCTCAGACTTCTGAGCTCATTTTATTATTCACGTTCTTCTTCCTCAGCCTCCTGGCTTCCTCCAACAACACAAATTTCAACCTTCCTCCACCTTCGCCTATCTTCCTCACTAAGGACAACTTTATCTTCACCGTCACTAGCGAGCTTCCACCTTTAACCAAAGGGAGATAGAGGAGAGAGGGAGAGAGAGAGAGCTCGGACAACCATTTTTTCTGGAGCTTGGTCTTGATCTCATTTTGAAGCTTCCATGGGTTTTCACTTTTGCTAGCGAGCCTCATGGCGTTGCCGGACTTGGCTGCGATCCTCTACCTAAAACTGCACCGTTTTGGTGCAATTTCAACCCCTATCCCTTTTATATATAAAAAAAATCAATATACTTATATATAAAAAGTACTTTCGATAGTAAAAAGATAATTCATGATATTGAATGCATGCTTGAAACAATTCTTCATGATCTTGAAAAATTATTTTAGGGTACTAACTATTATTAAAATGATATTTCAAGATATTGAAAAATAATTTTAAGATCGTGAAAAAATATTTAAGGGTATTGACTGATACTAAAAAAATACTTAAGGATATTGAAAAAAATAATTTATGATTTTGAAAAATTATTTTAGGATCGTGAAAAAATATTTCAGGAACCGAAAAAATATTTCATGGCCCATTAAAAAGATACTTCGGATAATGACAAGGGGATTGAAAAAATTATTCATGATCTTAAAAAATTATTTTAGAATCTTGAAAAAATATCCTAAAACATATTTTTAGTAGCGAAATAAGACTAAATTATTTTTTCAAGAACCAAAAATAATTTTTTTAAGATCATAAATTATTTTTCAATGTCTTGAATTATCTTTTTTGGTAGCAGTCAGTACCCTAAAATAATTTTTCAAGATTATGAAAAATTGTTTTAGTATCTTGAATTATATTTTTACTACCTGGAAGTGCCTGATTTTTTTTTATATATATAAAAGGGATAGGGGGTTGAAACTGCACCAAAACGATGCAGTTTTAGGTAGTGGACTGCAGCCAGGTCCAGCGTTGCCATGGTAGTGGGAAGAGAGGGTGAGAAAGAGAAAGAGGAATAGAACGTATAATGATAAATTCATCAAAATTTTAAAATCTCAATTGAATCCCTATCACCTTAATGTCCTTTACAAATGTTGATAGACCCTTGAGAGTCTTGAAATTTCATATGGTATATACTATTTTTATCAAAACTGTAACCATACTTATATACTATTTTTTAAAACAAAAGTAAAACCATTAAATTCAACTAATTTTCATCTATTACAATATAAAAATATTAAAACACTTCCACTGTGATTTTTAATCTCCCATCTTCTAACAGTTGATTTTATCTTCATCACCACACCCCACCACCATCTACAATTCAAAAAAAAAAAAAAAACATCATCACCCATCCCTACTAAAAAAAGTGAAACAATAATTAAAAGAAAGATATGGTTTTCTGCTATTCACCAGAAATTTCTCTCCTATCTACAATCTCCCATCTACAATCTCCCATCTATGCACATTGTTAGAAATACATAAAGCCTCATTCCCCGCTGGATGGCTTAGGTCCGTTGCGGACTTACGTCCACTGCGAACGGCTGCCTTGAAATTGCGTCGTTTTGGCGCAGTTTCAACCACCTATCCCTTAAAAAAAAATCAGGTACTGCCGGGTAGTAAAAAGATAATTCAGAATACTAAATAGTATTGAAAAAATTCTTCATGATTTTGAAAAATTATTTTAGGATCTTGAAAAAATATTTCAGGGTACTGACTTGTACTAAAATGATACTTCATGATACTGAAAAAATAATTCATGACCTTAAAAAAGTTATTTTTGGATCTTGAAAAAATAATTCAGGTACTGACTGCTACTAAGAATATGCTTTAAGATTTTTTTTCAAGATACCAAAATAATTTTTTAAGATCATTAATTATTTTTTTAGTACCACTCAGTATCTTGAAGTATTCTTTTGGTACCAGTCAATATTTTTTCACGATCTAGAATATTTTTTCAAGATCCTAAAATAATTTTTCAAGATCGTGAATTATTTTTTTAGTATCCAAGTATTCTTTTTAATCACGTCAATACCCCGAAATATTTTTTCAATTTCCTAAAATAATTTTTCAAGATCATGTTAATTTTTTCAAGTAGTATGAATTATCTTTTTTACTATCTAAGGCAGTCTTTTTAATTTTTTTAAAAAAGGGATAGTGGTTGAAACTGCGCCGTTCAAAACGGCGCAATTTCAAGGCAGCAATCCGCAACAGACCTAAGCCAATCCCTTCCTCGCTTTCCAGTGTTGACGAGGTAAGCCCCTCATCCCCAAGCACCATTCTAGCTGCTATGAGCCTTTTTTCATTTTCATTTTAAATTACTCTCATATCCTTTTCTTTTTCTTCAGAACTCTTATATTAAAAAATGGATAATTGAGATTAAAAAATTTATCAAACTATTATTATAATATTTTATAAATTATTTTCTTAATTTGGTTATATTGCAGTTATCAATTGTGTAGTGTAGATCATGTTTTAACATCTTAAATCATTTATTTATATTTAAAATTATTTAACAAAAGATATTACTTATTTCAAACATATTTATCTAATTTGATTAGATTAAGAAATTTAGTTGAATTAGTTAATACGACATATATTTTCTAAAGCATCATAATTACCTTCATTAATTCCCTATTCCTAATTGATTATTGTAGAAAGAGCATTAATAGAGATAAATTTGGAAAAGATTGACATATATAAAAATTATGTCTTATATTTAGGATCAAAATCAACTCCCAAAATATATCACGCTGGAAGGAGTATTAAATTGAAAATAAGATGCCACTGAATGAGATACAATCGTGTTTCATATCTTATACTCCATTGTGTCTTATTATAAGCTTTAAAATTGTGAATGAACATGTCCAAAATATAAACTTCATTTTTTGTATGTTTAACCCATTTATTGTGTTTTTTTTTATAACCTTACCATTTGTTGACCGTATTTATTACATTTATTCACTCTCACGTATCCCCTTCACATATAAGGGTATGAGTTGAATTTATCTCATAATCATTTTCTCATTATCCATCATCATCTTTCAATTATATCCATCAAATCAATTACAACACTACTTTAACTTTCCTTTCATTTTTTCAATCAACGACCTAGATGGGCTGATGAAATTTAGGACACGTATGTGTAAATACATATTCATCAGGCCGGCATAATCGACTTCATCAATTACAACACTACTTTAACTTTCCTTTCATCTTGTCCTAAATTTCTCTATATAGACACATACGTGTAAATACACACACACATATTGTAGACTTCCTTGAGCTTTCACATGATTAAATTGAGGTATATGTGGCATTAAAGAATTGCAAACATTACTTACTTTATGTGCATGATTAAATTATCATTGTGTTTAATTATTATTAAGAAAATATTAATAGGGGTATTTTAAGAAGAAATTGACAAAAAAATAGAAAGTTGTCTATAATTGGACCAAAATAAACTCTCAAATGTTGTCAAATAATTAAGACCAGAAAGAGTATACATTATGCCCCATGAGAATAAATTAAACACAATAGTAAATGAAAGGTAAAATGATATATTTGTGTAAAAAAAATTAATAAGGTTCCTTATAAATAACAGGACCAAATTGTTTTTTCTCCCTCTCCCCTATGAATACTTAAAAAGAACCAGATGAGTAATTAATACAAGTGGAGGGATGGACGATGATGGCGCAATTGAGGATGCTCTATTTACGCCAAATTCGCAAACCAGCCGGATAAAATATAAACAGAGAGACATGAAATGCTACTAAAATGTTCATTGCGAACCATTGTAGGTTGGTTGGGTTGGTATGCTTCAGGTTGACTATTTACTGTGTGCTCCGAAGGGAAAAAGAAGACCAGAGTGTTTTGGGATGACTTTTAGAGCTCTTAGGAGTACGATTGAGAGAATAAAAGTTAGATTGGGTGTCTTCGGCTTCTTCCCCCCCCCCAAAAAAATGTTTCGGAATGATTTATTTATTTATTTTAATTAGGTTTTTGAAAAAAAAAAAAAAAAAAAACAGCTTAAACTATAAGCCAAAATTTCTTATTTTTAGTTTTTCTATCATGGAGAGGGAAAACCAATTTGTGAAAGAAAAATGTCCGGATCTCATTTTTTAAATTGAAATATTATTATGATCCTTACTATAAATCCTTATAGGTGATTTTTTTTGTCCTAAATATAAATTCACTTAAAAGTTAATAATTATTATAGTTTTCAATTGGGAATTGAGAAAGATGTAAGAGGATTAGTTAAAATATAGTTATAATAAGGATCAGGGTGGTAAATTTTTATTACAATACTTTGATTTATGTCCATAAGAAATTTAATCGGTGAGAATCACTTGATAAATTTTCAAATTAGCTCTAACAGTCGGTTTGGTCTCTGTTGAAAATGGAAAGTTGTCTTTATTGCCTAATGGTCTCTGTTGATTTCTATTCATAAAACTCTTTTTCATTTCATGACTGATTAGTTATGTAATATTATTTGATAAAAAACTTTATATTTGTATGATTTCTAGTTTATATGCATTTTTATTCATTTACTATATAATTATCACAATATATCTACATATAATATATATGTATTATTAAATCAGTTATCTTTCATCTAAACTTGCTTTTCAAAAAAATAAGCTAGATAAGATTCAGTTTCAGAAAAAGTTACTTATACTATCATCAATAAAAACCTAAATTATATTGCACAATATAACTTTTACTTAATTTTAAGTTTGCAAAATTCATTTTTACCGCTAGGGTAGGGGTAGGGGAGTGGAATCTCCGCAGAGGGAATTACGGGATTCGTAACAATGATGGGAAATTAGAGGAGATGATTGGGTGATAACATGAAAATGTAAAACGCTAATTATAATTAGCGAGGCGAATATAAGTGGGTCCGTGGCTGCAATTCTTCATCGTCCCACATCCACATGATGGGGATCCAATGAACAACCACAAAAACGCCATTGAGCCATCACTGCCTGCAACAGAATCGCTGCCATCCACGATCTCTTTCTTTTCATAATAACAATTAATTAAGCCCCCCATGTTATTCCAACGACAAAGATTCCCTCTTTCCCATTTTTTCCGCTTTGAATCATATTCGCATAATATTTCTTATTAAGCATATTTACCATCCACAGCCACAGCCACCAAAAACATAAACATAAAGTCATCGCTGTAATTTATCGATCATGAGTTATAATATAATGAACATAGTTTTTCTGTCCTCTCGGCTTTGTTCTTGGCCACTCAATTCGAGATGGAAGGATATGGTACTAAATATCGATAAACATGGACTAGTACGTGCTGATTTAGCCACCCAGTTAATTTGTATAATCGCCGGTTTATCTGTAAAACACAGTCCATGGTCGCCGGTGAGTTCTTTTGTGGAAAGTCAAAATGATTATTTTGTCCACCAAATGTAACTTTAACACCCGCCAATTTCGGAAGAGTGGGACATATAGGTGAGATGGGAGTATAAATTTAAAACTTAAACCTCTCGTGATAATAAAAAACTAATAAAGAGGAGGGATGAAACTGGACGATCCTTTAATTTTATTTTATTTTGGGACCACAAAATCATGTAAAGGATTTTTCTTCTTAATAATCATGTAAAGTTACATAATTGTCCTTCCTCTTAAAATATTTCACGTAAAATCAAAAGCAAATTATTGTGTGATACATGAAAAATTTGGTTTGAAAAATGGAAAATGGAAAGTATTTATTATAAATATTTTTTTTTATAATTTTCTTTGCCAATATTTAAAATGTGTCATTGACTATATAATGAATTGTAATCAATATTATTATTATTATCCATAGAATTGTAATCATCAATATTATAAAATATAATATGAAATATTTTAAAAAATAATTATGTTATTATTATTATTAAGGGTTAAAGGTGTTTTACCATAATTTTTTCAAAAACGTTGTCTGAAATTGAAATCAAATTAAAGTCAGAAATATGAATATCAAAGTCTGGTTAATTATAAATTGACTACTGTTCTGTCTAGCCCATTGGACTAGTATATTGATATAGGATCGGTTAACTCTCCTATAGGTATCTATGGATCAGATACCTATGAGTATGGTAGATCACTATACACGAATAGACGTTAACCAAAGGGAGTGGTGTGTGTGCATAGTGACGGCAAATGTAATGACCCAGATTATTATGAAAAAAAAAAAGCCATTTTAAGTTTCGAGGACGAAACTTATTTTAAGGAGGGTAGAATGTAATACCCCAGATTATTATGAATAATAATACCTTTAAATAATAAATATAATAGTAAAAGTAATAGATTTATATTATAATTATAATAATAATGATATGATATAATAACAATAATGATATAATAAATAATAATGATAATGATATATTAATATATAGCAAAATCAAAAAAAAATTATAATGGTTGTATTGTTAATTTATTAATTTAGGAATAATTAAAGAGTAAAACCGTAGCCTAAAACCCTAAAATTTAAATTATAAATATAGATTAGCCGCTCAAACCTAACCTAGAAAAAAACTCGATACTTTTCTCTCGCCATCCTTCGTCAATTGTTTCTCCAGGAGGTTAGCGAAACGACAAACTGGGTAATCCTAATCCCATGATTCGTAGGTTAATTTTAGATCTTGATAGGTAATCCTAATCCCATGAAGTCTAGAAGTCTTAGGTTAATATTTCACTGGCTTGCTATATATATGAAAGATTTATTAACTTATATCTCCGTCTCGTGATGCGTGCTCCAACTATTCATATATCATATAACCTGTGCGTTTCCCTTCTTCTATTGAATAATGTTGTTCGCCTCGGTTTTCGTGTGAGGATTGAATTCAGAAAGCGTTTTATGCATTGAAACCTATTTCACGCCTCGGTTTTTGTGCGTGATTCAATTGAATTCATATGGTCCTGTGCGTATTTTTTTTTTGTGTGCGTCACTTTTTCTTTTTCTTTTTTGTGATTGCAATATAGATTAAAACTGTATAATTAATAACTCTTAATTTTTTTTTGTTTTCTTTTTATTATTTGATTTTCTTTTTCTTTATGTAATATCTCCCGCGCAATAAGATAAGATACCAAAAGATTTTAGGTCAAAATATCTTTATATCCTATATTTAATTAAAATAATATAAAAATATATAAAAGATAAGTAAATAACAATGAAATAATTTAGGAGTTATTGTGTGTGTATTTTAAATAACTTAAGAATAGGAAGATAGCTTTGGGATGGTACCTCCCAAGGGGATGAACACAATTAGGCTTTATGCCTCCGATATAAATTTTGATGTGAACAGATAGTATCCGTTCTTCCCAAGGCGGTAGCAACTGGGAAGAGGTGTCTTGTACACTAGGAAGATATTTTATATGGCCAACTTGATGATTGTGACCATAGTGCAGTTTAGGGTCACAAGGTAGACCTGGCAGTGTTTCCGGTCTACCCGGTTCTCTTCCCATTAATTAAACTACATAAAGAACATCAAAAATGACGCGTTTTTGGTTATAAATATGTATATGATATTTTATCATCCGTAATAATTTATAATTCATATTATCGTTGCTTTATTAGGATTACTGCCTTCACTGAGTTTTTGTTTGTGTTCATGGGGTGCGATGATCCTTCTGGGGAGCTTGATTTTGTGAAAAGGTGCAAAGGATGGGTTAGCGACAGCGAGTTGTGAGGATAACTACTCAGATCTCTAGCTAATTCTAGACTTTACTAAATCTTTATGAATTCAATAAATTGTGTTAGACATATTTCTTTCGGTTGAACCTCGGTTTTTGGCTTCGTTTTAATGTAATTAGCCTTTGCGCTTGTCTTAGTACAAGTGCGGCGGCGACACTTCCCAAATTTGGATATTTTTAGTATTTCCTTATAAATTCATTTAAATTTGATATTAAAATAACTGTTAATAAATTGGGGGTGTTACAAAATCCTTCGTGCATGAATCATCTATATATCCATAAAAACCTGTACGCCTTCTTTTGGTGATTAAAACCCAAATATGCCTCATATGTATGTTTCGTTTGTGTGTCTTTTAAATATATATATAGGAAATACATATACTCTTTAAATGGTTCTGGCTTAGTTTTTTTTGGAATTGACAAATAACAGTATATATGATCGGTTTGGCTTCCGTAAATTTGAGAAAATTCCTTTTGTGTGTGATTGAATTAATCTAATAGTGGGAAGATAGCTTTGGGATGGTACCTCCCAAGGTGATGAACACAATTAGGCTTTATGCCTCTGATATAAATTTTGATGTGAACAGATAGTATCCGTTCTTCCCAAGGTGGTGTCGCGGGTTTAGGGACATTAGTAAAGCAACCTTGGGAAGAGGTGTGCACACTAGGAAGATATTTTATATGGCCAACTTGATGATTGTGGTAGCGGGTTCCGGTCACGGGGTAGAGCCGGGTTTCCTGTGTCTACCATGGTTCTCTTCCCACTAATTAAATTACATAAAGAACATCAAAATTACATTTTTGATTATATATATTTATATGACTTTTTTTATCATCTATAAATAATTTATATTTCTTTTTCTCTATCATTTAAATTTTGAATTAAGATAATTATTAGAAATCGGGGTGTTACAAAAAAATAAGAGAGAGAGAATGTTCATACCTTTAAGGTTTACCTCTTATTTATATAAATTACTTTAAGGTTAAGGTTAGAGTTTGAACTTATGGGCTTCTGTGCCTCCAAGCCCAAATAATATGCCGTCATATCTGTATCTCGTAAATTGCCCCTTGTCGAGCTATACATTAAATGAGTATCATATATGAGTCCATAACAACTACATATATCGTATTCGATAACAAAATAGAGTAGACTGCATATTTTAACTGCATGATTGCGTGATTATATATAGAAGATCAATTTAAAAATATGTAACTTACAGTTTTAAATTTCTTCCTATATCGTATGAAATTTATATTTCCTTAATCACCCACCCCTTCGTATTAGGAGGCGGTAGTTGGTGAATGATAACATGTTGTAGTTTTCTATATTATTAATGGATTTCGGTTTTCATTAAAAAAAAACTCTTTCATTATTTGAGCGAATTAAATTACTAGATTTTAGCTAAATTTTGCATATTTTATCGACCCAACAACACAGGAGATAGAGGGAGAACTCAATGATTGATCAATATGTTATAAACTAATACTCCCTCCTGTCCTAATTTAAAACAAGGGTATTTTAAAAAAATAAATAAAATTAATTAATTTAACTCCTATTTTTAACTTCTTCAAAATCTGATAATTATGTCCTATAATTAGGATAGAGAGTAAAATAAGCTTAGATATATTTTGCTTCATCAAGATGACTGAGAAAAGTATAGTGGCGAATTGGTAAATTTGGGGGTGGAACGAGGGATGGAACTGGATTCCCTGCTAGGGGAGCTCGTCCGTACGGACGAGCTCCGGCCGTCCAGATCCGAACTGACGGCCGAGATCCTTTCTTTTTTTATTTTATTTTTTTTTTTTTTTGAAAAAAATGCTAGTTGAGATATTAGCTTTATTTTAGATTCTCTACCCATTAGAATTATTTTTGATAAAAAATACAAACGTAAAAAAAATCGATCGTCGGACGGTCGATCCTCGTCCCACGGACAGCGAGAGAGCTCGTCCCAAGGACGAGCTCTGAAACCGGTTCCAACGAGGGATGGGGTAAGTAGAATGACGCGAAGCCGCAGGGGACAGGAAGGAAGGTCCACGTGTACGAACACGCCCGTGACTAAAGCACGACACACGAGGCATTCAGGCCTTTTTTTAAATAAAGAATATTGTAAAAATTAAGCAACGGTCAAAATCTCAAAAACGGGAGGAATCCAATGCCTCAAGCTTAATATAGAAAACCTCCACACAAGATAGAACATCCTTGTTTCTCCACTCATTTTAGGAGGTGCTTCTATCTATGAGGCTTGGCTATGATCTTTTTCTCCATAAATTTTTGTATTAACCTGATCTGTCAAGTTACTCATAGTATAGTCAATTAAAATATAACAATTCAACTAATATGAATTCTAATTGGCTACTTATGTGATTCACATTTTTTTTCTTCATAAAAACATAAATCCCTTAATCAAGATTTCACAACTAATAAAAAAGTAAATATCATGAAATCTTCTAATTTTATCAAAATGTCAGCTAATATTTAGGAGGTATGCTAAATCAACTCATGAGTTGTTGTATTTTAATTGGTTAGACCACAAATGATGTGATAAATCAGGTTCACACAAGAATTTCTCCATTTTGGGCCCGTTTGGGATAGCGGCGGTAGAAGTTTTTTTTTTTTTTTTTTTCTTGATGGATGTATGGACTTTTTTTTCGATGTGATTTGTGTTTGGGATAGCGGTAGCAGAAGTGACTTTTTTCTTGATGGGCACTTCTTTGGCATAGCTTTTGACAAGATAGATGAGATGAAAAATGATCGAAAAGAAAGATAAATTATATATATATATATATTTGGACCTTATCATGAGAAAAAGTTTAAGATAATTATTGAAAATTATTTTTGGACCTTGATAATTTAGGGAAAAATTATGGAATATTATTGTGGTGATCTAGAAATATTATGAAGAGATTAATTACGAAAAATTGGCTTAAATAAATTTTAAAGCTATTTTGAATTTTCTGGAATTTATGGCATATTTCCCGAAAATTCAAGGAAAAATATTTAGAGGATAATTTTTTGTCTATAAATTTGAAGGTAGATATTTTATGGCCTAAATAAGTTAATTGAGGAAGAAAATCCTTATATGGTATTAATGATTAATTTCTAGAAATTATTTGATGAAATTGGTATAATAAGTAATAGATAAAGTTGTAAATAAAGACCAAGCACTCAGGTAGTGCAAGTGGTATATGACGTTGGACCTATCCAAAGCTTTGTATCAGCGGGGTCAATCTTCAGGGACCATTAGGTCCCCAATTCCAAAAAAAAAAAAATTGTAAATAAAGACTAGTTGAAGGGTGAAATGTTCATTGGGCATAATAAAATGGATGTGGCTTTTGGTGATGGGATAATTGAGGCTGTTTGGGATGGTGTGGATGTTGAAATAAGCACATCAAATGCACAAATGAAAAGGAGAAGCAAGATAAATGAGTGTTTGGTATGGTCAGAACTGTAAACTTGATGTGCTTCAAGATTTGATGTTGCTTTTTTTATTAAGCCACATTTTGTTGCTTATTAGTTATTACCCCATCACCAAAAGCCACATCAATTTTATTATGCCCAAAGACCATTTCACTCTTCAACTAATCTTTATTTACAACTTTATCTATTATTTATTATACCAATTTCATCAAAAAAAAAATCTAGAAATTAATATAAATTCTAGAAAATAGCTGTAAAATTTATTTAAGCCAATTTTAATAATTAGTTTTTTTCATAATATTTCTAGATCACCAAAATAATATTCCATAATTTTTTTTCTAAATTTTCAAGGTCCAAAAATAATTTTCAATAATTATCTTAAACTCTTTCTCATGATAGGTTATTTAAGCACTTCATTGTGTTGTAATCTTTTTAATGGTGATTTTACTATTTTATTTAGCAAATTTATATTTATTTTAGTTATCCCATTTTATACAACATACATACATATGATTCATGCCCTTTTTAGTTATTTTTCATCTCATCTATCTTTTCAAAAGCTATGCCAAACAAGTGCCCATCAAGAAAAAAACAACTTCTGTCACCGCTATTCCAAACACAAATCACATCAGAAAAAAGTCCAACAAGAAAAGCACATCAGAGAAAAAGTCACTTTCATCACCGCTATCCCAAACGGACCCAATAGCAACAAAATGTGGCTTCATAAGTGATGGGATAAAAAGTAGCTTCATGTGTAGAAGCCCATCAAAAAATTAAACTACCCAAACACCCTAATTATAGTATACAGTACACACACACACACACACACATATGTATATATATATAGTAAGCCCATTATTTCAATTAGAAAGCGTGTGGAAATGAAAATTCTAAGTTGGAAATGTATGTGGTAGGGGTTATTAATTCACTTTTACTTATGTCATTTTAAATTTATAGAAGGACATTTTAGGAAAATGAGTAAAATTAACTAATTTAACCCCTCTCCTTAATCTCTCCAAAATCGGTTAAATATGTCCTATAATTAGGACCGGAGGGAGTACTTTTTATGCTTTTGAAAGGAGCACTTAAAGAAATTCAGAGTTAGCTTTTACCCTTGATTATTTTTTCTCCATTAATTTAATAGGTGGGCTCAGCGTGGGCTTTTAGGGGTAGTATTTTTATGTCTTTTCCATGCCCAATGAGCATATATAGACGATTATTTAATCCCATAGCTTTGCACTCAGTGTCGGTGACCAACCGTATGCTGCATTTCCAGGTCAATTATTCAACATTATATTCACACACGCCATCAGTTTGAGCCGCATACACGAAAGCGAGAGAAGGGTTTGCCCTTCCTTTTAAATTTGAAAAGAAAAACAACAAAAGGAAAGAGCTTTATTAAAATGGTCCCGCCTGAGAGCCAAGCTTTAGCAAATGAAGCTGGGAAACTCATAGATTTGGTTGAAGTTCAGTTGCGTTAGACATGGTATATTCCACAGTAGAAAAACGAAATACTAGAGTCCTGTTTGTTGCGTTTGATTTCCCCATAATCACCCCGTGGGGTCTGCGTGTTGTTATCAATTGGTCAGCCCTTATCATGACTCGCAGATGCATAATCTTTCTTGAGAGGTAACCAGGAATTATGGAAGCCAAGCCATGATTCATGATTAGTGGCTCCTTATCAGTGCTAGCGAATCTCAAGTCCATAACTGGAGTCCCTGAATGAACACAGCAGTCAAATGAAGTGGAGATTAAACAAATTAATACTAAAGGTTGGGGTTGGGAAGAAAAGTCAGAAAAGCTTCGCCCCACAGTGAAAAGTAGGGAAGAAAGCCATCACTTTCAGTCTTTGCTAACCAACCCCAAAGAAAAGGATGCGGGTCTTTATCAACTTTGTCCTTTTCAAACTTGATTCATATTCAGGCGCACACATCCCTCCACAATTACGCTGCCTAATTGTTAAAGTTAGTCTATCTCTTATTATTATTGCCAGCAGCTTCGGGTTGCTAGGAATGCCCAGAGAGACATCAAAACTTTTCAAAGGCAAAAGGACCCACGTGGCACGTGCTTCTAAAAATCGATATTAGTATTACTCATTCTCAAGAACAACTGGTTTGAGCAAAAACCCTCTTCTACAGAGACAATACACTTGCTGCTCTTTTGTGGAGCACCTTGATAAATGAGTAGGTTCTTGTTCTTTCACAGCCCATACCTAATAACGTCTTCAAATCGAGAAATGACTCTTGCGTTCTAATTTGTTTAGACGGGTCATTTGGAATTGGTTGCACGTATTCATGCTTCCAACATCTTGTTTGGGGCGACGTATTGCTTGTAAATAAATACAAGAGCTCATCGGACAAACGACCCTTCGTTTCACGACATGACAGCGAAAGAACAAGGATGTGGATCTCACGATCGACTATCAACTTCCTGAGCCTATATTTAAGAGGCCGTGAACCTCGTTATCTGTTCCAGGGCTCAGATTTATTTCTATCAAGCCGTGATCAGTTCATTAAACTAGACATGTTTTTTTCACCACAACCTGTAAATAATACCTTTTTTTAATAAATCATTTATATATTGAGATGTTGACGATGATGTAACTCCATTGAATTGAAATACCGAACAAGCATATCTGATTTAGGATTTTGAAGCAAGCAAACCAGACTCCCAACAGCTTATATGTGAAATATTAGCAAAAATATTACAAAATACATCATGAACAATAACAAAACTTTCGTAAAATGCCAAGGTGCGAAAGAAGAATAGCGTACAGCACAATATTCTTCGCAAAGCTACAAAATATTGGGAGGTCAATTAATCATATAATCATATATGTATATATGCGTATATATCTATGGCTATCAGAAGATAATTTTATACAATGGATGCAGCTTAAACTCAGCTGAGAGTCCTCAGTATGATCTTACACTAAAAGAACCTCTGTTATCTGTTAGGAACCACTGAGCGGGAGGGAATGATGATTTGGAAACCAACGCCTGCTAAACATGATCTCTTGTCTCCTATCAACCAAGGTCTACTATCATCAGGCAAATTATTGACGAAGAGTATGAAAAAGAGTTAGCCAATGTTATGATATAATATACTTAATTCACAGAAGATAGCAAGGAAAGCGACGATGTTTTTTCCCCTTTCTCAATGGTCACACAAATGCCAGGCAAAATTCTGATAGGGTACGGATTATGGGAAGGTTAAATGAGAATGAGAACTTAAAGAGAATTCGGAAAATAAAAGGAAAATAGATTTACTCTGTTTTTAAAAAGAAGCAAAGATCTCACTAGCTCTCTAAGAACAGCCTCACTGAAATAGAGAATAGACAAGAATCTCGCCTCTTCTCTAAACCAGCCCACATCTTTAATAATAGATGAGCCAGAATCTGTAACTCATTGGACTATTTAAAATCCAAGGAAAATCTCTCGTACCAATTTACTCTCGGAATATTCGACACTTTATTGATGAGGCACTAGGCCTATTTATAATGATTTATAGAGGGTAGATTCTATTCAAAATATAAATACGAAATCTGAAAATATATATAAATCTTACTAATAATCATAATCCTAACAACTAAATCTTATCTAATAAGATATTCTTCTTATTTCCTAATTCCTAAATATAATAATAAAAGATAATATCTAATAAGATATTCCTCTTATTTCCTAATAATAATAAAAGATGATAAAAATAGACTCAATTAATTAAATATTAATTCCTAAAATCTCTAACTTTCTGCAACTTCCATTATCTTCCGCTAATCCAGTACTCTATCAAATTCCTTCTTGTAACCTCTTGCAAACCCAGGAAGAACACAGCAATTTAACTACGCAATCAATGATACAAGAAACTTAAGCAAAGTTTTCTTAGTCAAAATAAACTTGTTTTGATAGCCACTCATATTGACCCACCATTCATTACCCTTATCCTCCCTCCAGTCCCTATAAACAACTTTACATACAACAACAACAAAGCCTTTTTTCACTAAATGGAGTTGATTACATAGATCATATGACACCATTGTGCTATATTTACATAAATTAAGGAATTTAGTTAAAATTAGTTGATGCTTTTAAATTTCCAAGATTACTCTCGACAAGCGTCATTAAATAGAGGATAGCAAAGTAGCTAAAAAGTCGTTTAATTAGTCATGGAATATCAAAGTAAGAGGCATTTATAAAAGAAAAAAGATTTAGACAATTTCCATAGGCTTTACAATAAGGACTACGAATATAGATCTAATAAGGACCAGAGGGAGTACATTATAATGAGACAGTTTAATTGACAAAAATATCTGGCAAGGGGATATATGAAATAAGACAAGTGCAGTTACTACCTTTGGTCCTTAATATAATAACTAGTTTTGTAGTGCAATTTACACTACAAACTAGGTCTTATATTAAGGATCGAAGGTGGTAATAAGAAGGCCCAAGCTAAGAGGTTAAACGTGGGACTAGGTTCTTGAAAGGATATAAACTCTTTTGTGGACAGATATTTACCCGAGGAAAATAGCACGTTCAAGAGTGCCGAAATTGAGTGATGCCAGGCTATAGGAAAAGAGAAACTAACAAGAGTATGATACTATTCAACAATCACCCCAGTTATGGTATCCCCTATTTGTCAGCTATAGGAACTACAACCAAACTTGGTTGTTCTCTTAACTACATAATTAACTAAGCGAAACTAACTTATCTCTGATTTTCATAATCCCTACCATCTGTATAAATTCTACCACATCGACACCATCGCATAATTTCGAACATTCTTAGAATTAAACCAAAATGCTTCATCCCGATGACAGTGTTGATTTATCAAATTCCGATTGACTGAAGCTGTGACAATCACTCAGTATTATTAGAAAATATGTAATAAATGATAGTCAGTAAGTTAGTTTATTACCCGGTTAGATTCTGTATTTCTGTTATAACATAGTGTTGGTCTAGCATATAGGTAAGTAAACAATACAGAGTAATATTATAAGGTGGGATTCCTGACTTTACTCGTCTTCTACATTCATTTCTCTGGTCTATAGCTTCTATATATTATCAAAGCATTATAATCTCTTAGAAGCCAATCTGATCAGTGTTTCTAGCTCTGATGAACAGAGCCACTAACCAGTTTAGGGCATTCTATGAAATCATTGAGAACAGGGGATATCAAGGAAGTAAGCAATGGTCTATGTGCTACCCAATCATCACACCTCCTAAAAAATCTACCATTATAACAGCCCTTTCTCAAAAGAACCCCAGAGTGAGCCAGTCTTCTCAACAGCAACAAGATTCTTGGCATTAAAATTTCATCTTATTCTGAACCCCGTTGAATGAATGACAAACAGAGGGGAAAAGTTGAGGGTTGAAATTTGCAATGAAGAAGGAGGAGAAGCAAGGCAATGCATGCTTGGGCATTTCATCAAAACATTTATTTAGCATTTAGCAATGGCAATTGAAGCTGAGGGAGCTTTAAGAAAAAACAAATTAATAGAAGATTCTGGCAACAAAAAAAATGTTAACAGAAGACTACCTAAAGAAGTTGACATATCAATTGGAGAAAGTTACTATAAATTTTGTGTATAGAGAGGTTAATGAATGTGCTAACATACTAGTTCATTTAGTTCATGATTTGTTAATTTCAACTCCTTCGATCAATGCCCACCTTCTCATCAGAAGGTGGTGAATGATGATAGGCAGGGTGTTTTGTATACGAGGTATGGGTAAACTTTCTTTGTTGTAATTGTTTCTTCAATTAAAAAAAGGGGTGAGTGAAGGGTGTGGTTTTATATGCATTTGAAGGGTTTGAGCACGATCATCACCGGGTAGGAAGATAATATCATGGCAAACACAGCTACAGCAACAAGTGAGCAGCTTCTGTTAGAAAGGAGTCTGTTCACAATGCAATGCAGAAAAGTTTGAAAGCCTCAGCTGTATTACCTTTGGCATTTAGATTAGGACATGCCTCTTGTAGAATGGAGACTGATGTATTAAAGTCTAGTAATGATGGAAGGGGAAAAGTCCTTTATGCCCTACACCAGCTGCTTTGCATACAGTTCCTAATGCTCGCCATGCATGTACCTCAGGGAAAACTCATTATTTCTCTATACTGTGTCTCAAACTCGTAACATTGAACACCTTCAATTGATTTATACAGATCTTTGGGGTCCAAATCTGCTATGTCCAAGAGTGGTGATAAATAATTACATTTTCTTCATTGATGTCTTTTCAAGATACACACGGATTTATCCACAGAAGAGTAAGCAGATGCACTGACTATTATTCAGACATTCAAGGCTTTAGTGGAATAGAAACTTAACAGAAGTGTTGAGAAAAGAAAGTTTAACATTAAAATAAATAATATTATTAGGGTTGATTATTTAGTATTTATTAGGATTAGATATGAATATTATATTTTAGGAATATATCTTAAGATATTATGACTTGATTTGATTAGATTAGTTTCTTGGGTTAGGCTGTTAGGGTTAGTTTATTAGTTTGCCTATATAAAGGCCTCTTTGTATTCTCTTTAATTTAATGATAAAAAAATATTCAGAGTATTTCCCATGCTTCAATGTGATCCTTCAATCTCAACATGGTATTAGAGCCCTAGTGGTTTCGTGCTCGTATCTCATGCTTTTGGCCCCTAGTGAGGTCATTATAAGTTGTTGGATCCTTGGTGAGACCTTTGGTGGTTGTTTTTTGGTATATTATGAAACTGTTCGCTGTTGTTTTGGTCCCTTGTGAGACTTGTTGTTTAGCTCTTGGTGAAGTTGTTGGATTATTACTTTTGGATGTCATCGGTGTGACATTTGGTTGAGCTATTCTTGGATGTCTCTGAATTGGCTGCTGGATTCAAGATTTCAAGAAGAAACAAATTATTGTTGATTAGTTGCTCCTCACATTCAAGCTGCTTTAAAATAATTAATATTATTAGGGTTGATTATTTAGTACTTATTACGATTAGATATGGATATTATATTTTAAGAATATATCTTAAGATATTATGATTTGATTTGATTAGGTAAGTTTCTTGGGTTAGGCCGTAGGGTTAATCTATTAGTTTGCCTATATAAAGGCCTCTCTGTATTCTCTTCAATTTCAAGGATCAATAATATTCAGAGTATTTCTTAGCTTCAATGTGATCCTTCAATCTCAACAAGAAGAATTAAAGCTGTTCAGAATAATTTTGGTGGAAAAATTTGGGTTTACAGAATTTCTGGAAAAAGAAGGAAGTCAGCGCAGGTTTAGCGGTCTATATGCTCATGAACTGAATGGAAACATGGAGAGAAAACACAGGCATATGACTGAAATGGGCCTGACATTGACAGCTTAAGCTTCTTTGCCTCGGAGCCTGTGGATGAGGCTTTTCTTAAATGTAGGACCTAGTTTGGGGATAATTTTTTGTCCTATATGCAAGACCTTTTTTCCATTTTATCTCTTATACTTATCATTTTTCTTAAAACTAATTTGCCAAACTTATAAATTAATATATAACCTAATTTTATACAAAAGTATTTTAGAGAGATCATGTCACATATGTTATATCTAAAGGAGTATCCCTTGCATGAGTTTTGTGTTTTAAGCAAGATTTTGCAGATGGTCCCGTACTTTTGTGTTTAGGGATCTGATAAACGTAAGGTGTCTTCGACATTTATCACTGATGGCTAGGATTGTTGACTACACAATCTTAACAAAGCCAGATTGTGGAATTTATGAGAGATAAATTGTATTCTCATTGCATTGATTTATATTGTGATACAATATCTACTTATATAATAAGTAGAGGGATAAAACTAAACAAATTAAGGAGAAAATAAAGGTGTAACTGATGGAGAAAATCTAGAAGAGAATAGAGGAGAGGTTACAACAACCTAGGAAGAATAATATAATATAATAATATTACATAATATTCCCACACTCCCCCTCAAGTTGGACCATGGATGTGAATCATGTCCAACTTGCTTATGCAACTTATTGGAGTCTCGACGATGTTGGGAGTTACTGCTGCGACAAGATGAACGGGCAGCAGATATTCTGCGACAAGATCGACGGGCAGCGGCTGCAACAATATCGACGATGAAGGTCCCATAACTACTTGAGTCTTCAATAAAACATTTGGCTTGTACTTCTTGAGTCTCAGAGGTCCATTTATTTTGTCTGGACTTGTACTCCTTTTTGAGTCTCAGAGGCCTACGAATTTTTGAAATGATAATTTGGTCCCTCAATTTGATAAATGACAGTTTGATCCTATCACAAACACAAACATTTAAAGACAACTGATTGATGAACAATAATTGGCGAAATCTGAGTCTCAAAGGCGCATGGTGGTCCCTACCAGGCTACCACTACCAACTTTTTTTTTTAAAAAAAAAAACAGCAACCATAACCATTTAGGTCAGATTGCTTGACAGCGCTGCAGACTGATTCACGTGTCTCACTACTTTCTTCATTTTCTCCTTCTCATTCTCCTTCGATCTGCAACAATGGCGAGGAAGGGACGGTGGAGCCCAATCTGCTCGACGCGCGACGGCCGATTACCACCACAGCCTCTAGTTGACAACGCGTGGCGATGGAGTTGGATCAGCTCCTACTCTCAATCACTCTCTCCTCTGGTCCGGCTCTGGTAATCTGCTCTAGACCTGGTGAAACGTCGGTGAGGACAGTTAGAAGGAGTCGGAGTGAGTATGAAGGAGTTTCTGGTGGTGGTTCGCCGGCACTGTGAATCTCTGGTTCTTCGACAACGTTGGGAGTTGCTGTGACGAGATCAGCGGTGAGACACGAAAAACGTTGGGAGTTGATGATCGACACAGAAAGAAAACGCTGGGTCTGACAAACGGAGAACCCAGGGAGAGATCACGACTAATGGTGAATGGAGGGTAGCTGGTGATGGGGAAGTAAGGAAGATCGAAATTGATCTGTTCTGATCTGTTCCTTCTTTCTGACATTGGCAACGACTTGCTGGCTTCAACAAACGATGATGGTGAAAGTGGCGCTGGTGACTTGCAGCCTCTCCAACTCTCGATTCAATGATGGTGGAGCATGAAGGAGATACAGTTTTAGAGAGAGCAGTGAGTCACCAGCGCCGGACGAACAAAACTGAACTCTTTTGTCTTCAAGATCAATCTAGCTCTGATACCATGTGGAATTTATGAGAGATAAATTGTATTCTCATTGCATTGATTTATATTGTGATACAATATCTACTTATATAATAAGTAGAGAGATAAAACTAAACAAATTAAGGAGAAAATAAAGGAGTAACTGATGGAGAAAATCTAGGAGAGAATAGAGGAGAGGTTATAACCACCTAGGGAGAATAATATAATATAATAATATTACATATTATTCCCACATAGATATATTGCCAAACATAAATGAATTATTCTGCTTTTGTGACCTGTACCACTCATTCAAGATAAAGTGCAACTTTTTTTTGAGCAATATGGTGTTTCTTTCCTGTAGGATCAAGTTAGAAATCCATTCTTAGTTGTGAGGAATGGTGGCAGAGGAGACCTAAAGAAAACATCCGGTGGTCATAAAACACTGTTTTCTAGCATTCTGTTATTTGACACAACAACGAATCATTCCATAGCAGCTGGTGAAGCTATTTAGATAAAGTTCTGGGGTATTGATAATATCCAAGTTCTTAGTGGTTGATGTAATGATTTTGGAGCTGGAAAAAACAGAGATGCAAAGAAGATTGGAGGCTGGGTATGACAGATTTAACATTCAGGAACTAATTGACCTTGTTTTCTATTTATTTCAATATTTCTGGCAGTGGATAGCTTGTTTTGATTTCAATTTCAGGCCCAATTCCATCAACGAGACTACTTATTGAAGACAGTTGGAATAGAACTTCTGATCATATAAAAGCAAACCATTTGAAAACAATGCCTTCTGATCACACTGACAAGCCTAGTATGCAAATGGAATTATTTTGTTTTCCATTTTGAAATAAACTGACTATTTTATATTATTCCAATGAGCATAAGGATCAGAAATAAACAAAAGTTTACAACAAGAGATCGATAAATAACTATAAAAATAGATTTGGAGAGTAATAGAAGAGAGATATATGAGAAAGTCTAAGAGACACAGAGATCAAGAAGTCAAGACTTGCAGAAAATACTAATGACTTCAAGAAGCCTGCTTATGAAAAACGATGGAGTTAAATTTTCCAAGCCATTAAATGAAGCTGATAGAAAGTCCCTGACCCCCAGGGACTATACACAGGTCAGGTTAATACAGGTGTAATCGTTGCTTATGAATGTACAATAACCCCTTCAACAACACTCACTTAGTTCTTCTGCAGCATATGCAGCCACACCACTGTTTTACAATTGAGAGAGAATAATAAATGGCAAGACATTGCTGCATCATACTACTATCTAGATTGTGTTGGACCCGCAATTTTGTTTGAATGCTCAAGACCAGAACACAGCGAAAGAAAAGACCGTTATTTATCTAATCTCCACTCTTAGCGGTCTCTAGGCTGTGTAGCATCCTATGTTTAATATCCTTCCAACATAACCGATTTCATGAAAAAGGATAATTCAACGTAGGATTGAAAAGTCAAGCACTTTGGTCAACAAATAAATGGATTATGCCCCCAAGCTTGTCAATCCAAATGTAACCAAGACAGGCAAGTAAAACAGCGAATAAGCAGTCATCCAACACGCAAAAGAAGTAATCCTAAACAACTGGTATCACGAATTTTTTTATTAAAAAAACAAATTAACTATAGTCATAAAATTAGATAAACAAAAACCTAAAAAAAAACAGAGGAAGAATGAGAAAGAAGAATACTTTACAGGAAGGAACAAGGGGCGGATGGGCGAGGAATCAATCGGAATGGGAATGATGGTAGTACTCGTCCAGATCGAGTGTAGTAGAAGAGTCATCGGAGTCCGAGGAGGAGTAGTAATAGGAGTAATAGGAATCGGGTTGAGGAAGGCAGAGGAAGGTCCAGAGGCAGAGAGCGAGACGACCCAGCTGTTGCAAAGGGAAGCAGCATACAAGATCTAAGAGCTGCTCACTGCTTAGACGCTCGGGAATGCATGCCACCGATTGCCATACGTTCGCTGATACGTGTGCCACCGAAACCACTGCCAGGCTGTTGAATACCATTTCCCTCTCTTGACGCTGTTTTCTGAAATTTCGGTTTTGATTGCAAGTGTTCGTTGTTCCGCTGGCTCCGTTTTAATATGATTTCTTCAGTTTGACTTCTGATAACCCCGTTCTTTGCCAAAAACTTATCTTCTTCCTGCTCACGGCTCACCCCTATAATTTTCTATTCTCCAGTGCTCGTCCGTAAACTTCCAATTAAAAAAGGAAAAAGCTGATCTCATGATTCATCCCAAATCTGATACTATGAATGTTAATAAATATTTTTATGAGATTAAAGAGTGGGCAATGTATTCACTTTCGCATTTCCCCTCTAAAGAGTCCCCACAATGATGAAATTAATAAAATATTGTTTATATTGATAAAATATATTTTTTTTTGGTCAGGATAAAATATCTTAAGAAGGACCAGAATTGTACAACAGGTTGGTTTTCCCTCAACAATTGAGCACCTGGTGTTTCCTCTCAAAAGAAAAGGTATAATAAGAGCATTATATTAATAAATGGATCCGTAAGAAAGATGGGTTATTCGATTGGTTTTGGAATGAAAAAGTTACCGGGTCCACCACGTCATTCAGATACGGAGGAACGGATCAAGGAATTCGCTTTTGATTTCATCCAGAGCTGATTGGCGATCCAAGTCTCAACACGTTACACCCAAATCTTTATCTCCATTTTACTTTGATACGTCTAATAAATGCTCTGCTTTCTCATTTGCATTAAAAATCTTTGGATCCCGAGCTGCTATCCTTCACATGCCTCGGATAAATTTTGAGGGTTACTCTTCTCTGAAATTAGATATGCGTCGAAACAAATGGATCAGGTCTAACTGTGAATCTGTTGGTTATCCGCAGGGTTGGAGATGGCCAAATCACCTGCCTAATCGGTGACCCAAACGCTGTCCTCACTTCCCTTGATTGGAAAGTTTTCAAAGGATTTATGGCCCTGAAAATAGCGCGATTATAGACTAAAGCCATGGGTGAATTGAATTTGAATGCCAACAGAATTGCCTGCCCACCTATAAAGCATCTTGAATTGAGTTTTCCCAATTGTAAACGGATGGTGGGGTTGACATTGAGCAATTGGTATTTGTCTGTTGCTCATGATCTGACATGAGACAAGGGGTTGTAATCAACTGTCTTGTTTGTCTGCATGTGCCATGTTGAAGGAGAACACAAGCCATTAACAAATAGTTGACGCTAAAAATCTGGTCACACGGGTTCGTGAAAAAGAGAAAATTCATAAAAGATGTAAAATTTGATTGCAAATTCATAATCATATCATTCACTAACGCCATTACATGCTTTATATATGGACAAGAGTTTGGACAATTCAGAGCCACAATGGGGGACAGAAACATCACACGTTGCAAAGCATCAACCATGCAATAGGAGCAGTATCCCCCCACTTCAAATCGCCTACCGTGTTCTCACCTTCCAATTTACGATTGCTCAAAGACCAAACTTGAAACTCTCTCTCTCTCTCTGCAAGTAACAGAAAAGGGGAGAGGTATTTTCTGGGAAACAGGATGAAGAATGAAAAGACAGATGATTTTGAATTCAAGAATTCACGTCAATTCCTTGTTATTTAATGCCACAGCTTTCCAGCTGCCTCCGCAACTCTCTTTCTTCCTCTCCTCTCTTTTTACGACTGAATGCTCTAAATCTCTCGAAACATGGAGGTGACCGAGCTTCTAACCTTGCCAGCAGTTTTGACACTACTAGTCTTTCTCCTTTCTCTTCCTTTGATCACTAAATTTATGAAAACAAGAAAATACTCGAACCTGAATCTTCCTCCAGGAAGCCTAGGATGGCCAGTCATTGGGGAAACCTTGAAGTTTTTGAGATCGGGTCATGAGGGCAGGCCGGAATTGTTCATAAGGGAGAGAATGGAGAAATATGACTCGAGGGTGTTCAAGACCTCAATGCTGGGAGAGCCCATGGTTGTGTTCTGTGGGGCAGCTGGGAACAAGTTCTTATTTAGCAACGAGAACAAGGACGTTCAAGTGTGGTGGCCCACCTCTGTAAGGAAGCTCTTGCGCTCCTCTTTGGTAACCAAGGTTGGTTATGAAGCAAAGACCATGAGAAAGCTGCTCATGAGTTTCCTTAATCCAGAAGCGCTCAAAAATTACTTGGCAAAAATGGACACCGTTGCCTGCTGCCATATTAACACTCACTGGCAAGGTAGTTTCTCTTGCTTGCTAGGAATTAATGCTTAGATCGTGTTACGTGGACTATAATTAGAACCCCTGGCGCACTCCAAGCTCAGAGGTTCTATTTTTCCTTACTCTCTATAAGAGATTTTGGCTGCAATCGTGATAGTCGATATCATGTATGCTCACTGGTAAGCATAGAAAGGAAGCGACTGAATGGTAGGCAGAAACAGTTGAAGCATAACACAGCATACAGCTAAATTCTCATTTTTAAGACTACTGACTGTGCATTCTATAAATTCTCTTATTCACATTTCCCGTCATATAAAGAATTCGTCAGACGTTAGATATCGTAGATCTGCCTTTGTTTTATGAGCTAGCTTCTTCCTGCTTTAGGAGTCTACTGATTGTGCCACCATTTTGTCATTTTTTCTCTTATTACTTCATTCTTAAGAAACTGAAAAGAGAAAAAAATCATTTTAATGACCTTCCTAACTTTACTTGGATTGTGAAGGGAAAGAAGTAGTGCTTGTGTATCCCACGGTGAAACAATACGCCTTTGAATTGGCTTGTTGCTTATTTGCAAGCATTGAAGATCCCACCCAGGTATCTAGACTTTCACCACAATTTGATGAGTTCCTCAAAGGGGTGATAAGCTTCCCCATCAACTTACCTGGGACAAGGTTTCACTGTGCAATGAAAGCGGCAAATGCAATAAGGGAATTACTAAAGCTGATCATAAAGAAAAGGAGAATCGATTTGGAAGAGAATAAGGCCTCACCTACCCAAGACCTCCTCTCATGTTTGCTAGTTACATCTGACAGCAGCGGGAGGTTTTTGACCGAGATAGAGATTATAGATAACATACTACTGCTGCTATTTGCAGGTCATGATACATCTAGATCAGTCATAACATCGGTCATCAAGTATCTTGGCCAGATGCCTCATGTTTATGAACAAGTGTTGGAAGGTTAGTGATAAAATGCGTATAAATTATTACTGCAAGTTTACAATGCCAGAAGCTTGATGTTGTGTTTATGACAGAACAACTAGAAATTTCCAAGGGCAAAGAGGCGGGGCAGTTGTTGCAATGGGAGGATATTCAAAAAATGAAGTACTTGTGGAATGTCGCGTCTGAAGTGCTTAGACTATCTCCTCCCGTGACAGGTTCTTACAGAGAAGCTTTGAACAATTTCACCTATGCCGATTATACCATCCCTAAGGGGTGGAAGGTACACACGTGTTCTTGTCTTTGATAATCTATGTCATCATATTTAAAACATGAGTGACCCTTCCTTTGGCAGTTGTCGTGGAGCACTGGTTCATCACACAAGGACCCGAAATTGTTCCCAGAACCTGACAATTTTGATGCTTCGAGGTTCAAAGGAACAGGACCTGCCCCGTTTTCATATGCTCCTTTCGGGGGAGGACCTCGAATGTGTTTGGGGCAAGAGTTTGCACGGCTTGAGATTCTCGTGTTCATGCATAACATGGTGAAAAGATTCAAGTGGGAGTTATTGATTGCCAACGAGAAGTTCCTGTACGATCCCATGCTAAAACCTTCAAAAGGACTTGCAATCCGTCTTCAGCCTCTCCAAATCTAGCCATGGCTCTGTCATGCTAAAAGTATCAATAACAGAGCGTGGCTCTGATGCTATGCGGAATGCGGGAGCATTTCTTTTGTCATGTCTTGGTAAATATTTTTAGTAACTCGCAGCTTCATCCACTGCTCCGCTATGAAGTTTCCTCTTCCTTTTATTTTAGCATGTCACAGTCAATAGAGTTTTTTTTTTTTTTTTGCTAAAAGTGATGGCTAGAAGCCTACATTACAAATAAGAAATTACACATAAGGGAAATTTAATCCCAAACACTCACTGTCCACCCAACATTGTTGTAAAAATGAGCAATTTTATAGCCCACAAATTTCTTAGTAGCGAGCCTAGCTACATAAGAACATAATCTAAGATCCAAATGATTCAAGTAAAGAGAGGAACAATCTGAACAGCAGTAAATGAGGGAGACCTATTGTTCCGGTATTATACAAGCGAGCAGCAATCTCTCGCAATTATATATATTGCTTAGACAACTCATTAGCTCCATTGATATATGCTTCCATGTATTTGGTGTGGCAAGACTATTTGACTTCATTTCTTATTAAATCCGAAGAGCGACTTAAGGGCATTGATGGCATTTTCATTGATAAATGATTCGTCAAATCTTTTCACAAGAGGATCAAATTCCGGTGATGCCCTTGTATTGGCCAGGTCAGGATCCGTCTTGATTCTCTGTTAACAGAATAACAATTTTTTAGACATCTTAGCTGGTTTGCCAAGGAAAGTGATCAAATATTTTACAGACTCGCAAGTCACCTTAAAGTCTTCAAACCCTGCTTCCATAGCATCTTCAAGCGCAGAAAGCGAAGCTTGAATCTGTACGAGAAACTATTCAGTTACTTGACCGACTCATAATTCATCTATCTATAGATAAGGCAACTTATGGGAGAATATTGTTTTAACGGGTTAGCCAAGCAGGGTTAAAAACAAATATGCAGATATCCTTGGTTAATGCTGGCCAGCTTTGCAATGCCATGTTCAATCAGAACTAAACCAAAAAATAAAAAGCATGAGCAATGATTGCAAAATAAATATGAAACGGCAACAAATGTATACCTTATTTAGCTTGGAGTAACAACAGGCAACATTGTAACTTGCAACCGAAGCTTCCACAGGTTCTGGCTTTGACCCCAAAACAGACTCGAATTTCTCCAATGCTTCCTCATATTTGGCATTTCTTCATTATTTATTCCAAGCAGAGAGAGTAAAAAAAAAAAGGGAATGTCAGGCAGACAAAAACAATTACTTTTTTAATTTATATAAATTTATTTTAGTGTGTTTGAAAAACAAAGTAAATTTTAACAATTTCATTACAGCATGGAAGGTTTCAAATAGAAAATGGCAGATATAGAAAGAAAATAACCTGGATTTTTTTTTTTTTTTTAAAAGAAAGGAAATAACCTAAGATTCAAGGAAAAAAGTCTCTCTTATTCTACTGATAGAAGACCAAGTGCGTGTTTGGGATACCGGTGGTAAAAATGACTTATAGTCAATCTGACTTGTGGAAAAGTCAGATTGTGAAATATGATTTATGTTTGGAAAGTCAGACTGTGAAATATGATTTAGGGTACTCATTGATATCAAATAAATACTTCATGATCTTGAAAATTATTTTTAGTACCAATCAGAACCTTAAAATATTTTTGAGGGTATTTACTGGTACTAAAAAAATATTTCAGGATACCAAAGATACTAAAAAAATACTATATAATCTTAAAAAATTATTTTTAGTACCAGTCAGTACCCTAAAATTATTTTTGAAAAAGAGAGACAGGAACGTTGTATAGAACACAAAAGAGAGAGAGAGATCTGTTACTGTAGCTACTTTTGAGAAGGTGCTTCTCCAAAAGCTCCAAAAAGAAGCTTATGAAATAAATCCCTTTTCACTCAAAAGACCAATTGGGTACACACCTCGACCAAACATGTCAAAATTTTCAAACAGTCTCATAAGTCCGATTGGACCTTCAAATCAGACTTATGGGCTATGAAAAGTTATTCCAAACAAGCTCCAAATATCACTTGCAGACAATTACTGAGCATAAAGCAGTTTACAAGTTTTACATATTTATATATAGCCCTACCACAGACCTATAGCGTCCCACATTAAACCAGAATCATGTCTCAGGCACCTGATTCCTAAAAAATAAATATACAAGGCAAAGTACAGGAAGAAATTACTAAATTTAATACAGTTTCGGATCATGAATAGAGAAACCAATTTGATATATAATATGAACAAAATATAACTTGAATGCATAATTTTGAAATGGTAAGTAGTAGATCCTGATTTTCATTTTAAAGATCAGACTTGCAAGGAAGGCAGAACTAAATAAGCCAAAGACAGCCAGAAAGATGCTTTTGAGTTTTCTAGTCTTACTTGTATAGTTGCAATCCTTCTGTCAGGTCCTTTTCCCTGCGCTCTTTCTGCTCCCTTTTCCTCAAGACATTTTGCATCTGAAATTTTTGAAAGTTTGAGGAATGATATTGGTTGTGCCCCAATCAGAAGTACAGTTGTGGTGTCTTTCTATGAGAAATACAATATCTCATTCAGAACAACTAAGGAGTACTAGCTTGCAGTTCTAGTATCATGACACATACTTGAATTTCCCTCACTCTGTTACTGATTACACCAGAGTTCCTCTCAGCTCGGATAATCTCCTTTTCTGTTAACTCACCTGTGTTGTCTAACTTTCCTGTCAAAAAGAAAAATGCTGACCTAAGGGTTAAAATATCAGAGTTCACCAGATCAGCATATAGTGCAAATGCAACATAAGATCACTTTCCATTATGGTTATAAAAACATGAACTGAAATTAACCATATCTCTTCTGCATTTTCATAAGTAACGGGCCAATTCTCTGGCGAATTGTATACATCGTCCTGCCATATTCTGCAGCTGGCCAAATTTCTGTCCCAAAAACTGCACTGCATATATCGAAATTTTTCCTCACATCTCAACCATATAAACATTAAGCATAAAACATGAAGTACTGATTTCTCATCTTGAGATAACTTTCAAATCAGCAAACGTAGACAGACAAAAAATAATTTTGATAATTTCTTGTCCCTCAAGAACTTGGGATTTTGAACATGAGTCTAAATCTAAGGTGCTTTTGTACCAGAGTAAAGAGTTAGTCAGAGCTAATATCCCCCATAAAAATTAAACCATGGCTAAATAAGGCATTCATTAAATTATCTTAGCCAAAATATCCTAGCACTACTCATTTGGCTTATCTCACCCGATAGACCTATTCCACACTTTATAAGGGGAGGGGTTTTCATCTCCTCGTCCAGACCTATTTGCCATATCATTAAGCATCTACTATATGGTGTCAACAAACTGAGCTTTCATTGGTTGCGCACAAAAATCGCCCATGGGAGATTATCATGATTCACAGAGGCTGATTCTTAGGTTCTCTCAGACCATCTTACAGGATTCTAAGATTATGAGCTAAGAGTTCCATCTATCATATCTTTAAAACTTGTGTGTGTGTGTGTCCCACAAAGATCATAAGTGCGTGATTTTGGTTCTAATTAAGGCACCCCACCATTAAATTCTACCAAAGCGATTGACAGAGAACTTTCAAAATTCAAGTGCTTGCTTAGGCGGTCGATACAAAAAAGAAAAAAAAAAAAAAAAAAGATCGTTGTAGCTAATAAAAGACACAGAACCATCATGGACAAATAAGGACTCTGGCATCGCTTGAAGGAAGAAATTTAAAAAGAAAAGGAAGACAAAGAACACCTGGTGGCAATTACTTTATCCCCAACAGTGAACTTTCCACTCTTGTCAGCGGATCCTCCCGGCGCAATCGCATCAATATAAGTTCCACCACCCCGACCCTTTGCAAATTTGAGTCCGTAAGGCTGCTCTATCTCCACCTCATATTCTTCGTATGGCTCTTCTTCTCCTTCCCCTGCTTGGCTCTTTTCATTTTCCTGTTTCGAAGTTTGAGAACCAAGCTCGGGCGACGCTTTAACAGCAAAGAGGAACGATTTTGGGAGAAGATTATCAGTGAAGCAAGAAGCAGTGAGATATGGGATGTTTCTGGAAGAAAAGAACTTGATGGTTGGAGGATACTGAGTTGAGTTTTGGATAGTTCTGGGCAATGTAGGTGAAGTGTAGAGATGTGAATGTCCACTGGTAGTGGTAGACAAAGACATGATTATCATATCTTTGGCTCTAACACAGTTGAAGTGCGGAATTCTGGAGAAGAGAAAGCGTATCCTTTATCTTGTTTATGCGATGGGGACCCTCAACAGGAATGAGATGTTCGGATCACAGATTGTTAGTGGCTCTAATCTTCGCAGGCGCTGGCGCGCTCTTCTTTGGATTCACTTATCAGACGCCACGTGTATATTGGGTGCTTTTGCATTTGATGGAATGTAGAAATAAAGAAATGAAGTTCGCCCACAGCGGAACATCCAAAGCTAGGTATGGGGCGCTCTCAACCCATAAGGACCGTCCAAATTTAATTGCCTATTTCTCCCTTAAAACTATGGCATATACCTTTATCCCTATTGGTAATGGGACATCCCTCTTGAGCCCTCCTTGCTCCGCGGGGAACGCGTTTCCCTGCCTACCCTTGGGATAGGCAGGGGTGCCCAACCCATCTGGGCCATATCGTATTTATTTGAGAGATATTGCTGATGTTTGGAAGGGAGTATATCTTAGTTATTTGATTTCAGTAAAAAATGATGTGAAGGTGATAGTTTGCATTAGCTTTTCCTCTCATTAAGTATGTTCTGGACTGTCAGATTCACGTTATCTTTCGAACTCAACCGATTCTTACAGAACACAACACAAATAAAACGGGTAAAAATTATAAATCATCAACTCCACAAAAATCCAAGACATCGCTCTATCTAGTGCGTACCACGCTAGGCAGCCGCGGTACTTAAAAAAACACTGATTACAAAATTTGTTGGAGGAAAAATAAAATAGCGTTCTCATCTCCAGTTTGTTCCTGCCGTTGCTCCTCACATGCCGTATCCTGAGAGAAGGGAAAGCATCGTCAGTTAACAGATGGAGTGAAAAGAAAAAAATTACCAATAAAACATTGCTCAAACAAAACATTCAAATATGCAGGATACTTGGGAGTATTCTCAGACTGGGTTGCAAATACCCACAAATCCTGGTTATCTGCTACACTCAATATCGAACTTGCTCTTCGTCAGCTACATACCTGAATTGTCCATAGGGTTGCCAGCCGGTACAGGCTCGGGCTCCTTAATCTCAACAACCACACAGTCCGACATCAAGAAAGTTTTGGCCACAGAGGCTGCATGTTCCAGGCAACATCTGACTACCTGCGTGACAAAAGCAGTATTAGGTTTCATATCATGCACTATATTCATTTTTTTAACCCTGGATGTCATCCGAGACCTCTCACTTGTGATTGTCGAATCACTGCTTAAGCTACTCCAGGATAACATACTCCAACACATACCCAAGAATATTAAAATGTGATTCGCACTATTTAATATCACATGCACTCTCCAGTCAGAAAAAAAAATGCTAGCACTCGAATCATGGACATCTGAAGTAGAAGTATCCGCCAACTCAACTTAGGCATGAGTCCCCTAAATAAATGATTGGGAATTTGGTTTTCAACTTTCATGACCTTCTGCCTTAACACCCCATACAAGGTTTAACTTTTGTGAACAATGAAAAAATACTCCTCGATACCAAACCAAATGCAGATGAGCTAAAACTAAAAAATTCATGGCAGTATTTGGGCAGTAAATCACCTTTGTTGGGTCAATGATCCCAGCAGCCATTAGATCTTCATATTTTCCAGTGGCAGCGTTATATCCATATCGTGGATTATCACTGGACAAAACCTGAGCACAAAGTACAACTCAGTCATAGCAACACAACTAAAATTGATAGGGGAATAGTGAATTCTATCTCTAACAAGTGAGACTACCTTTTCACTGACCACACTACCATTTACACCAGCATTCTTGGCAATTAATTTTAGAGGGTAACTAAGAGCTCTTTTTACAATATCTGCGCCAACCTGCAACAAAGAACAATAATGTTGTACACTTATAAGTTAAGCAAAAGAAAATTTGTTATTGAACAAAGAACACCAGCAGCCATGAAAATTTCTCAGAGCAAAAGCACACAAATATCTCCGATAACAACTCTTATTCCAATAAGTGAGGTCGGCTACATAGATCGCACGACACCATTGTGTTCTATCAACAACCAAATCTCTAATTAAATTGTTAATTACCAAATCTTTAGTTACAATGTTAACCCTCAATAACAACATTGAGCAGGTCATCCTCTAGCCCTTTTCACAGGACGCCATACTGCTTGATCTACCATTATTAATGACACATCCAATGACCTTTTTTGTACATGTCCAAACCACAAGCACACAAATATATCCACCACTAAGAAAATTAAATACTTTCCAAATCATTTAAGTGGCTTACTTTTTCCTCATCATTTTGAAGGCCTTCCTTGATAGCATCCACCTTAGATGCAAGTCTCAACAGCGTGCATCCACCACCAACTACAATACCTTCTTCAACAGCAGCCTGTACGCCAACACAAAAGTTAACTCGTGTCTAGAATAACCTAAGGAGGAAGAGATGTCCACATTTTGGAAAATAAATTGTCACCTTCGTGGCATTTAGAGCATCTTCAACTCTCAACTTTTTTTCCTTGAGCTCAGTCTCAGTCTGTGCTCCAACCTGAACAGAGCAAAAATATTGCATTACGAGAACCAATGTGGCAGGCAAAGTGAACACTGGTTAATTATCAGGTGCTAGTACATTTACCTGTATCACAGCCACACCACCTGACAATTTTGCAATTCTTTCATTAAGCTTCTCCTTTTCATACTCCTGCTCTGCAGCCTACAGTAACATGCAAAAACCTTGTTAAAAATCCAGGGGAAGATTATTATCTCTCCAGTCTAGCTCGTATCTCATGCTAACAATTATGTGTACTCCCCTGCACATGTAATGTCCATCAACACAACAAAGCTATCGCACGCAGGGGGCATGTGCTTGTGCATGTAGAGAGACAGATATGGATGGATGCAAACCTCAATTAGGTTTCTAATTTGTGCAACCCTCTTGTTTACAGCTTCTTGGGTGCTCCCATCACCAACAATTGTTGTAGTATCCTTAGTAAGCACCACCTTGGAGGCTTGACCCAGAACTTCCTTTCCAACTTTATCTAGAGTAAGGCCAACCTCATCTCTGACTACAGTACCTGCCAATTGGAAATACACATGCTTGTGAGCTTCTGGGAACATGGGAGACAAAGCAACACCCATACACTTCCTACTTTGACACTCAAACAGAGGACACCAAATTAGTGAATGTTAAAGACCTCCAGTCAAGATGGCAATATCATCAAGGTACTGGCTCTTTCGCTCTCCAAATCCAGGGGCTTTAAGGGCTGCAATCTTTAATGCTCCTCTAAGTTTGTTCACAACAAGAGTTGCTAAAGCTTCTTGTTCAATGTCTTCCGCTATAATCAAAATTGGGAATCCATTTCTAATAGCCTCTTCCAGAATGTTAATCAGATCCCTTGCATTTGTTATCTTTTTATCAACTAATAGCAACTGCATAAAACAATGGTCACATAAGAGATAAAGACATAAATAAAGATTGTTGACAATACAGATGAGGAAAGTCCAATGCCACACCTTGCAGTTTTCATATTCAACAGCCATTTTCTCACTATCAGTAACAAAGTAAGGTGAGATATATCCACGGTCGAATTGCATCCCCTCAACAACATAAAGACTGTTCTCTGCACTTTTCCCTTCCTCAAGAGTGACAACACCCTTCCTACCAACCTTACTCATTGCTTCAGCTATCATATTACCTACTTCATAGTTATTTCCTGCACTTACTGCTGCCACATCTGCCAACTCACTATCTTCAACCTGCATTCCATTCAACCATAAAATCTTGAATAAAAGACACGAATGAAATTGCAGAATTTATGCAGAAATACGAAGAGTTGCATATTATATAGTGATAATGCTGGATTAAAAAAAAACCATAACCTCTTTGGACATCTGTTTTAGCTCAGTTACAAGAGCCTTTGTAGTCTTCTCAATGCCACGAGTGATCAGTACAGGGTTAGCACCAGCTGCTACAACCTGCAAATTTAAATGATGAGTCAAAACTCATAACAGCTTTATCAATCTTAAATAATACTAATTTAAATATACAACATAAAAAGAACCACTTTTCAATTTTCTGATAAAATTTTAATTGCAAGAAACAGAAAAAGTAATATCTATTAACATTAGAGGCATCTTGAACTAAAGAACAAACCTTGACACCTTCTGCAATAAGACCCTGGGCAAGAACAACAGATGTAGTGGTTCCATCACCAGCCAAGTCATTTGTCTTGGCAGCCGCTTGCCTCACCAACTTGGCACCGATGTTCTCCACTGGATCCTCCAATTCAACCTTTCAGAGGTGTAAGAAGGGGCACGGCAGTTATAATATGTCTCATATATTTGATAGACAACAATGCAAAATGTAATTTGAAGCATCCAGAAAAATCTCAGGTCATCTGAGAATGAAATGAACCAAAACTTGTGGCATGAGAAAAACAGAATACTGAGACGTTATACTGAATTCGTAAATTGTAAATTAATTACATAAACCACAATTGTGACACAAATCAAAAACATCTTAGAGAAGGGGAGGGGAGGGTAAACCTCTTTGGCCACAGTCACCCCATCATTAACAATCTTGGGGGAGCCATACTTGCTCTCCAGAACAACATTCCTACCCTTGGGGCCAAGTGTAACTCCAACAAGATCTGCAAGCTTGTTGACACCACTCTGAAATAAAGAAAGATGTCATGGTACTAGGAATTAAATTATATCATCAGAGGACCCTTAATCAAACTTCAAATGAGTGAGAAAAAAGGTCTTCATCAAAGGCTCACTTGCAATCTCTTAATGGTTGACCCATCTTTATTGAAGTGCAACTCCTTTGCCATGGCAGAAATCATGAGAGATCGATTTCTCCTTACAAGTAAATTATGTCTTCTACCAAAGGAAAATGAAGAAATAGAGGCAGATGAGGAAAGCTTCCTATCTGTTACTCGGCCCCCAGGGGAAGAAAAATAGCCAACTGAAGACATTGCTGTGAAAGTTGAACCCATCACTTCTGAAAACTGAATGTCAAATCAACCGCCCTCTATCAGTAGACCCAAATATGTCGTGCTAAAGAAAAGAGAAGCAATGGGAAACAACTAAACGCGCGCATCCACAAAAAGCACTCTCAGTTACGCAAGGAAGGTAGATCTTCGAAATGGTCATAAAACTGATCGCTGGTTTAAAAAGAAAAACACTCACACCTCTCTTCAGTTCACGCAACATTGTCATTTCAATTTTTAAACTTTGCAAACTAAGGTAGCAATGCTCAGTTGGAAAACACGAATGTTATTATTCAACAACCACTGAATGAGACAAGCATTGGCCGAATCTTTCAGGAGGCTGCGTCAAGCTTTTTAAGAGTCAGATTCCAGAAAGAAAGGCTACATGCCACAGCGATTAGATGGAAGTAAGAAGAACGCAGTAAGGGAGAAATTGGGGGAAATGTCATACACACAAGCATATCAACCGCTGTCATCAATAGTTACAAATTCAGCTATATAAAGTTCATTGAAAACTTCGCAACCTCTCAACCAACTCTCGTCTACCAACAGATTTTCGGCAATCACGGCCAGGGGTAAAACTTGCATTAAATTTTTAGACGCACTAAAATTAACCCAACAAAGAAGAAAAAGATATTGAACAGAAAGTCAGTCTCACATTATATTGATTTACGGATGAAATAAACAAGAAAATAACAATTTGAAACTCAAAAGCAATACAACGGGATGACAACATCAACGAAGAAAATTGACCGGAGTAAAGAATGGAAACTTGAGGTCGAAATGCTGAGCAAATGAACCGAGATGAGTTAATAATACCAGTAGGGGCTCTGCGTGTCGTAGCTGATTAGGGTTTAAAGGGGAGGGTAAGGAGAGGAAGGGTTTTGGATAACACTCAGCAAGAAGAATGCAGTGCCAAGTTGGGCAGGGAGCACGATGCCTTTAACGATGAAATGCGAGAAGCCGAAGGAAGGACGGAAGGATTAGGTTTACTGGTAATAAATAGATAAAAGGCCAGGGATGCACCTCTTGAACCTTCTGTTTCATCCACGCCGTTAGATTCCATTTGCTGCTCATGTGCTTCTATTTGTCTTACTCCCGAATAATCTAGAACCTCTTCTTCTTCTCTCTCTCTCTCTCTTTTTTTTTCTTTTTCCGAATAACCCCTTCCCTCCTAAGTTCTGATATCCACTACCGTTGGCAAAAAAAAAAAAAAAAAAAAAAACTTCCATGAGTTGACTTTTTTGAAAATTAATGAAATTAAATTAGTTAATCATATTATTTATCAGTTTATAAGTCAAACAGAACATCATTAAGCCAAGCATGTCATGCATTACAGGCAACTTAAGCCGATGGAATTCTTTAATGCAAAATTGAATATATTTTAAACATGGATTACATTTATGAACATATTTGGTTTCAGTGTTAAGTATTGTGCTTAACTCTTTCAACTCAGCATATTATTTTTATTGATTTAGATGACTCAGATTTAAGTTTTTTTAAAATGATGATTTTTTAAATAAAAAATCATTTTTAAGAGGAGAATAATTAAAATATTATCTTTATTTTAGATTTTATACTCGTTAAAATAATTTTTATTAAAAATATAAAATTTTAAAAACTCAAATCTGAACATCCAAATCAAATCTGACGGCCCAAATATAATGAGTGGGGAGAGCAAAACACTAATCCAAATTCCTTATGAATTCATCATCCCATGTATTGGGCGGGGAAAGTAAATGCTAGCATATGTTCAACAAGAAAAAACACCAATAGTTCAACTTTGCCATATTCAGTAGCTGATTTTATGGGGAATGGCTTCTCTCCTTTGTTGTTGATATCTTTTAATTTTTGTGAGTTAAGTTATATTGCTTTCCAATATCCTAAAGTAGTTTTTGGTGCATCAAACGCAGTCTTACGGTCCTAAATATATGACAGAGGTAATATCACTTAGTATCTTGGAATTAAATTTTGATTCATCCAACACCCTAAAATATTTTTCTAGAGCACTCGATGTCCTAAATTAAGGATGCTTAATATTCCTGAGAAAAATACATTAAGGTAAAATTACACAAAACATTACTTTTTGACATCAGGTTCTATTGAAAAAACACTTGCTATTAGGAAACTAAACTAGTTTGAGATACTGGGTTCCACTAGGAAAACTCATTCTATTAGTAGCACTCACTATTTTTAAACTAGTTTTTTATGCATCCAGCACCATAAAAAAATTCCTAATAGAACTCAATATCTTCAGCTAGATTATTTTCCTAGCAAGTATTTTTTTTTTCAATATCACCTGTGTCAAAAAGTAATGTTTTGTGCGATTGTACCCTCAGTAATTTTTTAGCAGCATTAAGTGTCCTAAATTAAGGATACCGAGTACTGAAAATAATATTTTAAGTGTTAGATACACCAAAAGCTATTTCAAAATACTAAATACCACTGAAAAAAATATTTTGGGGCCCTAGGTATAACTCAAAAAAATAAAAAGCAACTACAACCAATTTTTTATGTGGATGACATTTACGTCAAAGGACGGTTGCCGTGCTTGGTTAGAATAGTAATTGAAACCTTTAAAAGCATCTTTTTAATTGTGATTTACGGTATACAAATAGATATATAATAAGAGTTTTATCTCGATTTACGTAAATAAGTACTTTTAAAAACAAAAAAAAAAAACTGCAAAGGACAGAAGCCATCCCGATTTTTATGAACGGTAAGTTGATAGCAATGACATGTATGTGTACCCTTGTTTGATAGGGATTTTAAATAATTATAATAAGCACGCGACAAATGTTTTGCTACCCTCAGTGGTTTTTTCTTTATATGGTCAACGAAGGAAGGGGGTCAGTCGTCAAAGGTGAAACTTCACAATATACAGATATGGATGTACCTGTTTAGATTGAGGTTGGTTGATACAGAACTCGAAAAAAAAAAGGGGGGGGGGGGGGGGGGTTGGAACGAAATAGCCCATTTTCCATGCAAAACCTCTCTCTCTCCAAACCAGAGAAAAGAAGAGCTAGCCATGAGGGATTATTCTGGGTTGAGGAACCTCACTGATGATGGTCAATGTTTTTCCAATAGAAACATCATTGTGAAGCTGCAAAGGCTCCAATGAATCTACTATATCTCGCATTAAAGGCCTTGCTTTAGGATTGCGATTCAAGCAATGATAAGCTAGCATTGCGGCCTTGTGAACTCCTTTTATAGGATACTCGCCTTCCAGTCTAGGATCAATTATATTCAACAATTTCTTCTTTTCCTTCAGCAAGGGAAGAGCCCAATCTGCCAGGTTCTGCTCCCGAGCCGGCCGTGACTTATCTAGAGATTTTCTTCCGGTCAGAAGTTCAAGAAGAACAACACCAAAACTGTACACATCACTTCTAGGGGTCAGATGACCTGCACAGTTTATGCTTTCAGTGTCAATATATATAGGAAAATCGCAATCGTTCATCAGCTTCAAAACTAACTTTACCAGTCAATATGTATTCGGGTGCCGCATATCCATAAGTTCCCATTATGCGAGTAGAGACGTGAGATTTGTCGCCAACAGGTCCATCCTTAGCAAGGCCAAAGTCAGAAAGCTTTGCATTGTAGTCCTGCTCTAGATGAAGCACGTCGTACGATCAAGATTGTTAGTTGAAACGTGGCTTGCTCTGCTAAGAGAGCAGCCTTTGCTATACAAGAGAAGCAGCTAAAGTTTTTGTGCACAATGTCAGGCATGTTCTGTGCTTTATGCAAATATTATGTCTTCTGCATCCTCATTTAAATATAAAAAGAGATGGCAACAATCTTGCCTGTCTTATATATTTTCACCTTTGTGTAAGAACATGCGTGCTTCAGAACACAAGGAATACTGAACAAGCCATGCACACCAAATTTATTTCTCGAGAGATGCTTACAACCTTTGTTTCAAGTCATTCCTTTATCAAAAGTACTTATATGTTCATCTTAAAATGCTGGATCTTACCTATCCTGGATTCCATTCAAAAGGGCGAGTTGGGCTGATTTATTTTTTAGCCTGCTAAACTCTACTCGTCTTCTGTTTGTCTGTTTTATGATGGCAGAGCTCGGATGAACTATAGGTATCAGGCATATATACAGGACCTTAGGTTCTTTCCTCCACATAGAAGAAATACCATTTGCTCCCATGAGTGATCAAACTAAGCCAAAGTTACGCATAGATTAGCTTATTCTGTGCTAATTCCAAGTAGAAGACCAGACTATGGACGTCAACATATTATCACCTTCTAATATATGCTTTCATTTTTCTTAAAAAAAATGCTCTCCCGCCTAATTAGTCTCACTATGTAATCAATGCATATACTCACTCAAAGAAAAAGACTTTCCTCTTTACATTTAATTGAAGACATAAACCCTTTAAATTTACTGACCAGGTCCAATAATATATTTGATGTCTTAAAGTCACGATAGATAACAGGCTTTTCTGCTTCATGAAGAAATGCAAGCCCCTTGGCAGCGCCAAATGCGATCTTCATTCTTATAGACCATGGTAGGGGAAGCAATACTCCTTCAATATTTTAATGAAGATGTGTATTAGTTATGAATATAAATATCGTACAGGCAACTGAAATCAACAAGGAAGCATATGACTTGAGTCACTTAACATCTAATTACTATGACGTGTAAAGGGTTATGCCCGGAAGTTTTCACTAAAGGACAATTTTTTGCCGAAAGTGTAAAAAAGAGAGCAATTTTGCCTTGGCCGTTATCCCAATTAATTTTAACCGTTAATTGACTAAATATGATGAGCTGAAAGTTTTAAATCTAACTTTGAAAAAAGATTAAGTAGATGACACATAGACTTCGGTGCAAATTTACACCTTAACAAAAATACGTGGATGACATGTAAACTGTTAGCTTATCATATTTGGTCAACTAACCATCACAATTCACTAGGATAACGGCCGAGCAAAATTACTCCTTTTTTGACACTTTTGGGGCAAAATTGTCCCTAAACCCGACGTGTTAATTAAAGGTCTGTTTGGTATGAGGGATTTGGATGGGAGGGGAGGGGAGGGAAGGGAAAATTGGAGAAGTGGGGTTACAAAATTTTAATAAAAAGAAGATGTAAGACAAAAAGGTAATAAAAATTAATTAACTTTTAACCCCACTTCCCTCTTTTCTTAATTTCAACTCAAAAAAATTTCGCTCCTCTCATACCAAACAAGCCCTAAGGGGTTTATCAAGAAATGGCTTCTGGTTTTGGCTATAACATTTTGTCTCAAATAATGCAAAGAAAAAATAAAAGGTGGGTTTCGAGCACATCAATGCTCTTTCCAATCCCATAGATACTGACAGTGTTTAGGATCTAAATGACAAGTTACATTCAGAAATCTCTAAATTGGTTATGATCGTAATTTGTTCTAGATTTGTTCTTTTAGCCAAACAGAAAATGATACAGAAATTCTATCTGTGCTATTTAAAGATTTTAATATAACTGCAGCATAGTTGCTGTCTACACCACATCCACATGATTAGATGTCTCGATGCAGTAACAAAGAACCAATTGTAGATGCATTGCAGAAGAAAATTTATTGGTGAGTGAAATGCAACGTCTATGCATTACCACCCTATGTCCCAGTTCTGTGCATGACCTTGGATAACTCACACCCCTAGCATCAAATAAAAACAGGAGTTTCTTTGAAGATATGTATTGTGACCCAATACTGAAAGGAAAGGGAGAAGTGGAATGGAACACTTACTGGAAAAGAGATTATTTTCCACACTTCCTCGGGCCATGTACTCATATATGAGCACCCTATGTTCGTCTTCGCAGCAGTATCCAATTAATTGGACCAAATTTGGATGAGAAAGCTGACCAAGAAATATGACTTCCGCCTGGAAAACAACGAAGGTTCAGGCAGTGAATGAAAACCGAAAGATCCAGATCACGTATATTCATAATATAACATAACAAACAGATTACCAGCCATTCTCTGTGCCCTTGATGACTGTTGTTACCATCATGTACCTTGACAGCTACAGTAAGAGGAGGAAGGCCCTCTCTGACGTCCTCAGATATAAAACCCTTGTAAACACTTCCAAATCCTCCTCCACCCAAAAGACGATCTTGCCTAAAATTTCCAGTCATTACCTTTAGTTCATCGTACGTGAAGGCAATCAAAGGCTTTGCAGCTGAATCACGGCGTAGGACTTCTACTTCTTCGGGGTTGGATGGTAACTTGCTATCATCGTTCCTTGGTTTGATGGCGTGAATTTGGTCCTTGGGTGAGTCTACAAGAAAAATGGGAGGGAATGATTTACACTGCTATCTCGTATCGACACTAAGAAAAAGTGAGATAAAACCACGGGTTATCGTCGTAACAATATCAGTAAACTTTACCGCCTAGACTAGTACGATACGAGCACTGGTTGCAAAGATTACGAACGGTTTATGTTTAACAATAAAATATTACATGCTAGTTCACGAATCAAAATGAGTTTAGATTCAAAGAAACCTACTTGAATTCAATTTCGCCACTAAGGAAAACTGCATCGTAAAAGATAGGCTTTCAAAAGCATGCGCATAGATTTTTTGTAAAGCAATAGAAATATATATATTTTTAAAAGCCTCCACAGTGAAAGTGTATCCAAGATAAGACTCAAGGCACTACTGTGAGAGGTGATCTGCCGTCCACTACATACAGACATGGGAAGGACAAAACCACCCACTTCTAAAGCAGACGTAACGAAAAGGTCAACGGAGCTCAATCCACAAAAATTCCATTCAAAATTAATCTTTTACAAAATAACAACAACAACAACAATAAATAATTTGGCGAAAACGTGCAACTTCTAAATCAATTTTGAGTTTCTCTTCGTTGCTAGTTGTTGTGAACATCTGCAAAATATAAGCATGACTTGCGTACATTAAACCCCGGGATTCAAAAGTTGTAATAAATTCATCGATCTAATTAACGGAAAACCGACGCGCAAACGAGAGGGGGGACGGAAACTCAGTTTGTGTGCGCGACAAAAGGAAAGAATCGGAACGTTGTGAACAGAGAGATGGTACCTAAGAAATTTGGTGTGCGGACAAATGGTTCTTCTCCAGCGAAACCAAGGAACAGAGGAATCGCCGACAAATAAGGAAGAATAAGCCAATCTTAGAAAAGCAGGAAGAAGAGAGATAGTCATACCTGACTTAGCATTGGACGACACTCTGTAAACTGAGGATTCCCGAGAAAACCAGCAGTTGCCCATTCTAACAAGATCAGACAGAGGCCGCCACCGGCTCCTTTACCAACAACAACCCATCTCAAGAACAAAAAATGGTCTGGGTTCCAGACCCAGAATGTGAGAGGGTTCGATGATGGAAAGAGTGGAAGAGAATTCTGCAATGGCAATGATGGGATGAAAATTGAGTGTTAAGGTGGAAGGAGAGATGGGGCCCAGAGAGCAGAGAAGGGATTTGTAGTGATTCAAATGTGGCTTTGTGCGCTTTCTGTGTTAGTGCGCATAGAAGGTGCACTTGGATTCCCCCACCAATCACTTTCCGTCACTCTCCAACTCACAACCCTCTATCTCCGCCCCTTTCTCACTACTCCAACCTTGAAACTGGGCAACCACCTCCTTACCTAACACCTTTTCTTCCCTTCTATTTTCATTCATCCAACCAATCCAAATGCTCAGGCTAGTAAGGTGGTTTGTTTTAGGAAAATCCCTCAAAAACACCATCTCAATTCTAAAATCCCAAAAAAGTCATGCCAATATATGAAATGATGTATAAAAGATAATATAAGAATCTGAAATATTTAATTTGAAGCAAAAGATATAGTTGTTTTTTTCTCATTCACTTTATCTTTCTTCACTTCAAGTCTTCTCTCTCCTCCTCCTTTATCAAAAATATCGCAAACAGCTTCTCCGCCCCCATTGTCGGCGTCCTCTCCCCATCATCTACAGCATGTCGTTCAACGATCCCTCCTCTTCACACCTCTCTCCCCATCCTCCTTTTCCTCTTGAACTCCACTCTCTCACTCTCTCCACCCCAAATATTGCTTAGTTCAACTTTTTAGGAAAATGAATTGTGTGGCTTTGTTTTTAATTCTTCTTCATGAATTTGGAATTTCAATGAGTGATTGGCGGATTTATTCAAATCGCAACATTGTTATTTCTGGTATTGGTTTCAAGGGATCTTGATTATTTTGGTGTTTATCTAAAATATGATTATTTGGATTAAATCAAAGCTCTATATTGTGACTACACTTTTAAAAAGAACTATCGTAGTTGAACCTATGATGAGAAGAGGTTGTGTATATATAAGAAAAAGATAGAGGTTGTCGCACATAGGCTGCTTGGTACCTTTGCTTGGTTTGAAACACAGCCATGAGGTTGTTGCCTCATCACCTTCACTGTTTAGAATGCACAATTCAAAAGCAGTCAATAGCTTTTCTCATTGGACTAAAAAGAAAATACTACTTAACTAAATGTAAAATGAGTTTGACAAAATTCGTAATAAGATTAACAAGTTTATGAATGGGTTTCACAAGTCTTGTAATGGGTTGAACAAATTCATTCATTAGGTTAAAAACATGACACTCTGGTGAAACCAACATATGAGCCATATCAACAAAACTTATAATGGGATTAACAAGTTTACGAATGGGTTTTACAACTCTTGTAATGGTTTAACGAGTTCATTCATCATGTGAAAAACATGAAACTATGATGAAACCAACATATGAGCACTATCAACAAAACTTGTAGTGGGATTAACAAGTTCATAAATAGATTTTGCAACTCTTGTAATGGGTTTAACAAGTTCATTGGTAAGAGTGACATGTTTTCACTTGATGAAAGAATTTGTTAAACTCATTACAAAAGTTGTAAAACCCATTCATGAACTTATTAATCCCACTACAAGTTTTGTTGATACTATTCATATGTTGGTTTCATCAGAGTGTCATGTTTTTCACCTGACGAATGAACTCGTTAAACCCATTACAAGAGTTGTAAAACCCATTCATGAACTTGTTAATCTCATTACAAGTTTTGTTAATACTGCTCATATGTTGGTTTCACCCGAGTGTCATGTTTTTTACTTGACGAACGAACTTGTTAAACTCATTACAAGAGTTGTAATACCCATTCATGAACTTGTTAATCTCATCACAAGTTTTGTTGATGTTGCTCATATGTTGGTTTCACCGATGTCATGTTTTTCTCCTGACGAATGAACTTGGTAAACTCATTACAAGACTTGTGAAACTCATTCATAAACTTGTTAATCACATTACAAATCTTGTCAAACTCATTTTACATTTAGTCAAGTAGTATTTTTATTTTTATTTTCCAATGAGAAAAGCTATAGACTGCTTCAAACTGTACATTCTAAATGGTGAAAGTAATGAGGCAACGACCTCATGGCCGTGTTTCAAACCAAGCAGCCATCTATGTGACAACCTCTATCTTTTTCTTATGTATGTACAACCTCTTCTTCTCATAGGTTCAACAATGGTGGTTCTTTTTAAAAGTGTAACCACAATATAGAGCTTCAATTTAACCCAAATAATCAAATTTCATATTAACACTAAAATAATCAAGATCCTTTGAAACCCATGCCAGAAATAACAATGTTGCGACTTGAATAAACTTGCTAATCACTCATTGAAATTTCAAATTCATGAAGAAGAATTAAAAACAAAGCCACACCATTCATTTTCCCAGAAAGCTAAACTAAGCAATATTTGGGGTGGAAACCCAGAGAGAGAGGGGGAAGGAAAACGGGGAGAAAGGTATGAGGAGGAGGGATCTTTGAACGACATGCTGTAGATAATGTGGAGAGGCCACTGGCAATGGGGGCGGAGAGGTTGTTTGCGATATTTTTGACAACAAAGGAGAAGGAGAGAGAAAACTTGAAGTGAGAGAAGACAAAAGGAATGAGAGAAAGAGAAGCTATATCTTTTGCCTCAAATTAAATATTTCAGATTCCTACCTTAACTCTTATACATCTTCTCATATACAGGGGCGGAGTCAGGAATTGCAATTATGGGGGGGCGATAATTATAGAATAAAACCTAGGTATTCATAAAATTGCATCTAAGACCTATAAACATTTTAAGATGTTCATTTTAGTCCCTCTATGAAACTTTTAGTAGGGACTAAAGGAAAAATATTGAAAATTTTATAAGAATGAAATGCAATTTCTTAAGAATTTGGGCTCTTTTCTATAATTTAGGGGGGGCCACCCCTAGCACTCCCCTCCCTTCCGCCCCTGCTCATATATTAGCATGACCTTTTTAGAATTTTGGAATTGAGATGATATTTTTAAGGGATTTTTCCTTTCTTTTATAACTTGGGGACAGTTTCACTTGCTCCGCTCACACAATCCCAGCAAGTAGTTAAAAAAAAAAAAAATCAAGACAACATTTTCTTGTCATACTATACCATCTCAATTTAGGCGACATTTTGATTGACCTTCCCATCACCTACTGCTAATAGGGGCCGAAAGTTTAATGAAAATCGATGACCGTAAAGAAGTCAATTCATTGATTGTTATTCTTATTTGTTTAGGATAGTTCTAAATGGGTAGCCATGCATTTCAACTTGCAAAACCTCTATTTACATTCTACATGCATGGCACGACCTTATGATTTTTTATTTTTTATTTATTTTGGATGGTTAAGATCTGTACACTTTTCAAACCTCACTCCGCCACATTAAGAACGTCAAAACATTTATAATCACGCACAAAGGTATATTCGGATCTTTAACTAAATCCTATTAACTCTAACTGTCCACTTGATCAATAGGCAACATGAGCTTTTGTGCCTAACATATTCATGGCGTGATATTTTCAAATCACTTCAGTGTGCAAATACAGGTGGATTGTAGTTGCTCATATTTACCAGAGAATAAACTTTGGGCTCGAGAGCGATTTCTGTAGAATTAGTGTTTGATAACAGATGATGAATCACTGAAAAAACAGAGGAGAGAAGTGACAGAGTATTCACCTCTATTCTTGACATTTGAACAAAACCAATTAGTACTGTAGTACTCGGTTTAAACCCCTCACAATCAATGGTTGTTATTGAATACGAGTTTATGGGAGTGCCAGGAGCAGCAAGTTGTTTCGTCCCTTCCGCTTGGTTGGTCCGATCATCCATGCCAACATGGTTATCCCAATATATAAGAGATCTCCTTACAGAATGACGTAGATAATAGATAGACACCATTGACCCGCTCGCTCTGTTTGGTGATTGTGTTCTTTGTCTCTTTGAGGAATACCACATGATGCGAGTAGCTTCTTTTGCATCAAATAATAGAAATATTTGAATATTTAAGGAAAGTAAGTGAAAACAATTGAGGATATGTTGAATATATTACATATTGTTGAAAGTAACTTCAATTGTCTTCCTTGTTTCTTTGATGACATGCAATTAACTTCAACCTAATTCTTCAGGCAATGTAAATAGATTATTTTTCTTACGCAGATGATTGATATTTAAAATTTTAAATGATTCAAGGCTTATTAAGCTTTCCTGCAAATTTTAGGGTTAAATGGTATTTTTACCCTTGAATAAATATTTAAGCGAATAAATATTTTTTTAGATAATTACTATTCTAAACTATTTAAGCGAATAAATATTTTTTGGGATAATTTCATTTAAGTCCATAGATGAGACTTAATTTTCAATTAGACCCAAGAAATTATGAAATTTTAATTCATTCTTTTAAGCCCAGAATAAAATTAAGTTGGAAGGAAGTTGTCCTAACTATTGAAATGAAAAGTAACTCCTTATAAAAAAAAAAAAAAAAAAAAGTAACTCCGTATTTTCTGAACATTTGTAATGTTTTGTGGGGTTAAAGGGTAAAAATGTTTCAGAAGTTTTCGCACATTGGTATTGAATGTCTGAAAGTGTTTGAGGAAATATATTATCCCAGAAATTTAAAAGTTAGGCAATTTCATTCTTCCATTAAAGACTCCAATGGTCAACTACTCAACTGTTAGTTGACCAACGTATAATGAGCTGGCCCAAAGCCCCCAATGTCATCCACTTCACTTTTTTCCCCCTTAGATTTATAAGCTCGGATTTTTTTTTTTTAAAAAAATAGTGATCCCTCATCGCACTCTTGCAATCCATCCGAATGAAGCCAATTTTTTTTTTTATTTTAAGGGGGGGGGAGGTGGGGGGGTTTTATTTTTTTTTTTGAGGGAAGGGGGGGGGGGTGGGGTTCACTCTATTTGCCCTTGCCCACAAAAGATTGTGCAAGCTACAAACACAACGGAAGAGATGGATTCGCCAAGGGCATGCACAGATGAGTACTGCCGACACAAGAAACAAAGAACTGCCATATTTGTTTTTTAAAAAAGAAAAGTCATAAGATAGAAAACGAAAGATCTTTGGAGTTTATTTCTCATATTTGAGTTGCTAACCGCGCTTCTGAAAGAGAAAAACCAATAATATTGTTGATCAAATAGGAAAATTTCGTCACTCCCGGTCGATTTTTTTGTCCTTCTCCAAACAATTCAGATTTCAAAAGAACATAAATCGAAAATACAAATTCTATAAGCCATAAATCAGACCCAATTTTGGAGATCAAAACTCATAAATCATATTGCCTTCATCAATGGTGAGAACCTGCAAAATGGCGGGGACCTCAGCCTGAATTTCATCCACTACATGTTACCAGCGACTCCGACTTCGAAGCCGCGATCAACGCCACAATCTCACAGCACGGCAAGCTCGACAGGAGGGACAGTGGTAGTGTTCGAGATCTTCAAGGCAGGAGGAAGAATGGTGGCTGAGACGCGACGGTGAGGCGAGAGAGACCGAAGAGAATTGGTTTTTTTTCGGGCTTTTTTTTCAATTTGCCCTTTTTAAAATAACTATTTAACAAAATGCCCTTGTTTGGAAACTATTTAAGCATTTGCCCTTGTTTAGTCGACTAATGCCCCGTTTAGTCGACTAAATCACGGCAAACAATTTTTTGAACACCTCTTGATTTAGTCGACTAAACATAAGTGTTTAGTCGACTAAATCGGGGAATTTTTTTTTTTTAAACATCCACGCGATTTAGTCGACTAAACACTTATGTTTAGTCGACTAAATCAGACAAAGCCTTTAAAAATCGACCCACGCGATTTAGTCGACTAAACATAAGTGTTTAGTCGACTAAATCGCGTGGATGTTTTAAAAAAAAAAATTCCCCGCGATTTAGTCGACTAAACACTTAGGTTTAGTCGACTAAATCGATCCGTAGGCGTTTTTAAAAGCCCCAAACGCACATTCAAAACCCTAATCGACTATAGGAGCCGCATACACCTCTCCTCCTCTCTGTTTTTTCACTCAAACCTTGCTTTGAATCCATTGGTGGGTAGCGAAGGAAGCTTGATTCTAGTTTCATTTGTGTCGTATTCGGTATGTTTTCATCTCCATTGCGAATCTCCACCGTTGTTCTTGCGTTTTTTGAACCCCATTTGCGTTTTTTCATTTTGTGCTTTCATTTGGTGATTTTCTTGTGTATCTTTGATTGATTTGTGTATGTTTGTTATATTCTCATCTCGATTTCGAATTTCCGTTGTTCTTCTTGCGTTTCCGCCGTTCTTCTTGTGTTTATGCGAACCCCCATTTGCGTTTTTTCATTTTGTGCTTTCATTTGGTGATTTTCTTGTGTATCTTTGATTGATTTGTGTATGTTTGTTATATTCTCATCTCGATTTCGAATTTCCGTTGTTCTTCTTGCGTTTCCGCCGTTCTTCTTGTGTTTATGCGAACCCCCATTTGCGTTTTTGCCTTTTGTGGTTTGATTGGGTGATTTTGTTATGTATGTTTGATTGATTTGAGTATTTACTTATGATTTATGGATAAAAATGAGGAATGTACATGTGAAAGTGGAAATATTTACATCGGTTGATAATTTTTTTAATTTTGGACGAATTTCACTTCGTTTTTCATCAATTTATTTCTTGTTGGTTGTGTTTATTTGTTAAAATGCTCAAATAACTGTAAATTTCTGTCATAGAGTCGCACGCAGTACGTGACTGTCAAATGATCCATTTTCTGTATGGCTTCTTCAACCTTTTTTGACACTATCCTACCGCAGCTACATGTTTGTTAATCTCAACACGCCTCGTGACGAAATATTCGACAAGTCTCGCTACAAGTCATCTTCACCAATGCCGTTATCGGCAGATTACGGGCACCCCTGAGGACCTTGTTGACACACTCGGCTAGGTTAGTGGTCATGTGACCGAACCTCCGTCCATCTTCATCATAGGACCTACACCATTTCCCCTTTGGAAGTCGATCAAACCAGGACGCAACCTGTGGATGTGTTTCAATAAATTCTTGAAACCGAATGTCAAATAAGATCTTTGAACTCATGTACCCTGCATAGACATTTTCGATTGTAAACTCATAACAATGGAAACAAGTAAATGATTACAAATATGTGCAAGAAGTACTTAAAATGTGAAATTGCATACCTAGTTTCATAACTGTTTTCTTCAATTGTATATCCTTAAACTTAGTATTAAAGTTGCTCCCGACATGACGTAGGCAATACACATGATAGGCGTATGGAGGCTGCCAATTATGATGATCTTTAACCGCCTTTATGATACTGGCGTGACGATCAGATATCAAACAAATACCCTGCCTCTGCGTCACATGATCACGTATGAGACAAAGAAACCACCACCAATCATCATACTTCTCACCGGGAGGAACAACAAAGCAAAGGCAATGGGCAGGACCTTCCCATCCCCATCCTGTGAAGTCGCAATCAAAAGAGTACCTTTGTATTTTCCGTACAAGTGGGTGCCATCAACTTGTAGTATGGGCTTACAGTATTTAAAGGCTTCAATGGTCTGGTTAAATGTCCAAAAAACCCTACGAAAGACGCGTAAGTGAACATAAAAACGACGATGGTCGGAACATTCATCTGTATCAAGCCCGAAAAAGAACCCACGTTACACTGCGTCATGTATGTCAACCAATTGGGCAAGAATGCATATGATTCCTCCCAATCACCAAATAACTTCACAATGGCCTTCATTTTCGCCTTCCAAGCCTTCATGTATGTTACATTATATCCATACGTACGTTGTATCCTCTCTTGTATCAAAGACCGGTTTTAAAGCGGATCTTCTCTTAACATACCTAATGACAACAAAGCAAATTATACACGATCGTCAATAACTAAACCGAATGTAACTAAAAACAAATGGAAAACTTATCGATAATGGATGCACATATAACATCCGAATCTAGTCGTGTCTATGATCCCGGGTGAGATTCTCGGTTTAGGCAGGTGTGCTCTTGACCCCACTTACGCACCACCCAACAATTTCCATTCTTGGGGAAAATTGCCCTCATATACCAGGGACAACCGTCGCATGGTTTCGACATCGCATCACAAACCTATTCTCATCGCTTTTTGCAACTTTGGTCGTACGATGAGACTTCATGCAATATAATTTCACGGCATGTTGCATTTCGACTTAGAATGAAACTCCGATACGATATAATGGATTACCTAAATGCCAACCACCTTGCCCTCATCATCACCATACAACATGTCTATGTCATCATCACAAAGATGCCCAATTAATGGAGGAATAGTGTGGGCTTTCGTTCCAAAATGGCTCACTCTCGGTCCCCTACATTTGTCAAGATGTTTTCTTTGTCGAACCACCAAATAAAAAATTCAAATACAAACACAAATACAAGTTTACTAACTTACCACTTCTAATTGGGTCAACACGAATTGGTGGCATTGTTGCGATACTCGAGTTTGCGGGTTCGTGTGGGCATCAAAATCACCCTCTACATCGTTGTCTCGATTTTGTCACCTAGTGAAATAAACCTCTCAAAATCGTCCTCTTCATCGCTATGCATATTCTCATATTCCTCATCCTCCTCTTCCTCTTCATCCGTCAATGTTACTACCCGACTTAAGACTTGTGGAGGTGCGATACACGGGTGTCCGTCTTCTTGACCAAAATATTGTGCGAGATCTTGTATGCATGGGTATAGATGATGATTCACCAGATTCAAGCTCAACATATATCTCAATAAAATTTTGTGCTCTCCGATTAGCAAATGCATCTATGACACATTCTACGTCTTCATCATCACATACATCGTTACTAATGTAGTACACACTATCCTTACCCACTATAGTCTCCACTTTGGCAATTAACCGATGAATACCTTGTCTTCCATGTAGCCCCAATTTTTGATAAATTCTTTCTTTAAGCTCGTTGTATGTAGTGCCCGTTTGATTTTCATCATCTTCGTGTTTCCTTCAAATTGAACACCATCGGGACCTACAAAATGCCTTCCACTATAGTAGATTACGATAACATGTGTGTTTGGACTTGAACTCATCCTTCACACAAGAATTTGGGAGCCGAAAAAACGAAGGGTTTCGGGTTACAAAAAAAAAACAAAAGCTTAACAAAGTGAAACTACAAAGATTACACAACAATCATACCTTCAACTAGGTGGAATCGTATTAAACCTTGATGGGCCGCACTAAAACTGAGAAAAGAGAGAGTATTGGAAGGGGAAAGGGCTCCTATAGTCGATTAGGGTTTTGAATGTGCGTTTGGGGCTTTTAAAAAACGCCGATCGATTTAGTCAACCTAAGTGTTTAGTCGACTAAATCGCGTGGGTCGATTTTTAAAGGCTTGTTTGATTTAGTCGACTAAACATAAGTGTTTAGTCGACTAAATCGCGTGGATGTTTAAAAAAAAATTCCCCGCGATTTAGTCGACTAAACACTTATGTTTAGTCGACTAAATCAGAGCAGGTGTTCAAAAAAATTGTTTGCCGTGATTTAGTCGACTAAAGGCATTAGTCGACTAAACAAGGGGCAAACGCTTAAATAGTTTCCAAAAACAAGCATTTTGTTAAATAGTTATTTTAAAAAGGGGCAAATTGAAAAAAGTTTTTTTTCGGATGACTTTTGTAAAAGGAAGATAAAATAAAAATTAAATTATATATATAACTTATGTGTAGGATAATGGTGATAATAAAAGTGACTTTTTTTAAACGAGTGTGTTTAAAAAATAATGAAAGAACATGAATATATGTTATTGAATATTTTATGAGTATCCAATCATTAGAGATATCTGATCAAAAAAAAAAATCATTAAAGATAAGTTATCTCTAATGACCCCCAAAACTACGTCATTTTTTATTTAATGAAGGGTGTTTTTGTAATTTTTTTTTTAATTTTTTTTATCATATAAATTTTATCAAACCATCCTTCATTAATTCACCTAAAATTACAAACATACCCTTCATTAATTCAAAACGACGTAGTTTTAGGGGTCACTAGAGGAGATAAACTTATCTCCAGTGACTGAAGAATACTTTTCCGATATTTTATAGGGAAATATGCTTCTCATATTACAAGAGAACTGTATCCTCATGTCATAGATACTTCGATTTCCGTGCTTGAGTTTTTAAAAAAAGATGTGGGTTCCACTATTTTGTGTGTGTAAGAATCTTCTTCTTCTCAAGTGAGAAGTTTGAACCCCTATTGGTATACCACTCTGGTCCTATTTATAAGTTCTCTTTTGACCAAAACACACATACCAAGAAGATGTAGTTGGCTTAATGATTATAGAGTAAAATTTCAACTTTACCCTCATTTATGATTGGGTATCTTTCAATTCTTTCTTCTCTCTATCTTTATTGGTATAATTAATTTGGGAAAAATTGTCACAATCTCATCTTTTCCTCAAAGAGGACTTATAAAAAGGACCAAAATTTTTTGGTCAAATGAACTTATAAATAGGACCAGAGTGGTATATAAATATAACTGAAAATAAAAATAAAAATGTAATTAAAATGTTAAATCATTATTAAAAGGGTAAAGGAGGAAAAATACACATGTACTTTATCCTCCGGAGCGCCCAATACCATATGCTTTTTTTTGAGCAAAAATATACATGTGGTTACATTTTAGGAGCAAAAGTCACACAAAACCTTCAGGCTTCAGACACTAGACGTTGACCGTTAAGTAGCCACGGTTGACCGTTAATGCTGATGTGGATGATGAGTTGGAGTGAGAAGAAGCCAAATGAAAAAAAAAGTGCTGATTAGGAGTAATTTCACACTAAGGGCCCGTTTGGTACGCCGAAGATTGGCCGAAGGAAAGGGAAGATTGCAGATCTTTCATCGCCGAACACGTTTGGTAGCCCTGCCTTCCGGGAAAGTGCCTTTCGGGAACCTTCGATCTTCCTTCGTTCATGGGAAAACCACTTCCCTCCATTTTCGGTGGGAAAATTGATCTTCCCTAGGAAGAAATTCCAAATTACCATCTTCTCCTCCTTCAATCATCTGTCTTCCTTGCACCGCTGACGCCGCCGCTCCTCCTCCCTCCCTCGCAAATTATGACGCCGACATTGCAAGGATGAAAAAGAAATCTGAAGGTTTTTTTTTTTTTTTTTGTTATGTCGTTGGTATGTCAGGGATCAAGAAGGAGGAAACGAGCGAGAGAGGGAAAACGTTGGGGCATCGAGAATGCCCAAGCATTTTGGAGAATGCTGGGGAATTCTTGAGAATGGGCATTCTCGAGAATGCCATGGGCATTCTCGATAATTGATGGGCACATCACCTGTGTCGTTTCATATTTTTCTGTCTCTTTCCGTTTTACCACTGCGAAAATACAAAATTCAATTACAGGATTTTGTTTTTTGTTTTTGTTTTTTTAATTTAGGGGCATTTTTGGTATTTCATCTCACATTCCCACCTAACTAACACTCAATTCTTCGTACCAAACCATTCATTTTCACTCAACTTAAATTATCTTCCCATGTCTATCAAACAACTCAACTTTTTAACTTCCCTCACAATCTTTCCTTCCATTCTTAAGTTCCTTTCCCTCTTTAAATCTTCCCCGTATGGTACGGGCCCTAAAAAATCATAAGGAAAAAAGGAATAAGCAGAGAACAAAACGCTGCTACTGGAGAAGAAAATAAAGTTTTAAAAAAATGGCGTGGCTGCTCCCTTTTTGCGTCTCTGTTCCAGCGCTCCAAACCGAGTTCCACAAGAGACAGAAGAACACGATTCCAAGCAAAACGGCCTCTTATCCCTTTGTTTCAGTCCGGCAACCTCCCTTTGGTGAAGATCGCTCCTGAAGAAGAAAAACAGAACAAAGAGACAGTGACGAACTTTGTTGTGTCCTAACCTCGATGAAGAACTAAAATCCAATAATCAATGCCCCAACATCACTAAAGCTAAAAAATTACGCAAATTCTGAATCTTGAGACCCATTACGAGATAGGAATGTATCATTAGAGGGAGAAGCGACCGTAAAAAACAGGAGACAAATGGATTCTCATAATTAACAAAATTTCTCGGTTGTTAGGCATAGAAGCAAACAGAAAAGCGGGTTCAGATGTAGGTCAGAGGCTCAGACACCGGAAATGATTGCTGCAAACTTGAAGCTTGATAAGTGTAATTAAATGCGCGAATGGGAGAGTCTCAAGTAAACAATAGAAAGAGAAAGAAAACATGTGAAAAGAGAGAGGTAAACGTAGAAGAAGGAGTGAATAGGTCTTTCAATTTGAAATCAAGGACAGAGAAGCATTAGAGAGTGCTGAGAGTGAGAACCTTTTCTGGTTCTTCAGTCAGGAAAGGGAAATCTGATAAGTACAAAATAGAGACTTGGAGGCTTAGAGCAGTTTTCTTTGAGGAAAAGGGAGCGAAACTGAATGAGATCAAGGCCCAAAAATCTCAGATTTAATGTCTAGTGATTTTTTTTTTGGCCTCTTATCCCTCTGTTTCTGCTCTCTCCGAAGACTGTGATGAACTCCCTGCTCGCTCCTCGACTCGTTCAAATCGATGGGACAATGAATTGTTAATTTCCAGCCGCCTTCCCTCTCTCTAGCTCTCCGATGAAGAAGATGAATAGTGTTAGTGGCTTTTAGGGTTCCTTTTCACCCCAATTTTTTTAACCTTGCACGGTCAGCTGATTCCTAATTAGCACTTTTTTTCCTCATTTAGATTCTTCTCACTCCAACTCATCATCCACATCAACCGTCTTTACTTAACGCCAACATCCAACGGTTAACATCCAAAGTTTTGTATGACTTTTTCAGATCTAAAACGTAAATGTGTACACGTATTTTTACTCCAAAAAAAAAACGTATGATCTTTGACGCCCAAAGTTGTGTACATTTTTCTCCTTTTACCCTTATTAAAAACACAACCTTCAGGCTCTGGTTGTCATGAAGCTCATGTGGAATCAAGGAGCTGAGCGGAAATTGGAGGCTGCCTGCTGGAGCTCGTTAATTTCTTTAGCTCCTCCACCGATTGACACGTGTACGAGAGGATGAGAAGAACGATGCATTTAGTAGATATTGATTGAAGCTTGGATCTCGAAAGAAAGAGATGAATGGACACATGTAATATTCTCCCTTCGAAAATTTTAAGATGCTCAATGCTCATTAATAAAAACTTCTCCGTATTTTTTCCCTTTAATTAACCCTTTTTGTATCACATCCTATTAAAATGTCATTTTGGACTTATAAATTTTCATATGGACTCTAATTATTTAGTTGTCAAAATACACATTTGTATTTGTAGTCAGAGGTATGAACCCTTGTAAATGTAAATCTAAACTTATGAATTTTCATGTACATATGTTATTGGGCTTTTGCTTAGATGTTAGGTTGTATTTGAACACTTATAAGCAGTATTTAGTGTTTGTTTGAGATCGTGATTGAAGCTCCTAAAAATATTTATTTAGATAAATTGATCTCACATATTTATCGAAATCACTATTAAAAAGTGCTTTTAAATATTTAAATAACTATTTCAAACAAGCATTTAGATTTTCATTATAACTTACTTTTCATTTAAAGAGCCGAGAATCAACCTCCTTCCCAACTTAACTTCATTTTGGGCCAACAAAGCTGAATTGAAATTTGTATGATCCTTCAACATAAAAAAACTGCTAAAGTATAAGTTAGTCATTTATGTTTGCATCAAATACTATTTTAATCCTTTCAATTTATACAGTGCATTTTTAGTCCTAAGATCTTAACACCGTTAGTTTATCTAATGGAAAATGAAAACTCATCAAATTTAAGTGATGATTGTGCAATTAAACACAGCGTGTTTTCGTTTTTATTATTTTAACGTAATTTTTATATTTTAAATTGTGGAAATTAAAAATGATTTTAAAATAAAAATAACCCTAAATTTCTGGACTTCATCCTTGTTATCAACATCTCACTCTGATACAAGTCTAGGCCACTGATAAGACAAATCTTAGTGCCGGAAGTTAAGGGCCTGTTTAAATTTCCGTTTTTTTTTATAAAAAAACACTAGTTTTATAAGGAAAAATTCCATTTAAATACCAGATGAATTTGCAAAACCTCCGCAGGAGTTCCGAATTTGTAAAAAACCGGTGAGATACTAAGCGACCATGAGGGATATGCAAATTTGCGTGAAATTACATTTATACCCTTACATTTAAATGCTAATATGTGCTTGTGAGGTGCCAAGTGGAACGTTTTATATAACAAAGTACTAGATATATAATTTACAAATTTATTAAATCACAATTTTTGTAATACAATTTTCTATATCAAATTCAATATCATAAATCACATATATAATATGCCAAACAATAGATTAATACCCTAACAATCCTTATCACCCCCACCCTTATTTCGCTGACAGAACCCATGTGCTGTAACGTAATAGGTTGAGTCTCTGTGACAAGACTATACTACGCTCTCTGTTCGCCTCGCAAGTGCACGAGTTTCGCAAGTAATAAAGTGATAAATAAAGTATCGTTCCCACGAGGATTTGTTTAACAAATTGGTCAAGCAAGAGGCTTAGTGAATTTCATCAAGTTGAGCTAGAACAAAGTTTTGAGTTGGAATGTGAATTTTTAAATACTATTTCTAAAACTAAGAATTGATAAAGGCAAATGACTCTTTGACTTCAAGGATTTAGAGTTTAGCAGGATTCTTTTTCCCCTTTCGCATTTCATAAAACTTGGTTACTTTCCTCTCTAGTAGCATTTCAATATATATATGTGTTAGTCTAAGGTTCTAAAACACTTGACCCGCTCTCTCGAGTCAAAATCAAGTTTCTCTTCTCATTAAGTTGCACAATCTCTTGCTACAATTAATGAGAATCAATATTTAAGCAACAACCCTAATGTGACAATGCAAGGCTAGTAAATATATCTCTATTCTACCAACAAATCATCCATTTATCAAGTAAACTTCAAGACAAGCATGATTTCAATCAAGTTCTACACCTAGATTAGCTCTCTCAAGTCATAACCTAAGTGAATAAATCATCTAAATGGAGGCCAATCACTTAGAAGCATTAAGTCAAGGTTGAAATCAACACATATATATATGTATCTACCAAAAGAGAGGAATATTCAAGTATTAATCCATACAAAGGGTCAAAAGAACCCTAGAAAGAAAGATTTAGCTACTCATGTTCAAATACAAAGAGATTCTAAGTAAAGATGCTTTGAATACATGAAGAAGCTAAGAAGAGAAGAAGAGAAAATAGGAAGAACCAAGGTGAAAAGCCCCAAAATCTCTTAGAATGAACACCAAGCCTCCAAAGTTGCCAAGATCTCTCTCCAAAGCTCTTTCCTAGTGTGCCCACTTGTTTCCTTAGGTCAAGAGTGTGTTTTTCGGCCCTTCCCTTTAGGTTAAATATGGTTTTTCTGCTTTTGAAATGAAAAACGCGCAACTGTACTTTCTGCACTTTTTCACGACTAGCCACGACCACTTTTTCACTGGCCATAGCCACTTTTCACTGGCCGTGGCCAGTTTGTCAACTTGTTGTAGCCAATTGCACATGTTCTTTCTAACTTTGCATTGCTTCACCTCCTTTATCTTTCCTTGTTTCTTGATTCTTATAGAGCTTCAAAACTTATCTATATCCTACAAAAGAGAGAGGATTCACCAATTCTCGTTAAACCACAAACTCTATAGAATATAACGAGGATTTCTTGATTTTTTTCCGATACTTTGATATGCACATTTTCTTCTATACACTCCATTTTCTATGCATATTTGAACCATAAATAGGTAAGAGAGAAAATGTCTTTGGAATATAATCAATTTCTAGGAGTTAACACTCTCCAATAATGAGGTATAACCCGGCCAAAGGCTATAGAATTCATATCGGACCATGGGTTTCCTTTCTTTTGAATATAGAAAGGTGTCACTGATCTAAGAGCTGACCCTTAACCTGGCCAAAGGAAAAAGGGTGATACCAAAGACCTTGAAAATGTCAAAGTCATCCATTGTACATCGAGTGGTGGTATATCACGTGGTATTCATACATAATAACTCTCATCACCACTCCACATCTATCAATATAAACAATCACAATCTTGGCATATATATACGAGTTCCAAACGAGATTTATAACAATAATATATCATCTCAATAATTATTAAAATAACAATGCTACGCAATCATAATAAAAATGTATTTTCCAAAACATATAATATCATAATTTTTTCTCAATAATCATTTACAAAAATACTCACAAACAACATAATATGTATAACAAGTGGAAAGTGGCTACCTCAAGTTTCTGACACACAAAAAAAAACTTGAGAGATATCAAATCCACTCTAAAAATAAATATATAATTACACGTTAATAGAATTAATAACAATACCAACTAATATAATAATAAATAATTAATTCAACTATAATTGTCTCGTTTTAAATTTTCTTAGAAGAAGTGAGAATTTATCTATTTCTCAAATTATCGTTACAATCTCAATTTCTTCCTTCATAAATTATTTCTCACTAATTATAATTATCAAGATATCACCATATCTTCATTTTTCAACCTAATACTAAATTTTATAAGTATAACCCAATTTATTAAACAATCTCAAAACCTCCACATACTCAAAATCATATCAACTTTAATTTAAAATCTCAAATCCCAATTCATAATTTCATATAGTTCAAGATTTAGCAAAACTGACCGATTAAACCTTTAATAATACCCCTAATAATCCAACTAAATGCTTTAATTCTCATTTAATCGGTAAAAATATCCTATATGACATAAATCCTAAATTCTTTTAAATAGAAAATAACTTTAAATTCCTACAACAAACAACTAATAAATCTAAACTGATTAAAGTTATTTATTAATCATGCTCTTTATATATACAGTCATTTATTATAAAAACTCAAAAACTCTGTCAATATTCAAATCCCAAAATTTTCAATAATCAATACTATATTATCCTCATTAGAAAGAAAAAATACGTAGAACAACTTTCATGAAGAAAGTTTATTGAAAAGAAATTAATTTAACTATCTAAATAAGTCTTTATAAAATAAATAACTTACTGTAAAAACTCAAACATACTCTCTTTTTCCTCCTTCCTTCCTCATCTCTCTCGCTCTCCTGCGCTCTGTCTTGGTCTCATGCGCTCTCTCTCAATCTCAATCTCACACTCACTTTCACTCACAGGCACCCCAATAACACAACACACATATACGCCTTTGGTTTTTATTATAAGGTATCAACTAACAATTCACACAAATCAATAAAAATAGTTAAAGTCAATAAAGTTATCCTAAAATTTAAGTAATTTTTAATATTACTCCTACTAGTTACACTAAACTCTAATATTATATTATTATTACTCTCATTCACTACCCCTATTAATGATGGACATACATGAAAAAAAACAATTAATACTACTTAGAAACAAGCAAGTGCCTTATAAAAAGGACCAAATATACTTACAAGTTAGCACCTTATAATAAGAACCAAAGAGAGTATTTATAGGGTATTAGGGGGAGGGCTGTTTTTTTTTTTCCAACAACTATTAATTATTTGCACATCCTTATCCTACTAATCTCTTTTACTATCATAAATGATATTTTATATACAAACCTTTATTTCGATAATTACACAATAATTCATGTATCATGATTAATTAATTTTATTATTGTAATTATATCCTAATGTAAAAATTAGGATGTTACAATATAAATAAATATTTATTTAATTATAATATATTTTAGCATAATATTTCTAAAATAAAAAAATCTGTTTGAGAAAAAATATATCAATACAAATACTTTTAATATATAAAAAAATTCGCTTGATCTATTTAAATTAGTCAACTTTCCATTATATATATGTACATGTTCCTTAAGTCTTTATTATAAGCATATTTAAGGGATTGATCTTAATCCTAAATATAAAACATAATTTTTATATTTGTTAATTTTTTTCTTTTTTCCCTATGATATTCTCTCAAAAAAATAATTAAGGAGAAGAGGAATGAGAGAATTATAGAAGATAACTAAGATATTTTATAAAATACATATTATATTAACCAACTTTACTAACTTACTTAATTAAATTAAATTAAATAAATATGTGTTATCAATATCATACAGTAGAGGAAGTACATAAATAAATAAAAACTGCAACCATGACTTATCTTATCTTGTTTTTGCCAACATTGTGCTTATCTTGCCCCATTAGATAAGCTTAGATTGATTCTTCTGCGGTCAATAGACATGTTTGCCAGCATGAGGAGATTCGGAAGGTGGGTCTCGCTTGTTTCCAAGAGGGAGTTTTCGAATTCCTCTGGTTTTGAAAAGAATGCCGAGCAAAGCCTGAAATCATTAAACCTTTATTCCGCCATCAACCAAGCTCTTCACGTTGCCTTGGAAACTGATCCACGGTGAGTTTCTTATGTTTGTTAATATTTTGTTCATTTGCCTTCCTCATCTTCCATCTTTTCGTTCAACTATCCGTTGTGATGTGATAAGTATGCAATTGTATTCTTTTCCTCGCTCAGCATGATAAATCATATTGAGAGCTATAAGCCACACCAAAAAACTGCATACTTTAGTCAGGTATCTGAATGAGCTTGCAGTCAGTTGATTTCCTTGATTGTGATGACAATCACTCCTAATCTCAAGCGTTTACTGTAGCTTTTGCAAAGCATGTGACGAAGGGATGGGAGAGGGGTAGGGGTTGAGGTCAGGTTAAGAGATGATGAAGCTTTGTCAGGGTCTAGATAAAGTGCCAATGACAATTTGATGATAGTTTTATTGGCTCATGTTTATATTGTCTTTCAAATAAATTTAGTGGGGCTAGGATTTATAGGATTGATCCTATTATTGTATCATATATTGTCTAGGATGTAGTTTATTTAAATCTGTCATTGACTAAAACACCCAAGGCATCCAAACCAACCTTGATAAACATGATATGACTCTTATAGATTATGCATACCATTGATTAGGTGAATTTTGCAATAACTTCAGCTTTCAAATTGTTGTGTGCTATTCAGTTACTAGGTGAGTAATGTGGTATAGAGATAACTTGTGAAGTGATAGTGGAAGAGTGTTAGCTTTGACAAAAGGAAGAGAAGGCATCATACCAGGACTTATATGAGCCAGCTAAGAAGTTTCGGCTTTAAAACTACAAAAGTCATGGCTTTAGTATTGTAGACTCATGTTTGTCCAATCCTACCATCTATGGTGTTGTAAAGAGTGATTTTTGTGCTTCTGGAGTATCTAATGGTACTAGTTCACTGCCTGAAATCTCTTCGCACCAACCTCCATTGTCTGGTAATTCATCAACATTGATGTTTTCATAACCATAAACTATAATGGTCTCTCCAATGAACCCTGCAAAGTCTCCGTTAGTGCGCTCTTTGCTTATTGTGAATGAGGACTTTGTTTCTCTTGTGTTCTAGATTGTAGTCAACAGAATGGCATTGCTTTGTAGGAACCAGGCTATTGTCCAATCTTCATCAGCGACAGGTGTGCCTTCTAAAGCTATTGATGTTAGTATTATGTTTCATCATGCTCAGGTTCCACCTTGTCCATCTACCATGCCACTTATTGTGGAAATTCTTGTAAATATGGAAGGCCAAGTTTTTATCCCACCTGAAAATCCTTGCTACTAGTACCTTGTTGGTTGGAAAGGATTCTTGAATTTGAATGCTATTTGGAACACTGAGGATAGGTTTTTCTAGCAAAATTTTCCCTTATTAATGTTAATTGCTCCACCTATTGCTACACTCTTAGATTCTCAGATTGTTTGCTCTTCACTTGATGCCATCCGCCATCATCTTGTTTGCTAGAAGGGCTTTGTAGATATAGGCACTATTGGAGTTTTCCACTCACATCTTGCCTTCTTGGTTTCATATTAACTGTTTTACTCTCCAGAAGAGAGTTCCTTTAAGCTAGGGAGATATGATAGGGGACATAATTTCTATTCTTTTAATGTTTGTACATGCAATTGTATCTAAGGATGATTTAATGGTGTTTATCTTCATCTTGTTAAATTTCTTGTGAGCAGCATATTTTTTAAAGATAGCTACTTATTCTCTTTTATTTGATTCCAGCGCTTATGTTTTTGGAGAAGATGTAAGCTTTGGTGGCGTATTTCGTTGCACAACAGGATTAGCTGACCGGTTTGGTAAAAACAGGGTTTTTAATACTCCACTGTGCGAACAGGTATCTATGTTCCGTATTTCTCTGCAAATGCAATGTCTCTCTCTTTTTATCTCTCTCCTTTCCCTTCCTGTAATTGTTCACAGTGAAGATGTATAAAAGCAAGAGTAGGAAGTAGTCTCTTTCAGAACACAGTGTAATGGAATCATGTCCTATCTTGACTTTGTATATGGAGACTGTGTTTGCAACCAGTACAAAGTTCACTTAATGTCTAATTTTTTCCCCTTAAATTTCTTTTTAATTCTTTCCTAATTCAGTATCTACTTGATACAACAAATTTAGAAATTATATACTGAAGTTTTATTGCGCGCAGGGCATTGTTGGATTTGGAATTGGTCTGGCAGCATTGGTGAGTGTAAGAAGTTCAATAATTTTGTTGCTCGTTTTACAATCAAACTACTACAATCTGCTGTGATTATTCTGATGTGACTTGCTGATAGTGTAAATTCTTGGTCTTAATTTTTATGACAGGGCAATAGAGCCATTGCAGAAATCCAGTTTGCAGATTACATTTATCCCGCTTTTGATCAGGCATGCACCCTTCCTGTGGCTATGAATTAGCTAAAGTCATGCCTTACCTGTAATTAACCCATTTTTGGCATTCTAGATTGTTAATGAAGCCGCTAAATTCAGATATCGTAGTGGGAATCAATTTAATTGCGGTGGTAAATTTCTTTTAACTTTTTTTTTTTTGGAAGTTTCTGGCTTGTTTCTTTCTTTTGCTTGTTGCATCACAAAATTTTACTTATTCCTATAGGGTTAACAATTCGAGCTCCTTATGGAGCTGTAGGCCATGGTGGACATTACCATTCTCAATCCCCTGAAGCATTCTTTTGCCATGTTCCTGGCATCAAAGTATGGTGCTTTCTTTGGGCTTCTATTTGCTATACTTTTGTTTATTTCTCTGTTGTTTAATATGGCTTGATTACAATGCAGTGCTTATCACTGCAGAAGTGCTAGAACTAATATGTATGAAATAGCATGGTTATCCTCTTGCTGGGCTGCCCTGTAAATAAGAAAATTACTGTTTAAATGGGGTATTTGATAGGTTCTATGAACCTTTAGATGTCAGATTGCAGAATTTGAAATAGGAGAGAAAGGAGAAAAGATGACTAGAGCCAGAATCTGTAACTCTTGACCCAAGAGAAAAAAATTCACTGCATAATAATTCTGTTCATACCATAACTGTTGTCACAATACATATATATAGCCTAAACATCCATTGCTGAAAATAACGTCTCCTAAGATAACTGCTAGATACCCTTCCTAATAACCAACTCCTAAACATTTGACATAGAAAACAACACAGGGACATACAAACACACAGATATCAATAGCCCGCCCCCCCCCCCCCCCCCCCAACAAAGAGATTTGCCTTGTCCTCAAGACTGAAATGAGGAAATTGAGCAACCATCGAGATATAGAGTTCCTAGCTGGCCTCTTCACTTGGTCAGTTCTGCCACTTGATAAGTACTTCAAGATCCTTAACACCATAGGTGTCAATGCTCCTGATATCCAGAACCTGTTCTGGTTGTAGTTGCAGCTCCGAATCCTCATTAATGGGTATTGGAGATGCTTGATACCCATGTGCAGCACGAAGGAGGGAAATATAAAACACTGGATGCGCACGCGTTCTTGGAGGTAGTGGCAACTCATAGGCAACATTACCTATCTTACGAATGACTGGATAAGGACCAAAGTAACGTGGTGCAAGCTTCTCATATCGATGCTTAGCCAATGACTGTTGTCTATAAGGTTGTAACTTGAGGAGTACTAAGTCACCAGGAGCAAAATCCACTTCCCTACGCTTTAAATCAGCTTGCTCTTTCATTCTGGACTGTGCAGATAACAGATTATCCCTTATAGTTGATAGGGAAGCATCCCTTTCTTCAAAATAATCTTCCAAATCTGCGGTTTTTGTTGTTCCCTTTGTATATGGCAGAATTGAAGGAGCAATTCAGCCATAGACATTGTGGAATGGTATTGAACCAGAAGAAGTATGGAACCCTGTATATAGGATAGTTCAGCCCAATGTAAGATTTGACCCCAATGCTTAGGATGCTCTTGATAGAAACATCTTAAATAAGTTTGTAAACACCTGTTCACCACCTCTGTTTGTCCATCAGATTGTGGATGGTAAACAGAACTCATCAAAGAAAACCAATATGAACTTGCGAAGATGGGGACGGAAGAGGCCATTCATGGCAGCTTGAAATGTAGAGGGAGCATTAATTAAACCAAATGGCATGACTAGGAATTCACAATGATCTGAATGCGTCCGAAAAGCTGTCTTGTGAATGTCAGTAGGATTAACTCTTGATTCAGTGAAAGTTAGATCGTAAATCTACCTTGGAGAAGTAAGAGGCACCATATAACTCATCAATTAGCTCATCTTTACTGGGGATTGGGTATTTATCTGGCACCGTGATCTTGAGCTCTCTATAATCAATATAGAACTTTTTAGAAGCATCTTTCTTTGGAACCAGCAAGACAGGACTTGCAAAAGGACTAAGACTAGGGCGAATAAAGCCCTTCTCCAGAAGTTCTTCAATTTGTCTTTCAATCTCGTCCTTCTGAGCATGTGGATAACGGTATGGCCTGATGTTTGGAGGAGATGAACTAGGATGAAGAACTATGGAATGACAATGAGAACGAAGAGGTGGAAGCTGATTTGGCTCTTGAAACACGGGGGCCTATGAGTCAAGTAGTTCATAGAAATCCAGAAGTTGTTGGATTTTTTGTTCTCTGTAAGAATCTCGCTCTTGACAGGTGAAACTCTGTAAAGCCACTACTGAACTTTGTGGCTGTGGCGTTCCTTGCACCTTAAACCTCTTCCCGTTTTCCCAAAAGATCATATACATCTCCTGCCAATTCGCCTCCACTGTGTTGAGGGACACTAACCATTTGATCCCTAATACCATGTAGAACCACCAATAGAAAATGGGAAAAAGTCATCTTTAATCATGAAACTTTGAACTTGAACCTCCTGTTGCTTGCAGATAGAGTTGCAAGGAATTATGTTGCTATTACCAACTTGTACTCCAAATGAAGGAAGAGAAAAAGTGGGTATTTTAAGTTCTGCAACAATCTTTTCAGTGATGAAATTATGCATTGAACTGCTGTTAATCAGAATCAAAACAGGTTTCGATTGTAAGGTGCCTCGAAACTTCATAGTAGTGATTGAAGGACTGCCTAGGATAGCATGCAACAGAATTTCAGCAAACTTCCCTTCTATGAGATGTTCGCTATTCTGGTGCTCTTCTTCATTGTGGTCCACGTCTTTTGTAATTTCCATTAGTTTGAAAGAAGAGTTTTCGCATCTATGCCCTGGTGCAAACTTGTCTCCGCATCTGTAACAGAGGCCTTTGTCTTGCCTCATATGTCGTTCAATTTCAGTAATAGCGGAAACTTGAGGGTTTGTCGATTGTGAATTATGAATTGGGGCAGTAAGTTGTTTTTGAAACGAGTTGGCTGTTGTAACCGACTGAGAATATCCCCCCATAACTGCCTATTGGTTTTGAAAAATATGCATTTTTATTTTGTTTAAAATTCACAACGCCCTCGCGGCCGCATGTCAAATTATTGCGCTGAGAGTATCTCATTTGGGACTGTGAGAATATTATGCATTTATTATGATTATTATCTTATTATTATGATTGGATATAGGTATATTATATCTTAGGATATTTCCTATTATATCTCAATCAGTTTGATTGATTTTGATTTGATTAGATTTTATGAGATTCTAGGGTTAGCTCTAGGTTTGCCTATATAAAGGCCTACATGTATTCTTTCTGATTTAGAGAATAAGAATAATATTTCTCTCTCATGTTCTCAACATGGTATCAAAGCCACGTTAGTTGTGGGCTGTTTTGTGTTTGTTCTCTGTTCAGTTTTTCGTTTCCGGTGGTCTGAAACAGTGAGAGAGAGAGGAGAGATTTCAAGTTCTGCCATGGTTCGTTTCTGGGTACACGCGCCACTGTCGTGTTCCCCATCTTCCAATCGGCATTCGTTGTAAATTTGGTGGCCGTCCGACGCCTCTGTGATGGCGCGTGGATGACACGCGCTTCGCCAGCAACCAATTTTGACGGCGCGTGACAGCGCGTGTGGAGGAGATTTCACCGGTGACGTCCCAACAAGTTTCGTGGTATGGGTTCATCGTTTTCTAATTATGGAGCACAGCTAATATTCAACCCTAGTAATGTTTGCGGCACAGTTCTTCGTCAACATTATCGTTGGTGGTAGTTCCTCAAAAATCGTGCCTCTTATCTCGTCCGACGACTGGTCTCATCGTCGTTTCGGCACAGTTCATCAACATTATCGTTGGTGGTAGTTCCTTTGTCATCGTGCCTCTCATCTCGTTCGACGACTGGTCTCGTTGTCCTCAACTCGTGAGCACAGTTCTTCATCAACAACCCATTTCCTCTTTGACGTTGTCATCGTCGTCTAGCCTTTCGTCGTCATTGATGGTAGTTCCTTTGTCATTGTGCTCCTCAACTTGTCAGACGACTGGTCCTGTCGTCCTCAACTCGTCCGACGACTGGTCGCAGCCGCTGCCCGTCTCTCAACGTAGTCAAGTATTTGGTGCTCTCTAAATAGGCCTCTGAGACTCAAGAAGTACAAGCTTAAGAGGGAGTGTCAGTAGTATAAAATTGTATAAGCAAGTTTGATATGATTAACATCCATGATCCAACTTAAGGGGGAGTGTGAGAATATTATGCATTTATTATGATTATTATCTTATTATTATGATTAGATATAGGTATATTATATCTTAGGATATTTTCTATTATATCTCAATCAGTTTGATTGATTTTGATTTGATTAGATTTTATGAGATTCTAGGGTTAGCTCTAGGTTTGCCTATATAAAGGCCTATATGGATTCTTTCTGATTTAGAGAATAAGAATAATATTTCTCTCTCATGTTCTCAACAGGGACTGCGATTGCAAGTTTTCTACAAACTCCATGGCAAGGCTTGATGCTTTGAACATTGTCCATGGCTTATGTATCTTAACGTTTGATTGAACTTCTGTTTTTAATCCGTTGATAAAGACGCCCAGAAGGCAATGTTCTGGCCAACCTTTAGCCCTAGAAGAGCGTCTAACAAACTCTTGCCTATGATCATGGATAGAATCAGTTTGTCTTATAGTGCACAGATAAACATCAGGGTTTTGAAACTCCACAGGTTCGAACGGTTCTTGAAAGACTTATACTAATTCTTCCCAATACCTGATCGTTTGACTAGAGGAAATCCAAGTAAATACATCTAAAGTGTCTCCCTCCAAGTTGATTGCAGCAACATCAACTTTGAGATCCTTTGGTGTTTGGTAATATCTAACATACTTCTCTGCTTTCAATACCCACCCTCTAGGATCCCCTCCATCATACTTAGGGAATTCTACTTTCGTGTGGGGTCTTTGCCTCGTGATGAATTTCTTTCCCAAAACGTCCATAATTAGGTTCATTCGGATGGCAGTAAATTTTCCCTTCTTTAAATCTGTAATATCCAAATCCATCCTGTTTGGAAATATTCATAATTAGTCATAAGGGAATACCACGCCTCACCGGTAGGAGGGCAATCAGGATATCTAAGGACATACAAGAGGCTTGCCAACGTCGTTTATTGGGAGGGAATGAAGTGGGAAATTCAGAAGTACGTGACTGAATGTGAAATATGCCAAAGAAACAAGCATCAAGCTCTTTCTCCAGCGGGATTGCTGCAACCACTTCCTATTCCCCATGCCGTGTGGGAGGACATAAGCATGGATTTTATCACGGGACTTCCAAAATCCAGCCGGTATGACACTATCCTAGTTGTGGTGGATCGCCTCACTAAGTATGCCCATTTCATTCCACTACATCACCCTTCTAGTGCAAAAGATGTTGCAACAATTTTTTCCCGAGAGATATCCGGCTGCATGGTTTTCCAAAGACCATTGTTTCTGATCGAGATTGCGTATTCGTGAGTCATTTCTGGCGGGAATTGTTTAAACAAGCTGGAACTCAGCTATGTTTAAGCTCGGCTTATCACCCAGAGATCGACGGGCAAACAAAAGTATTGAACAAAGGGTTAGAGACCTATCTCCGGTGTTTCACTGGCGAACAACCGAACCAGTGGGTACAATGGCTACCATGGGCTGAGTATTGGTACAACACCACACACCAAGGTTCAGCTAACATGACCCCGTTTCGAGCCGTGTACGGAAGGGATCCCCCCACCTTCCTCAATGTTCACTCATGAACCATTAGCAATAGAGGCAGTTAATGAGCAAATAAATTCAAGGAATGCAATCATTATGACCCTGAAGGAGAATTTACTCACGGCCCAAGAGGAAATGCGGACGCAGGCAAACAAGCACTGTAGAGACATCTAGTTTCAAGTAGGGGATCTGGTGTATGTCAAGATTCGCCCCTACCGTTTGCGCACCTTGGCTTGACAGATTAATGAGAAGCTCAGCCCATGTTTTTATGGACCATTTAAGGTAATTGAAAGGGTGGGAGCTGTTGCTTACAGACTTGACCTTCCTCCTACAGCTCATGTTGACCCCGTGTTCCACATTTCAGTCCTTAAGAAATCAGTGCAATCAACCACGGTGACTACTACCATACCTGCAGCTCTATCAGACCAATTAGAGCTTCAAGTCCAGCCAGCTGAGGTGTGTAAAATACGCAAGTTGATGAATGGGAAATTAGAAGTCCTCATCCAGTGGAAGGACATGCCATCTCATGACAATTCTTGGGAGGATGCTGATATCATTGCCACCCAATTTCCAGATTTTCACCTTGAGGACAAGGTGCAACTTTTAGGGGAAGGAAATGAAAGGACTCTATTCAAAGGTAAAACCTATGCAAGAAGACCTAAGACCTAGAGAGACAAGTTAGCACAAACAGGGAGCAACTTACTTTTTAAGGTTACAGGTTTGACTTTCTATCTTAGTATAACCGTAGGTTACTAGCTGTCATATAGGATGGTTTTTTGGGCTCTGGGAAAGGAGTTTGTCTTTCCTATATTAGCCGTTAGGAATATTTGTCTAGGTATTGAGTATTTTGTATGAGAATGTGGTGAGGAGAAGGGAATCAGGTTAGTTATAAACCTGAGAATTTCTTGGCTGAGAGGGTATTTTCTACTCTTTCAGATTATTGTAACCTTTTGGATATCAAATTATCAATATGTTTTATCATTAATTCTAGAGTTCTACACTGGTTCCTATCACTCTTGTTACAGGTAATATTTCTTCTAGTCTTGCTACTTCTTCCTCGAAGTGGATCATCGATTCCGGTGCTACTGATCATATGACAGGTAACCACCATTTGTTTTCCTCGTATGCGCCTTATGCCAATCCCTCCAGTATAACAATTGCCAATGGTTCTTATTCTCGTGTTATTGGCTTTGGCACTGTTGAACCTACTCCTTTTGTTTCCTTATCCCATGTCCTTAATGTCCCTGACCTTACATTTAATCTTTTGTCTCCTAGCAAGCTCACTCGACAATCAAATTGTTTCATTACTTTATTTCCTGACCATTGTTTGATTTAGGATCTTACGACGAAGTGAGTTATTGGTAGGGGCTATGACTCTGGTGGCCATTACTTCCTTGAGGATCAGGTACTCTGGTGGTTCATCCCCTTTTGATGTTCATTGTTGTTTAGGTCATGTGTCCTTGTCTTCTTTGAAGAGGATGTATCCTCAATTCCATAATTTGTCTTCTTTAGAATGTGATTCATGTCAGTTTGCTAAACATCATCGTGTTCACTTGGCACCTCGAGTCAATAAACAAGCTGCATCTCCCTTTGATTTAGTCTATTCTGACGTTTGGGGTCCATGTCCTATTGAGTTCAAGCCTGGTTTTAGGTACTTTGTTACTTTTGTTGATGATTTCTCTCGTACCACCTGGTTCTATTTAATGAATACTCGTTCTGAGTTGTTTTCTCACCTTTGCAACTTCTGTGTTGAAATCAAAACTCAGTTTAGTGTATCCATTAAAACCTTACGGAGTGACAATGCTAAAGAATACTTTTCTGCCCAATTTCAAACTTATATGCTCCAATATGGCATGCTTCATCGGTCCTCCTATCCAGATACATCGGCTCAAAATGATGTTGCAGAACGTAAGAACCGACACTTATTAGAAGTTACTCGGGCTCTCATGTTTCAAATGAATGTTCCTAAGCTATTTTGGGCTGACGCCGTGTCTACTGCGTGCTTTCTTCTTAATCGTATGTCTTCTCCTGTCCTCAATGGTGCCCTTTCCTTCCAAACCCTTGTTTCCTATTGACCCTAAAATCTTTGCTTGTGTCTGTTTTGTTCGCGATGTTCGTCCCACTGTTCCAAACTTGATTTGAAGTCTCTAAGTGTGTCTTCCTTGGGTATTCTAGAGTTCAGAAGGGTTATCGGTACTATTCTCCCATTCTTCGGCGTTATTGTGTTTACAGATGTCACATTCCATGAGTCGACCTCGTTTTTTCCTGTCTCTACTCCACCTCCATCTCCTGTCTCTACAGATGACACTTTCGACAGTCTTGATGATCTCTTGGTCTATACAGTTCAGTTACCACTAGTGCAAGCATCTGACCCGGCACCTGCTAAACCACCTATCTATCATGTTTATCGGAAACGCCCTAAGGCAAGTAATGTAGTCAATCAGGTTCATGGCCCACCAGTGCCAGCTTCGATGTCTGATCCAGCATTAGTTCCTTCCACTCCTGCTTCTGAACCAGCACCAGTGTCTGATATTCTTGATACTCCTGATACTTCCGCCTCTACCTATGAACCCGACACCGTGTCTGATACTTCTGATGACTTGCCTATTGCCTTACGCAAAGGTAAACGTACTTGCACCTATCCCATTTCTTCCTTTGTTACCTATAACCATTTGTCTCCTCCATCCTGCTCCTTCATAGCATCTTTAGACTCTCTCATCGTTCCCACAACTCTTCAACAAGCCTTGACCAATCCCGGTTGGCGTGCTGCGATGGAAGAAGAAATGGTGGCCCTTGATAAGGCTAGTACCTGGAATCTCGTTGATTTGCCTCTTGGTAAGAAGGCTATCGGGTGTAAGTGGGTTTTCACGGTCAAAACAAAAGCTGATGACATCTTGGAATGTTTGAAAGCTCGACTGGTTGCCAAGGGTTATGCTCAGACCTATGGTATTGATTATTTGGAAACCTTCTCCCTTGTGGCAAAATTGTCCTCTGTTCGCCTCTTCATTTCTATGGTCGCCACTTATGGTTGGGATCTTCATCAGTTGGATGTTAAGAATGCGTTCTTGAATGGTGATCTTCTTGAGGAAGTATACATGGAGCAACCACCTGGTTTTGTTGCTTAGGGGGAGTGTGGGAAGGTATGCCATCTTAAGAAGTCTTTATATGGCTTAAAGTAGAGCCCTCGTGCTTGGTTTGATAGGTTTAGCTTTGTGGTTAAGAAGTTTGGTCTAAGTTAGAGTAAGTGTGACCATTCTGTGTTTTATCAGCAGACAGATGCTGGCATGATTTTATTAGTGGTATATGTTGATGATATTGTTATTACGGGTAGCAATGCTTCGGGAATCTCATCACTTAAGGCCTTTCTTAATTCTCATGTTCAAACAAAGGATTTGGGTCCATTAAAGTACTTTCTTGGGATAGAGATTATGAGAAGTAAGAAAGGCATCCTTCTGACACAGAGGAAATATGTTCTTGATCTGCTAAAAGAAATTGGGAAACTCGGAGCAGCACCGAGTAGCTTTCCCATGATTCCTAATCCCTTCTTGGACATTGATGACAACATACCGTTTGATGAGCTACTTGAGGATGTAAGAAAGAAAGTTGATGCGGAAAAGGTCAAGCCGTTTGCCTATCCTGAGAGATACCGTAGATTAATTGGGAAATTGAACTATCTCACTGTAACTCCCCGATGTGACCTTTCCAGTTAGTGTGCTTAGTCAATTCATGATTGCACCAACCGTTGCTCAATGGGAAGCTTTGGAGCATGTCTTACATTGCTTGAAGGGCTCACCTGGTCATGGTGTACTTTATACAAATCATGGCGACAACAAGATTGAATGTTTTTGTGATGCAGATCATGCGGGGTCAAAGGCTACCAGAAGATCCACCATAGGATATTGTGTGTTTGTGGGTGAAAATTTAGTATCATGGAGGAGTAAGAAGTAAGATGTGGTTTCTAAGTCGAGTGCAAAAGCTGAGTATAGAGCCATGGCTCAGTCGGTATAGGAAATTGTGTGGATTCACCAGTTAGTGAAGGAGGTTGGTCTTGCCACGTCATTACCTGCGAAGTTGTGGTGTGATAATAAAGCTGTGTTTCATGAACGTACAAAACACATTGAGATTGATTGTCACTTTGTACGCGATAAGATCAAGGAGAACTTTATTTCTAGGGGCATGTGCGGTCTAGTGACCAATTGCTTGACCTTCTGACTAAGGCCTTAAATGGGACTTGGGTTGACTATCTTTGTAACAAGTTGGGCTTGATTAGCATCTATACTCCAACTTGAGGGGGGGTGTTAGGAAATATTCATAATTAGTCATAATAACTCTAAGGCCCCTCTCTTGTGTGTATATATCCCTTTTGGATACATGAATAAGCACAGAATTCATATTATATTTTCTCAGTTTACACATCCTATTCAATTTGGATAGGATGAGGGATAATTGTTGGGAATAAGGTTCCGGGGGAGGGGTTTGAATTGGTATGTGGTTGTGGAATGGAGTTTGAAGTTTCTGGTTGTGGAATTGGACGAATGGGAGAGGTTTCATGATTCTGGGACGAGTTTTGTGAGTCTTGGTCATAATTGGAAGAGTGGGTAATACCATGTTTCCACAGGCGAAGAAGGAAAAGCTCTGATACCAAATTGATAGGCTCTAGGAACCTTTAGATATCAGATTTCAGAATTTGAAATAGGAGAGAAAAGATGACTAGAGCCAGAATCTGTAACTCTGGACCCAAGAGAAAACAATTCACTGCATAATAATTCTGTTCATACCATAACTGTTGTCACAATATATATATATAGCCTAAACATCCATTACTGAAAATAACGTCTCCTAAGATAACTGCTAGATACCCTTCCTAATAACCAACTCCTAAGCATTTGACATAGAAAACAACACAGGGACATACAAACCCATAGACACGGTTAACACAAACTGACAGAAATAACAGCCTAAAACATTTAAACATGAGCACCACGTCTCTTTCTAGTATAAACTAGTAAGGGACGTGGTGGATTTCTATCAGTATTCATGTAGATAATTGGATAAACCTGAACTTGAAAGTAGTCTGCATGAATATTTTTCACCCAGTAACAGGGAAAAAAAAACCCAGTAAATGTTTTTCACCCAGCCACATCAGATTTTAACAGTATTAGATTATTACTTTTGAGATATTCAAAAATTACCAGTCAATCTTAAAATTTATAAAATTCCAATGAGACACAGCAAAGATATTGTCCCAGCAACAAAACCAGTGGTTGCTCCATGTATACTTCCTCAAGAAGATCTCCATTCAAGAACGCATTCTTAACATCCAACCGATGAAGATCCCAACTATAATTGGCTGCCATAGAAATGAAGAGGCGAAAAGAGGACAATTTTGCCACGGGAGAGAAGGTTTCCGAATAGTCAACACCATAGGTCCGAGCATAACCCTTGGCAACCGAGCTTTCAACCGTTCCAAGGTACCATCAGCTTTCGTTTTGATCGTGAACACCCACTTCCACCCGATAGCCTTCTTGCCAAGAGGCAAATCAACGAGATTCCAAGTACTAGCCTTATCAAGGGCCACCATTTCGTCTTCCATCGCAGCACGCCAACCGGGATGGGTTAAGGCTTGTTGGAGAGTAGTAGGAATTGGAGAGAGTCTAAAGATGTTATGAAGGAACAGGATGGAGGAGACAAATGGTTATAGGAAACAAAGGAAGAAATAGGATAAGTGCAAGTACACTTACCTTTCCGTAAGGCAATAGGCAAGTCAGCAGGAGAATCAGACACTATGTCGGGTTTAGAGGTAGAAGCAGAAGGATCAGGAGTATCAAGAATATCAGGCACTGATGCTGGTTAAAAAGTAGGAGCGGAAGGAATTGATGCCAGATCAGACGTCGAAGCAGTCATTGGTGGGTCATGAACCTGGTCGACAACATTACTCGCCCTAGGGCGTTTCCGATAAACATGATAGATAGGTGGTTTAGCAGGGGCCGAGTCAGATGCTTGCACTGGTGGTAACTGAACCGTATAGACCAAGAGATCATCAAGATTGTCGGAAGTGTCATTGGTAGAGACAGGAGATGGGAGTGGAGAAGAGGCAGGATAAAACGAAGTCGACTCATGGAATGTGACATCGGTAGACACAAGATAACGCCGAAGAGTGGGAGAATAGCACCGATACCCCTTCGAACCCTAGAATACCCAAGGAAGACACATCTAAGAGACTTGGGATCAAGTTTGGTAACAGTGGGACGAACATCACGAACAAAACAGACACAACCAAATATTTTAGGGTCAATAGGAAACAGGGGTTTTGAAGGAAATAAGCTAGTGTATGGAGTAGTACCATTGAGGACAAGAGGGGACATACGATTAATAAGGAAGCACGCAGTAGACACGGCGTCAGCCCAAAAAGGTTTAGGAACATTCATTTGAAACATGAGAGCCCGAGCGACTTCTAATAAGTGTCGGTTCTTACGTTCTGCAACACCATTTTGAGCTGGTGTATCTGGACAGGAGGACTGATGAAGCATGCCATGCTGGAGCATATAGGTTTGAAATTGGGTAGAAAAGTATTCTTTAGCATTGTCACTCCGTAAGGTTTTGATGCACACACCAAAGCGAGTTTTGATTTCAGACGAAATTGCAAAAGTGAGAAAATAACTCAGAACGAGTTTTCATTAAATAAAGCCAGGTGGTACGAGAGAAATCATCAACAAAAGTAACAAAGTACCTAAAACCAGGCTTAGACTCAACAGGGCATGGGCCCCAAACATCAGAATGGACTAAATCAAAGGGAGATGCAGCTCGTTTATGAACTCGAGGTGCCAAGTGAACACGATGATGTTTAGCAAACTGACATGACTCACATTCTAAAGAAGACAAATTATGGAATTGAGGATACATCCTCTTCAAAGAAGACAAGGACACATGACCTAAACGACAATGAATATCAAACGGGGATGAACCACCGAGCAAGCAACGAACGCGGTACCGATCCTCAAGGAAGTAATGGCCACTAGATTCATAGCCCCTACCAATAACTCGCAACCGTTGTAAGATCCCGAATCAAACAATGGTCGAAATAAAGAATGAAGCAATTTGATTGTCGAGTGAGCTTGCTAGGAGACAAGAGATTAAATGTAAGGTCGGGACATTAAGAACATGGGATAAGGGAGCGGATGGGTAAGGTTCAATAAAGTGCTAGAGCCAATAACACGAGAATAAGAACCGTTGGCAATTGTTATGCGGAGGGATTGGCAGATTAACCTATATATATATAACATTCAGTAGCTGGATAATCCTTGCCACTGATTAATTAAGAAATATAGCACCTAATGTCTTGAGTTCTTTGGTAGTGTTCTGGGACAGAAGGCTTTGAGCTCGATGCTGCAATGCGGGATCATCTAGATTTATTTGAAAGATCTGCTGCACTTTATAACAGGACAAGAGTCTTATTTAAATTTGTTAGAAGTCGTATGAGACATGAAAAAGAAGACAGTATTGATACTGAAATATATGAAAGTAGGATGCTTACTTCTAATGTGCACAGTAAATAATTATGAAATTTGTGGTTGCTATGGGGGTAAAAATAAGAATTTTTATGTCATGCCAGCACTGTTCTTGCAGAGAACTAAGTATCTTCTTTTTGTCTTATTTACCTGGTTGATGCATTTTTCCCTTTCCCCTCTGATTCTCGTATAGGTTGTCATTCCTCGAAGTCCGCAGCAAGCAAAAGGGTTGTTGCTATCTTGCATTCGAGATCCAAATCCTGTTGTATTTTTTGAACCAAAGGTTTGAGTTCTTTGCGAATAACTTAATAATCATTTGCTCAAGTGGTGTTTTGAAAATTCTGAAATGTAAAAGGTGGAATTCTTGGTTTCAGTGGCTGTACCGTTTAGCTGTTGAAGATGTGCCAGAAGATGATTATATGTTGCCTCTATCTGAAGCTGAGGTACGCTACAATTCATGCTAGATGAGAGAAGTAAAAGAAGTTCTTCATCAGAAACTTCTAAATTCTGGAATTTGAAACGTTTAACCTATTAAATATGGGGATGTGTAATCAGGTACTGCGAGGGGGTACGGATATCACACTTGTTGGATGGGGCGCTCAGTTGTCTATAATGGAACAAGCTTGTCTTGACGCTGAAAAAGTAAGTGGTTGTTATATTACAAACTGAAGCACTTGAAGCATGCATTTAACACTATCCGTGCCTTTTCTTTTTGATCTGCTCTCTGAATCATCATTGGGGAGTTCTCCTTATGCAACATGAAGCATTAATGTAGGGAGTGTTGGTCAAGGTAAGGTGAGTAAGTTGTGTGCATGAATGTTCCATTTTAGAATGTTAGGGATCTCGGATGACTGCAGGAGGCATAGAAAGGTTAAGCAAGTAAGAGATATTGGCAAAATGTAGGAGCTGAAGAAAAACATCCTAGCTTTTTTTTTTTGTAATTATTTGAAGTATATTCTTAATTATTCAATTTCTCCCATGCGCTGGTGTGTGACATGCATGGAAGGTTTTTCTGGCAGCTAGTCAACCAGAGAACATATCCAACAATCATAAAGGCTAGCTCAAGTGCGGCTGTGCTATGTTTTATGCTCCACTGGTGGCGTTCTTGTAACGGATTATATGCGTTCTTCCAAAATGTCTACTGTGGTGGTCTGGCTATTTTTGGTTTTCCTAGCCTCTGTTCAATGCCTTTATTATTGCCTCAACCATTCTTGTGGTCTATTTAGCCACTTATTACATTTTTTCTGCCTGAAAGCCCTCTCTTTCAATATCCTAACCATCAGTCCTGTTCATTTCTACATTTTATCCTGTATTCATTTCAAAGGTTGTTTCCCTTGTTATTTGATTGCTTCTCTTTCCTTAACATTTGCTTGCTGCTTTACTCTTGACTTTCCATCCATCCACTTATGTCTGAGCCACAGAAACAAGTAATGTATCTAACATTAATGACTTGCCACATATTCAAGTAGCTTACAGATTGAGCGGAAATATTACTTTCACTTCAACGTATTTGGTTCTATCATGTTAGCCTAGATTATGGGCTTTGTTTATGGTACCTTTATTGTCACAATAAAGCTTCACAGGTAACTCCATGTCAATCGGTAGCTCTCACAACAATCTGTGTAGCCATAGCCCTTCACAGATTCCTTCAGCAACCCCCCTAAATTCTAATTCTTCATTGCCTTTGGCTACTGCACCTCTTCTTTTGCTTCTCCAAGTGACTAGATTGCCCCCATACAAAGGTACAATGTCCTGAAGTTGATTTCTGTCCTTCATAGATATAGCCCAGTGGTGAATACCTCCTAGCTAGCTTATTTTCTCTTTTTGAATAGCAAGCCTGTTCCTGGGTTGCATTTCATATGCGTCAGGATCTTATAAGTTGCTTCTAAGCGATAACCTGAAACCCAACTCACCACAGCTTTGTTAAAAAATGGTATGAGATCATGTAATCTGTTCCCCAATTCTTATGGTTTCATTTAAATATTGTGGCTGACTTGCTTAAGTAGGAAGAATTATCTTGAGTCAATTCATTTCTTTTTTCCACCTAAATACACGAGGAATTGTCCATCTTCTCCCAAAAAATGGCATCTGACTATTGCTGCAAAAGTGTCTAATTTTAGATGTACGTGTTATGGGAGATTGAGATATTTACATTGTATCAACAAAACTGAGCTTTCATCTTTTATTGAAATTGTAATATGATTTTGGGATTCAACTGCAGGATGGAATTTCATGTGAATTAATAGATCTGAGGACACTTATACCTTGGGATAAGGACACAGTAGAAGCCTCTGTCAAGAAGACTGGAAGACTACTGGTGGGTAAATACTTTGTGGAGTTTGACATTTGTCTCTGGGTGGTATCACATACTGATGTGTTGAAGTTCTTTTTAGATTAGTCATGAAGCTCCAGTAACAGGTGGTTTCGGTGCTGAAATCTCAGCTTCCATTGTTGAACGCTGCTTCTCTCGGGTACACTCGAATCCTTACTTCATATAATTGTCAAGCTAGTAGCCATCTTCTGTGGCAGAAAACTCTTAGGCAAATGGGGCATGGTTAGGAAAAGAAACAGATCCATGCACCAAATATGTTTTGATTTATTTCCGGAATTTCAACATTGGATTAGTCACTCAATTTTTGTGCCGCTTTTTATCTCAATCTACCTATTAAGTGGTCATTTGGGTTAGCGGTAGAAGCTGCTTTTTCAACGTGATTTACGGTTTACGATGTGTGAGAGGAGTTTTATCTCGACTGACGTGAACGTGCTTTTTTAATGCCAACTCAAACAAGCACTAAATGAATGAAAATAGATGCTCCTATGATATTTGAAAACCACTAGACACTAGTGATTCTTCTTGCTTAGCCTCTTCAAAACCACAAAACCGTGGTTTTAAAATCCATTTTCTGCAAGCTGAGACAAAACTCCTCTCTCATATTTACCTCGTAAATTGTAAAAGCTATTCTCAAAAGCCAATCCAAATATACAGTATACAAGGGACTAATGTACTCAAATCAATTCAATGAAATCAGATACAAAATATTCTCCAATTTATTGATGCGCTATCAACCACCTGGCCACTTACCATCTGTTGTGGTCCTCTTTCCCTTTATTTTATTTTTCTTCCTGACCTTGAGAGAGCTTGAGTGTGATTATTGGCAACACTTTTACTATCTTTCAGTCTTACTCGATTTCATATATGTGACTATAGTTTATAGAGATTCGACATGGTCTTGGTTCTGTTTCTGAATTTACTTACCATTAGCACTTGTAACTAGTACGGCGGTCTGTGGTAAATGTCCCGGTGCTTGATGAACTATGCCAGTGCTTGAAATTTTGGATGTAGGACATCATGCATACTTCCAAGTTAATGGAATGTTCTGGAAATGTTTATCTGCTTTCTAGATTATCTTGCACTCAGATGTACATTTTCCAAAAGCGTGTCTTTAACCTTTTATATGTTGTGCAGTTAGAAGCTCCTATAACGAGGATTTGTGGACTAGACACCCCTTTCCCTCTAGTTTTTGAACCGTTTTACATGCCCACCAAGAATAAGGTGATTTCAAACCGCTTCCTTTATCTTTAAGTGATTCTTGTCCAAAATAACGAAAGTAGTCTGTGATACTAGTCTTTGCCACCCATTTGATGCAGATATTGGATGCAATCAAATCGACGGTGGGCTACTAATCATATTAATATACTTCTTTTTGGCTGTCTATAATCTAATGGCAGTTGCGTGCAGGATCAAGGTCTGCTGGACATTTTAGAATAATAATACTCATGTCATTATAGAATAAGTATCGTTTGTGTGGTATAATTAGATATGTCTATTTGTGGAACTAGCGCAACGCGCACACAGAATGAAACTAATTACACCATGGCACGAATGATGTGACAACATAATCCTGTTAAACTGCGATTACTTTTATATCGGATATTTGGATTTATGATGCAACATTGCACCTACCAGTTACACCAACGATTTCTCGCCGAGTCCTTTGTCCTTTCCATCATGATGTCACTTTCCATTCATAGCTACAATCTGTGTTTTTTAACCCAACAAAACACATACTACGTCCAGTATTAGATATAAGACCTCAGTTTACCTTTTTAAAAAAGTTAAGGAAGCTAATTAAATTAGTTTAAGGTGTTTGTATTTATCATTTTTTCTTCAAACTAATTATGAGTTATAATCTGATATATAATTTTATTATACATAATATATAATATGATTAAGTAACTTATTTAATCTCTTTAAAAAAAGTCAATCAGGGTTTATATTTAGGACCAGTGTTAGTACAAAATTCCTAAGGTATGTGGCAATTGCTAACATCCATTTATTGCACAAAACAACGGCGGGGCTGGGCAGACCATTGCCTTGTAACAATGATGGCAGGTCTTAGTTTAGGGCTTTACCGCGCATTGACGTTGAATTTGGGGTTTGAATCCGTCCGAGTGCCCCCTGGTGAATATGCTGGTACTTATTTAAAAATGACATTTAGGGGTTGGCAAAAATAACATTTAGGGATAAACACACAAGGATTTGAAATATGGGAAAATATAATGAAAGAACTAGGTTCTTAGTTACTTATTTTTTTTTAGAGTAAACAGTCAATTTTATCAAGGGTTAAGGTGCGAAAATAGCGTGTGATTTTTATAGAAATGGCCGTGAAGAAATCTTTTTTTTAGGTGCAAAAGTAGTATGTGGTTACAAATTGGGTCTGAAAATAACGTTTGACCATTAAGTTTGACTTTTGACCGTTAAGTTTGACTTTTTTCTTGTTGGGCGATGGCGTGGCATTTCAAAGGTGCAAAAATAATTTTATGATCTTAAAAAAATATTTCGGTATTGGCCGTAAGCACTAAAAGGATCTTGAAAAAAATATTTCGAGTCTTTTGGTACTAAAAAGTATTTTCGGGATCTTGATTGGTACAAAAAAAATATTTCATAATTTTGAAAAATTATTTTAGGATCTTGAAAAAATATTTCGGGTATTGGCCAAAGTGCTTAAAAGGATATTGAAAAAAATATTTGAAATCTTACGTCATCGTCAGGTCAATGAAAAAGTCAAACTTAGCGTCAAAGTCAAACTTAACTTGATCAAACGCTATTTTTTTGCGCTAATTTTATAACCACATAATCACTTTTGCACCTGGCAAAAAAGCGTTCTTCTTGAGGCCTCCTCGCAGATAAGGAAATGTCTATTTTTGCACCTTAACCCTTTTATCAATCATCAAAAAAATCATTACACACTAATCTCCTGTGAAACAGAAAAAAGAAAAGCAACCTGATCATACAACATTACAACCTACGCAGAAATATAAACCAGAAATAAACCTACCATACAACCTACTATATAGAACAAGCTAAACAACGCAAAGTTAACCTATATATCCCTTGCAGATTGACTTCCTTCGCTGTTCAGATCCTGCAACAGAATAGCCATCAGAGAGGGTGGTGGATTACCAATCCACCATTTCGGTACCACACCTCTCATCACATGAGCTGCTATATAGTCAGCAGCATTATATTGCCCTTTCTAGACACCACGGACATAGACCATTGCATCTTGATCTTCCCAGCTCTAGACATTTCTTCAGGATATCTTCACACCTCCAATCACACCCAGCTATATCTCTATCCCTTATCGTTCTAAACAATTCCTGACAATCAGTCCCAACAATGATATTACTGTTAGCAAATAACTCTTTAATTCTAAGAGCTTCCAGCAATGCCATACATTCAGCCATAAAAGCTGAACTTGCCTCTACATCCAGCCCTACTCCCCCTAAAAGCTCCCATTCATATCTCTTCCCAGCAACCCAATACCAGCCCTCCTGCTCTTTCCACAGTAATAGCCATACGCGTTAATTTTTACCATACCTTCTGCTGGTTTTTGCCACCTCAAACGTCTCTTATGCTGACATTCTCCTCTTCCTCCTTTTTACACAATCCCAGTATTCATTGACAAGTCTGATTGCCTTGGGAAGACATAATACCACATCTACCTCAGTTTCCTCAAACACAAAGCTACACCTTGCTTTCCATATATGCCAGCATATACTAGCAAACAAAGCCACATTACGTTCATCCTTTATCTGCTTATCCACATCCACTACCCATGTTTCAAACCATTTATCAAGTCTGGCCATCGACAATTCATCAAACTTCAGTGCCAAAAGTGAGCCAAACCAACACAATTTAGCCCATAGACACAGAAATAATGCATGTTCAATGGTTTCTACCTGGATTTTACAGATACAGCACCTTGGGCTATCAACACATTTTGTTCTATACAGAGCTTCCTTTGTTGCAAGTGCACCACTTGCTGCTCTCCACAGGAACTGATTTACTTTTGGAGGCACTCTTGTTTTCCAAAGGCTTTTCCACAGTCTCTTTGATGCTCTGTATGAACTGCTGGGTCCTCTACTCTCCCCTTTGTCCTCCTCTTCTCTCGCAGCTTTATAGCCCATTTTTACAGAATATACCCCATCTCTACTGCCCAGCCAAACATACTTATCCTCCTCCCTCAATAATGGTATTCTTACCCCCTGTATCATCTCCATGTCTTCCTGAGTAAGAACTTTCCTCACCTTCTCAAAATTCCACTTCCCATCCACCATAATCTCCTTCACTTTCAATGCTTTCATTTCCTCGGTTAGGCTTCTCTCCTTTAAACGATATCCCTCAATTCCTGGGATCCATTTATCTTCAAATATTCTCACTTTCTCCCCATTTCTCACTTTCCACAACAGATTCTTTGCTAAAAAGTCTCTACCTTCCAGTATACTTGTCCATCCCCAAGATGCCTTATTTCCTTTGGATCAGTGTTGTAAAAACGCCGTTTTTGGCCGGAAATCATGTCGAAACAGATGTAGGAACGGATTTTGAGTTGATACGGTTGAAACGCCGTGTCAACTCGGTAAAATCAGTTGACACGGCGTGTCAACTCGCGGCGATGGTGGTCGCCGGATTTTGCAGTTCTCGCCCCTCTGTTTCAGGTCGCCGGCGGCGATGGTGGTGAGGGTGGAGGCCGGCGGCGACTTAAAGGAATGTGGAGGAAGAAAGGATCGAAGCTCGTCCCTCTCTCGCCTCTCACCTCGTGGCACTCTGTGATCTTCTGTCTCAGGTCCCTCGAATAAAGATGAGTAGATGACGACCTAATTAATCCCTTGGTCAAAATATGCGTTTTGACCAAGGGACTAAAATGCAAGAATTCAAAGTTCTGAGGAGGGACTAAACAGAAATAGTTTGAAATATTTTTGGGGCATAACTACACTTTCCAAGAAAATGCATTAAGAATCCTAATTTAATTATGAAAAATCACATTAAATTATGAACTTAATTATTTCCTTGAGTTTTTGGACTTAAATTTGTGATGACTTTAATGTATTGGTGTGTTTTGGTTTTATACATGTTGGATTTTTTTTTTTGGTGGTATGTAGTAAACTCTTACGTTTCGTTTACATTTTCCGATTTTACGTTTTTACTCACCCTTATCGTTTCTACGTAGACTCTACATTTTAACAACACTGCTATAGATCATCCTGATTTTGACAGATTCGCCAAGCTGTTTTTGCTAGCAAGGCCTTATTCATCATCATGAAATCCGGAAAACCCATTCCACCTTCATCCTTAGCTTTACACATTTCCAAGATTTCCAATGAATCCTTCCATCGGCTTCCTTCTGTTCCCACCAAAAATCCTGAGATCGTCCTATCCAATTCTGATAGGATGCCACCAACGATACCACCAGCACCAGCAAAACCAGAACATCCTTTGCTGGTTTATTCAAGAAGGAAAAGGCAGTTGGATGAAAATAAGTATGTTTAATTAGGAAGTTATGTATTAGGATAAGACTTATTAGGTAGTTATGCTTAGGTGTATCTTATCCTTAGTAAGTTACTTTCAGTTGGTGATGACAGTTAGGTTTTCTTATATATTTTCCTATTGTGTAAACATATCATAAGGCAGATAAATATATTTTGAATTACTTTGAGTAATTGGTCAAGAACTCATATTCTGGTTCTTGAATTGTTCCAATAGATCCTAATCTAAGAATCTATCAATTTGGTATCAGAGCCTTCTTTCTCTGGGCAAATTTCCGTGCGTTATGGGAAACTATCGGAAGAAACAGCAGTCAATTGATCATCCAATCATGAGTAATGAAGCAGAATCATCCAAGTAACAAGTACTTGTACAACCACCAGAAGATTTGGTACAGTAGATGGCGTTTCTAGTGAACAAAATTCAGAGCATGGATGCTAAGATGAAGGAGATGAGACATCAAAAGAAGACTGTTGAGGAACAAGAAGACAGAGAGGTCAGGAGACATACCGAAGACTATGAAGAATTTGAAGCAGATAACCCATGGGGGTATAGACAACCCTATAGAAGACCCTTTACTAAAGTCGAATTTCCCAAATTTGAGGAAGGAGATCCTAGAGGGTGGATTATGAAGGCTGGAAAATATTTTCACTATTATCAAACGCTTGAAGATGTCAAGGTTGAAGTTGCAGCAATGAATTTGGAGGGCGATGCTCTGGATGTCTTGTAATACCCCATAATAATTAATAATAATAATAACAACAATAATATAGTAATAATAAAAATTTAGAATTTAATAATGTTTGTATTGTTTTATAATTTATTAATTGGCAATAGTTAAAGAGCCCAACCCATAGCTAAACCATAATTTTTAATTATAAATTGAGGTCTAGCTGCCTAACCCTAGCGAATGCTCAATACTCCTCTTCTCCTCTACTACTCCCTCTATTCTTTCTCTGCGTCAATTATTCTTCTAGGAGGTTAGCAAAACGGAGACAAGGTAATCCTAATACCACTAATGTATTAATATATTTTAATGAGTAGATTGTGGGAATTTCCCATGAACGAGGTAATCCTAATCCTAATATATTTTAATCCTTGCTTAATAGTTGTGACTCACCTAATAAAAAGCTCACTTTTTCTCTGTTCTTGATTTTCAGGTACATTCTGTAGTGCATGCGCGACTCGCCTTCAGCCAACCTAGAGCCTTACGATCCTGAAATAGAATGCACCTACAAGCAAAGACGCGGAAGCGCGAAGCGAAGAAGTCAACCTTTTGACTCGGCAAGCATGGCGGATATGCTGTCAACCACGAGCGAATCAACGAGAGCGAGATAGTAATAAACGAGGATAACCAGGTCCCTCCACCTCCAAACCCAGATGTGAACAAAGCCATCATGGAATTTGGAATTCCATATCTAAACAAGCTGAATTCGGCCATCACACCGCCAACCTTCAATGCAGGACACTTTGAAATCAAAGGTGTCATGATTCAGATGCGGAATGCAGCAGGACAATTTGGAGGACTTCCATCCGAAGATCCGCACCTGCACCTCAAGACCTTCATAGAGGTGTGTGATTCTTTTGTCATCCTAGGAATCCCACCCGACGCCGTCTGGATTAAATTATTCCCATTCTCACTAAGGGACAAGGCTCAGACGTGGCTTAACAACTTACCTGCTAATTCCATCACCACATGGAATGATCTGGGGAGTAAGTTCTTGCTCAAATTTTTTCCACCTACTAAGAACGCTCAACTCAAAGGGGACATAACCAATTTCCAACAAAAATCTGGTGAATCTACCTATGAAGCCTAAGACAGATTTAAAGACCTCCTCAGAAGATGCCCACAACACGGACTGTGCGAATGGGTCCAGTTAGAAACATTTTACAGAGGTCTCGATGGACAAACACGATCAATTCTAGACGCCTCTTCTGGAGGATCAATCCTAATGAAGTCTTATGAAGAAGCTCACAACCTGTAACACCCCGATTTCTAACAATTATCTTAGTATAAAATTTAAATGATTTTATAAAGGAATACTGAAAATTCGAATTAAACAACCTTGGGGAGTATTCTTGTCGCACTTATCTTGGGACAAGTGTAAGGCTACTTATTACAATAATGAAAATCCAAACTTAATTAAATGTGATTTATTTAAGAAAATAAAAATAAAGAGAAATAAGACTAGCTAGAGGCCTTGAGTGTTCTTCCTCACTTCTCATTGCTAGTCCCAACCCTTGGCACCTGTTTTACTGAAATTTTGCTTCCCCAAAGGATCATCGCAGCCCATGAACACAAACATCAACAATTGCTGGTAATCCTAATAATACAAAGATAATGAAGAGAAAATACAATAATTACATAATAAAAAATCTGTATATAAAAATATAAAAATTTAAATTTTATTGTTCCTTATTCGATTTAATTAGTGGGAAGAGAACCATGGTAGACCTGGGAAACCCTGCCAGTCTACCCTGTGACCCGGGAAACCCTGCTAGTCACAACTAATCAAATTTGGCCATTAAGTATTTCTTCCTAGTGTGCACACCTCTTCCCAAAGTTGCTACTAGCGTCCCGGGAAACCCTGCCAGACACCACTTTGGGAAGAACGGATACTATCTTTTCACATCGTATAAATATCGAAGGCATAAAGCCCAAAGGTTGTGTTCATCACTTTGGGAGGTACCATCCCAAAGCTATCTTCCCATTGTTAAATTATTTTTAATACACATCTAAATTCTCATAAGTTCCTATAAGGTTGTCATAAGAAATTCTCATGACCATCATTTAAATCTCTGGCTCTACTCATTATCCATCTTACTTATGGGTTCCTATGAGGTTGTCATGAGAAGCTCTCATGACCATCATTTAACTCCCTGGCTCTACTTATTATCCATTTTACTCATGGGTTCCTATAAGGCTGTCATGAGAAATTCTCATGACCATCATGGCTCTACTCATTATCCCTTTTTAAACTCATGGCTCTACCCATTGTCCCTTTTTAAACCCATGACTCTACTCATTATTCCTTTTTAAACCCATGGCTCTACTCATTATCACTTTTTAAACCCATGACTCTACTCATTATTCCTTTTTAAACCCATGGTCATAATATATTATAATTGATAAAATCTAGAAACCCGGAGGAACGAAGAACGTTCGGGCATATCTTATAATTAAGACAAGTGGGTGTTGTAATATAGGTTTTCAATTACTTGCTCATATTTCTCGCACAAATGACTTTGCAAAGAAAAAGAAACAAACAATAAAACAAACAAAAACGCAAAACGAGAAAAGGAATTATATGTATATATATTCAATTACCTAAAATCGATCAGAGCAACGCACAAGCACCTATAATCAATATTAATCGACTTTGGAAAGAAACTACTCACGCAAATCGAGAAAAAGAAAATGTATTTGTACACATATTCAATATTAATTCCTATTGTTTTAGGGATTAGGATTATCTAATCTCCATTTTTGCTAGCGACCTAATTTTAATTTGATGAGAGTATAGAAAGAGGATTTGAGAAGAAAGGTAGCGGAGAAGAAAAGTGTCGAGCGTTTTCTAGGTTTTAGCGGCTAGACCTAAGTTTATAGCAGCTAGACCTAAGTTTATAATTAAAATCTAGGTTTTAGCTATGGGCTGGGCCCTTTAATTATTCCCAAATAATAAAAAATTAACAATACAAATATTATTAATTTCTAGATTTTACTATATTATTATTATTATTTTATCATTATTATTTTATTATTTCTATTATTAATCAGGGGTATTACATTCTACCCTCCTAAAATAAGTTTCGTCCTCGATTTTTTTTTTTAATTTTCTGGGTCATTACACAACCTATTGGAGCGCATGGCCATGAACAGTCATCAGTGGCAAGCTAGATAGAGCTACATCCTCCCGAATCGTTGCAGGAATACATGAACTAGATGCTATGACTGCTCTCACAGCTCAAGTATCATCTCTGACCAATATGGTGAAAGGACTGACCCTTCCATCAAGCAACACATCGCTGCAACCATCTCAGGTAGCTTGTGTGTACTGTGGCGGAGAGCACTCTTACTCTCAGTGCTCCGCCAACCCTGAATCTGTAAACTTCGTCAACAACTTTAACAGGGGCAGTAACACCAACAATTCATACTCAAATACATACAACCCCGGATGGAGGCAACATCCCAATTTCTCATGGAATTCTCAAGGTTCACAAGCAGTGGGACAATCATCGGGCCCACAATACTCAAACCGAACATCAAACCCACCAGGTTTTACCCAGCAAGCACGCGACGGGGCGGTGAGTCGGACCCGCGACTCATGTTGACCCTTACGAAGGAATATATGGCAAAAAATGATGCAATCATTCAGAATCAGCAAGTAACCCTGAGAAATCTTGAAAATCAAGTGGGATAACTAGCTACTGCCCTTAACAACAGATCCTCAGGATCCCTACCCAGTGACATTGAAGTCCCCAGGATCCAAGGAAGAGAGGAAGTCAAGCTGATAGAGCTTCGAAGTGGAAAAAGCTTAGCACCCAAGAAAGCAACCAAGCAACCTATGGTTGTCACTTATTCAAAATATGAGAAATTTAAGGAAGGGCAAGGAAGTACTGAACAACTTCTTGAAGACGAGCAGAGTCAACCAAGAATGTCACAACCGGAACAGGATCTCAGCACCGCAACATTGCCTCGCTTGCAAGACCTTTGGATGATCATGTGCAATACCCAACATTGAATGCTACCACATCATCATCAAAGCATAATCGTGATCTCGGGCCTTCAAAGATGCTAAAGCAACCCCCACCTTTCCCACAAAGGCTACAGAAGCAAGGCCAAGAGAAACAATTTAAGAAATTCCTCGACATACTACGGCAATTGCACATTAATATTCCTCTGGTGGAAGCTCTGGAGCAAATGCCCAGCTACGTGAAATTTATTAAGGAAATTTTGTCTAAAAAAGAGGCATTTGGAAGAGTTTGAGACGGTAGCATTGACCCGGGACTGAGTGCAATGCTAACAAATCGGCTACCTCCGAAATTAAAAGATCTTGGCAGCTTCACAATCCCCTGTGCAATCGGACCTCAATATTCAGGGAAAGCTCTGTGTGATCTGGGAGCCAGTATAAATCTCATGCCAATGTCTATTTTCAAACAATTGACAGTTGGGGATGTAATACCCCAAATTTTTATTAATAGTAATAACCTTTTTTTTAATAGCCTTGGTGGGCCGAATACTTCTAGTCCTAATTGCCTTAGGAATTTTCAGCTTATGCTCTAAGAAAGAGGTTTAATTTTAGGTAATAAGTCCACTATTTGTCCACCAAGTCACATTAAATTCACACCATGATTGATTGATTGAATTTAATATAACCCATTAATGAGTTGGCAATAGTAGAAGAGCCCAAAGCTAAACCCTAATTTTAAGTTATAAATAGAGGTCTAGCCTAACCCTGAATACTCTTCTTCTCTCCTCCTATTCTCTTCTACAATAGGAATTAATTGATACATGTCGATGTTGAATTTTTGTGAGAAACCCTTAAATATGTTACTGCATTTGTATAGTTATTTATATGCTTTTCCTTTTCAGTTTTTGCAAGCCAATTGCTGGATTTCATGATTCATGAACATATATATACCCGTACGTTGTATGTGCTAGTCATTAACTTTTGTCTTTGACCAAAAAAACAAGATTGACTTTTGCAAGCCACTTCCCTGTACCTTTTTTTCTTTATTTGTTTTGAATGGCTTGGCTTTTGAGATTGAAACATATATATATATATATATATATATATATATATATATATATATATCCTAGGTTTCAATAAAAAGGTAAAAAGACGTTCATATATAACATGTACATTACTTTGATAGGTTTCAATAAAAAGGTAAAAAACGTTCATATATAACATGTACATTAGTGGAAGGATATATATATATATATATATATTTTGAGAAATCCATTTTATGATTGTATTTAAAATAATTTAATCATTAGGAGGATAGTTTTGGGATGGTACCTCCTAAAGTGATGAACACAACCTTTAGGCTTTATGCCTCCGATATATTATTTGATGTGAACGGATTATATCCGTTCTTTCCAAGGTGGTGTACGCGGGTTTCCGGGACACTAGTAGCAACTTTGGAAAGAGGTGTGCACACTAGGACAAAATGTTTTATGGCCAATTTGATGATTTGTGGTAGCGGGTTTCCGGGTCTACCATGGTTCTCTTCCCACTAATTAAACTTCATAAAGAACATCGAAACAAATTTTCTTTTTTATTATATATGTATATGATATTTTTATCATCTGTAAATAATTTATTTTTATTTTTCTCTATATTATCTTTGTTTTATTAGGATTACCGGCTTTCTTTGATGTTTGTGTTCATGGGTGCGATGATCCTTCGGGGAGCGGAATTTCGGTGATACGGGTGCCAAGGGTTGGGGCTGATAGTGAGAAGTAAGGAAGGACATTCAAGGCCTCTAGATAGTTTTATTTCTTTTTTATTTTTATTTTTAATAAACCACATTTATTTGAGTTGGATTTACATTATTGTAATAAGTAGCCTTGCACTTGTCCCAGTACAAGTGCGGCGGTAACACTCCCAAGGTTGTTTATTTCAAATTTCAGTATTCATTTATAAAAAAATCATTTAAATTTTATACTATGATAATTGTTAGAAATTGGGGGTGTTATAGGGGAGGCCAGGCCCACAACAGTTACATTGCAATTGCCGATCGCTCCATAGTTCTACCTGAAGGAAAGATCGAAGATGTTCTGGTAAAGGTGGATAAGTTCATCTTCCCTGTGGATTTCATTATCCTGGACTTTGAAGCAGATCACGATGTCCCAATTCTTCTGGGAAGACTTTTCATGGCAACTGGATGTACGCTGATTGATGTGGAAAGAGGAGAACTTACTATGCGTGTAAATGATGATTAGGTCACCTTCTCAATCCTTAAGACCGCGAGATTCGAAGACCCAGCTGAGAAGTACCTACCCTCTGAAGATGACAACAAAGGCACTAAAGAAGTAGGAAGCCCTCCTGCATTACCACAGCATTAAATTGCCATAGAAAGTTCGGCTGAAGACTTTAAAGCAAGCGCTGTTGGAAGGCAGCCCAATTCTGTAGTTCTTTAGCATCACCACAGGAGGGAACAAGTCCAGTAGGGTCCATGCTACGACATGCTGCAAGGCATTATAGCCCCAGAACGGCAATACGGAAAAGCCCCTGAACGCGAGTTAGGTACGCCCCTCATCTCTAAAATAAACATTGTGTGTATACGTTTGATTTAGTAGGCCACTCTTGTGGGCCCACTACGCGCCAACTAAGTTTAACTCATGGTCAAAAGAGTCGTGACGATTCACATTCAAAATTCTACCTCTATCTTGTCTATTCTCTTCTTCCTCTCCTCCCGTGTCTTTTCACAAGCACACTGATCCTCTCCCTCCATCGTCCCCCTTACCCAACCACCATGCCTAGAGTCAAAAAGACGACGAGGCTTCACCAAGCGCCCCCGGTCCTACGTCCCCGTCGTCACCCGACCCGCCGCACAAGTACTGCCATTTCCGTACCCACTTCCTCGTCCTCCTCCTACTCCTCCTCGACTCTTCGGCTTCCACAGGCCCGCCTCTGCTGCCGACAAGGCCTATATAATCTCCAATGCACCCCTTTCGGTGTCGGAAACCGATGCCAACTCCACGAACAAGTTTCGCAAACGTCTTCGCCTGTTGCGCAATGAAAAACCAAGCTATCACCCAAGAGGGGGGTGAATTGGGTGTTTGTTAAAACTTTATGAACTTTGAAAAACTTTTCGCAACTTATTGAAAGCAGTTTGAATGACAATAATAATGATTGATAAAGCAATAGTCGTCATTCAAACATGTATAGATATTCGGTATATATCTTGGAAATATAAGAGATAAGGGAAGAGAATATGCAAAGCGATTTATCTTGGTTCGGCCCGATCCTTGACCTACGTCCGGTCCCAAGCTTCACTTGAGATTTTCAATCCACTATCTTCTTGTAACTTGATTACACGTTCGTACTTGGAGTAATCCTCTCACTAGGATTCACTCCCCCTTACAACCGTAATCAATACACTTGCTTGATCACACGCTCTGTACTCGAAGTAATCCTCCCTAGGATTTCCCCACAAAGTTGTAATCAACACAATGTGTTTCCCACTCAAGATTACCCAATCTTGAGTATCTCACGAATAGAATGATAGGATGTGTACAATAACTCTCTTCTCTCTCGAAGTAGATGGATAAGCACTGAAGCACAATTACAAGTCATCTCACTCTATATGATAAGCTATGTAAACATTAAGAAGAGAGTAAATGATATGAAAATCGAGTATTAGCATCTTGAAGATGTCGCTTGTGTCTCTGCATTTTTCGCTCGTGTACTACGTGTTGTGTGTGGAGTCTTCAAATCTTCAGGTATTTATGCTAGTTGAAGTTTGTGAACATTACGAATCCGTTGAAACTTGAATCGGTTCGAAAATCTATTTGTTATGACCATAGCGATTTGGGAACATTCTTGCTGATTTGAATATTTGAATTTTGGCTCTTCAAGAATGTCTCCCATGATGTTCAGCTTTTGTTGGTGGGTGCCTTCTTTGTGCGCCTTGAAGAATGGTTAGTCTTCTTTCCATTTGTCTTCCATTTGCTTTGTTTGAGAAGATATAATAAAATAATACAAGTGGCTCGTGGAGTTGCTTTATTTGACTTTAAAGCAAATTCAAATCTTCTCAAGTCTGAAGTTAAAGCATATCAAGGACATTGAACATTCGAACCCATTAGAGAACATTCTTGCTGATTATTCAATTTCGTTTCCTCATTGAATTACGTCTTCTTCTTTGCGATTCGAAAAAGCTGCAAAGACAAAGTTCGTCTTCATACTCTTGAATGATTTTGATTTGTCAAGTTGATGTTATCTCAAACTTTAATCACCTGAAACTTATACACAAATGATATAAATGATGTTAAGAAGTAGTATAAGTTGTTTGAGCAATCATCTGGATGTTGTTGATGAGAAACAATATTTCGATCATGGTGATTTTCTTGAATCGGATGTGTAAATGCATTGCAGGTTCCAAGCTCGAGTTTATATAGGTAAGCTCGAGTTTGGTCTTCTTTGAACTTGGATTTTTGCCTCGGAAGTCTCAAGCTCGAGCTTATAACTTATAGACTCGAGTTTGGGTGTTTATCGAGACTGTTTGGACTGTAATGCGAGCTAAACTCGAGTTTGGTCACTTATAGGCTCGAGTTTGGCTTTTTCCCAAAGTTCATTTCTTCTACGGAACTCTCGAGCTCGAGCTTGTAACTTCAAGCTCGAGTTTGGACTTCTTCAAAATCAGCATTTCCTCTCGTAACCCGTAAGCTCAAGTTTGCTACTTGTAAGCTCGAGCTTGCTACTTGTAAACTTGGCTTTGGCTTGATTTTGGACTTTGTTCGGCGAGCTTGCAACCGTCCACTTTCGAGGGCCATATCTCCCTGGTCTGAACTTCGTTTTTGTTGGTTTAACTCTTGATGGAAAGATCTTTGAGTATACTTTCCAATTCCACTGATTTCAGATCAATTAGATTTGTATATGGTGAGTTACACTCAAAACATTGAAGCTTGGTTTTCAGTGTGGCGGGGATTTCTCTTTCAACTTCCACAATTGATAACTCCTTGATATGAACTCCTTGGGTCTTGAATTTTATATCAAAATGACGCATTTGGAGTTTAGTTTCATATGCCACTGGTTTCACCTCAATCGGATCTCTGGTTTGGAAGATATCATCCAATTACCGAGACATTGCCGTCTTGAACGTGAAACGAGTTGATCACCGCCATTGTAAACTCGAGTTTGGAGTGCTAAGCTCGAGTTTGCCTAGTCCGAGAAACACCAAAGCTGCTGAAGACACTTATAGACTCGAGTTTGGAGTGATAAGCTCGAGTTTGCTCATATCGAGATAGGCAAATTACTTGACAAGGTAGTAAACTCGAGTTTAATACTTGAAAGCTCGAGTTTGCTCATCAGAACCTCATATTTCTTGACTTTAACTCGAATTGAGCCAATCCAACTTCCATATGATCTTGGAGGCTTCTAGCATCAATATAAGAACTTGGATAATGATGTCTTCATTCCATTCGAGAAAGTTCTTCATTTTTCCATCTCTCGATTTGATCATTATTCATCATTTAACTTAGGCTCATCATTTCTACGCAACTTCTACCTTCTTCAATATCCGGAAGGTGATCATATTCGAACTTCTTCCGAATATCTTGTGTTGGCTTTACGTATCAGCATTATTCATGTGTAGTCCATTGTAGCTCAAATATGATGAAGCTTCATTCCAACTTACGTTTGATCATGGAGACTTCCAATAACACATATAGTGCAAGTTCTTCTTTCTTGAGTCTCCTTTCTTGATCATTCTTCATTATTAAACTTTGCATCTACATTAAATATAAGAATTAGTCAAAGTAGAAGATCAATGTAGTATGCAACCTTTTTGCTCTTAAGAATGACATCTCTATAAGACATCATCAAAACTAATCATAACCAACAGAGCACGGAGTTGAAGACCATCCACAGCGACCCACGCGCATTCTCCGCTGCTCATTGTCGAGGTCCGCCGCTATCCCTCTCCATCTCACAGTCGCATTCGGGAATTCCGGTTGTCACCGGGGTGGACTACACCTCCTCCGATGAGGATACGACCAGCAGTGGCCCCGCACCGCCCGCTCCTCCTACCCCTTAATCTTATTTTAGCTGTTTTTTTTCTAGTTGTTTATTTGCTTTTTTGACAATCTGCTAATGCCCTGGGCGTTTGCCCCAGGGCAATCTTGTGAATGATGCTGAATTAATTTGCTTCTCGTGCTCTTTATTTTCCACCCACCCCCTTATTGTGCACCATATTTCTGATTATTGCTCTATTGCTGCTGCTGCAATGAGGGCATTGCATCGTTCTAGTGTGGGGGGGATAAAAGGTTTAATCTTTGATATGCTATTTGTGTGTGTGTGTGTGTGATCCTAATTACTCTGGATTTAGTTTTTGCACAAACTGATTTTTTTATTCTTTTCAAATTGCATGATAAAGTATGAACAAAATTTTGTAGCAATAGAAGGAATGTCTGTATAACGGAGCATAGCATAATTGCCTAAGGAAACCGAACCTTTAGGCTTGGGAAATTGACAGTGCTAGCTAATCTGATGCGGGGTAAAGTGGCAGTGAGGAAGTTTAAAGGGAAGAACCCCCAATAGAAGGATTGAGTTGAGCTTAATTGTTATATTCTAAAGTATGCATGTCTGCTAGCCCATGTTTGATCCTTGATTTGTCTTAGTTCTTTGATAAACTATCTGGCATTTGAGTTTGAAGTTCGTAGGATAAAGGCATTCATGTCATACCCATCAATCCCATACACAACCCATTTATCATCATCTCCACATTGCTACCACATTGAGCCACACGAGTGTGCTATAGCAGAACAAGATAGACAGAAAAACTAGAAGAAAACTGTGGAAAATGCTAGGGCAGAGTACTCCTATGAAATGCTGCAAAAAGAGCTGTTGTTTTGCTTATCAAAAAAAAAAAGAAAAAAGGGAAAGATCTAGAATAAAGAGTAGCAAGAAATACAAAGTTCGAGGAGGAGCACTCGGCTGAAGCCAAGATATTTGTCTACCTAATCTGCTATAGCATTCACCAACATTTCCCATCTAAAACTCCTATCCATCCTCACCATTGTAACCCAAGAAGTCCTTTTGATGAACGAATACTCAGATGCTAGGAAGCAATCTTAGAACTTTGACAAGGCTATGGAACTTCGAGGCCCGTATGACAAGAGAGAAACTAAAATCCCCTGGGTAAGATAGCGTAAACACTTTGGACTTGAGAGCCTCTTGAGGCTTCTTCATCTAAGCAATACCACGCATTTTGAGCAATTAGTATTGGGCAGTGGGATTGCCGAATGGGGGACGTTAACTGAAAGCAATTGTGTAAGCAAGGGTTATATAGACAAGAGTACTATGACTATGAGTTTTTGTTCGCTTCATCTTATTTTGCCCAGGAGTGCAAAAAGCTAAGTGTGGGGGTATTTGATGAGCACAAATTATGTCATGTTTTCCATATATTTCATGACTGAATTGTATGGTAAATGAAAGCTTAACCGCAAACAATCCAAGCAAAAAGGAATATATTCATGATATGGGGAACTGAAGGATAGAAACCATTTACATCCTAAACATGTGCTAAGAAAGGAGCAAGTTACATTGTTTTTAAGAAAGAACGTATAGCAAAGCTAATACTATGCTATAGCATTCTGACAGCAACTCGAAGTGCAATAAAAGACATAACGAAAGCTATAGCAAAGTAAAGGACGCAATGCTCTGCGGCATATTTTCTGACCTTTTTTATCTAGATGATTTCAGGGATAATAATGAAGGTCGAGAACGACAGGTAGATTGTTGACGTAATAAAATAGAAGATGCGGAGGATCAAAACTGAAAGATTTGAAGAATCCCACAGGATCAGCATAATCAATCTACTATAGTCCGAAGATGCGATAGATCCTGACAGATTTGGAAAGCCCAGCTCGCTGGAACTTGCGCCACAAGAAAGTCTGATTATAAAAGGAAACAGCAAGTCAACCTTTGAGGAGAGTCGCACAGAGCCAAAACGAGATTTCACATTCGGCAGACTCGAAAGAAGAGTGAGAGATTTCACAAGCACGAGAATTCCAGGATAGCCCAGCATCCTTCCTTGCAGTAAGACGGAGAGAAGAAGACGTGGAGTGGTGACGTGACAGAGCTTCTTCCACGCCGTCGGAACTTCGTCAAGCTTTTTGTTTTTTCCTTTTATTTTAGTATTTAGATCATGGGTCATTCTGTTACTATCTGTTTTGTGTTTCCCTCGTCAGTCATGAAATGATTTTCCTATGACTGAACGAGGATAAATTCTTAAGTGTTAAATGAACCTAGTTGCAAGTTCTTAATTTAATAGATTCGGTTTGCTTATCAGTGAATTAGTTACTAGTCGATTAGTGGAAGCTAAGGGCTAGATTTGTGGCCTCGGCTTACTGGTAAGGAGTCGAGGTTAGACCTCTGAGAAACAGTTTTTGCTAGGCAGCTGGTGCAAGACTTGACCTATTATTGTACGCTTCAGGAATGGGTCTACCTCTCATAACCATGACACCCTGTGTGTAATGCAGATCTAACTAGAAAGTTGCCATAGGAATATGGAAGGAGTATAGTTAGTATCATATGTATCGGACGCGGAAGCTTCGATAGATTATAGTGGTGGATTAATCGAATAGCGTTGTAGTTAGTAGCTATGCTGTAGCATTGCGGAAGCTGTGCAATATGGATGCTATAGCAATGGGTAGAGCAACTGGGGGATTGATGCACTTAAGGGTGATTCCAAGTTTAGCCTAACTCCTTACTGATATCTTCTTAAAACTACGACACTCTGTTTATTTTTGTTATTAGCATAAATACAAAAAACCTCTCAACCCAATCATATTTACTTTCTGTTTGCGCAACTATCATAGCAATCGAGCGTCACTTTTTGGTATCTCAATATCTGTGGGACGATACTCTACTTACACTTTGTTACTTGTTCGACTGGTTCACTTGCCATCAAGGAAATCGACCAACAGGAGCTGTCCTCGAATCTCTCCATCACTAGTGCCCCCTTCCATATTTTTCTAGGTCCGCCCCTGGCCAAGAATCACGGTACTTTGCGAGAATCTTGGCTTTTCCTCACTAGAGACTCGGTGATGGTGCAAGAATCATGACGGCGCAAGGATTTCCATTGCCGCTTTGTAAAAGTTCGACGGCGAAATAACACCCCTGTCGTGGCTGAGTGTCCCCCCATCGCGGCGAAGAGCATAAACATTAACGGCGACAGATGCATAGTGGTAAAGATCGAACAATAGCTGATCAGAACTTTTTCAGTAAATCACGCAATACTAGAAAATTATCGAACAAGAAAACAAACTAGAGAACCAGAGAGGCTTCAAATAAGAACTATGATCTTGAATTGCCAAAAACCAGAGAGACACAGTCAATCGGCCGTGAAGCTTCTTTGCAAATTACAGTAGAGGAGAAAAAAGAAACCGGATCAAGATCAAGGAAAAAGAACCCGAACCGTTATTGAGTGGACCTTGGGCTTCTTGATTATCTGGCCCAACTCAAAACCTGGCTTTGATACCATGTTAACAAATGTAATTAGAGAAACCAACATCCCTTGAGAGCAAGTGGAAAGAGACTTGTTCTCCACCACCATGTCCTTGGTTCGAGGCATGGGAATAGAGAAAATGGTGTTGGGAGCTCTTCTCCCACGACCGTGAGCCAAACACGGAGCGAAATTTGGATTAGTCGGAACCAAAGGTTCCGGTGAACCTGGTGGGATAGCAAAAAAATGTAATTAGAGAAAATAATATGGAGAAAGAAGATATTAATCACAAAGAGCAACATGCTCATTCAACCCACTTGGGTTATCTCTAAAACTTAGAAGGAGACCAAGTTAACTCTCTCTCTAAACATGGTGAAAACTCCATATCCAACACTCTAATCTCAATATTTAAGACCCTCTATATAGAGACTAAGCCCTAACTTTCTAACTAACTAATCAACTAATCCCTTATACTTCTAACAATTACATACTTCAATCGGGATAAACTCATGCTACATTTGAAAGTTGATCATATGCCACATGACAAATTGGACTAAAGTGAACCTCCCTATTAGAGAGATAAGGATTGCATCTTCCAACCACTAAGCTTCTTTTTCCCTTTATCAATTAAGGACTGAAATTTAGCTCTCGAGCTCCTGCTATTAGTGATTTGAGCCCCCAGACATCTATCCAATTCCTCCTTACTTTTATTTGAAAGAATGGATGCAATGGTAGAAATAGTAAAAATAGTTTCTGCGTGTTGGGCGACATGCAATTGTAGAAATAGTAAAAATAGTTTCCGTGTGTTGGGCGGCGGCTCCTGCCATTAATGATTTGAGCCCCCATATATCTACCCAATTCCTCCTTACTTTTATTTGGAAGAAAGGATGCAATGGTAGAAATAGTAAAAATAATTCCTCCAATGCCATTAGCGTGTATCTCAATGCAACCAGAAATGTGATTCTGTGCATGGTTTTGAAACCGGACCGGACTGGCCGTGTACCTAAGATTTTTAAGTTTCGAGGACAAAACTTATTTTAAGGAGGGTAGAATGTAATAACCCAAGAAAAATGAAATGAAATGAAATAAAATAAAATAATATTAATAATAATTAATGATGACCATTGCTATTACCTGTGATAATTAATGTTGACCATTGCTATTACCTATGATAATTAATGATGACTTTTGATATTACCTATAATAATTAATGATGACTTTTGATATTATCTATTATAATTAATGATGACCATTGCTATTACCTCTGATAATTAAAGATGACTATTGATATTATCTGTGATGATTAATGATGACCATTGATATTATCGGTGATAATTAATGAAGACCATTGATGTTACCGGTGATAATTAATGCCTCAGTTACAAAACTTCAACTATAAATAGGGGCTTAGCCAAACCAAAACAAACCACTTTCTCCATTTCTCTTCTCCTCTTCTTCACTTTCTTCTTATTTCAAATTGCTTCTCTTCTCTAATCGATTTTCCTCCTAGAAGCACGGAGATCAGGTAATCCTAATCCCTAGAAGTCTTAGGAATTTTGATAGGGTTGTTTTGTATGGAATATATTATATGTAATCCTAATCCCTAGAAGTCTTAGGTTACTATTTCATAAGGTTGATATAATATGTATTATATGTAATCCTAATCCCTAGAGGTCTTAGGTTAATTTTATATGAATTTGGATAGGGTAGTTATGATCCTAAATATATCGTAGGGTTGTTTTATTTGAAATATATTATATGTAATCCTAATCCCTAGAAGTATTAGGTCCCTAGAGGTCTTGGATTAATTTTATATGAGTTTTGATAGGGAAATTATGATCTTGATACCTTGTAACTTATGATGATGGAATGATAGTTGAATTTAGACTTTACTCAGATAGATATTTGAATTATAATAATGAAATTGAGTTGGATCTGATATCGAATATTTGAATTATTATACTCTTGATGAGTTTGGGAAGTTATGATGCCCTTGAATAATTGATATATTCCATGAAGGAATTTTTAAAGATAATTGTGACAAGATTGAATGTTTCTTGATTGTATGTGATTGTAATGAATTAATAGTGGGAGGATAGCTTTGGGATGATATCTCCTAAAGTGATGAACACAACCTTTGGGCTTTATGCCCGATGTGAAAAGATATTATTCGTTCTTCTCAAAGTGGTGTCTAGCAGGGTTTCCTGGGATACTAGTAGCAACTTTGGGAAGAGGTGTGCACACTAGGAAGAGATGTATTGATGATGGCCAATGTGATGATTTGTGGTCTACCATGGTTCTCTTCCCACTAAATGGCGCGGGGTTTCCGGGTCTATCATGAATTTAATAAGGATAATGAATAATAGTTGATTCGATGTGAATAATATTTGATTCAATTACGGCGTGATTATATATTTGATTTGACTATTATATTTGAGTTATGTGAATTGTGTTTGATTAGGATTACCAGCTTTGCTGACTTTTGTGTGTGTGTGGTTGCGATCATCCTTCGGGGGAGCAGATTTTTAGTGAAACAGGGTGCAAAGGATGTTAGCAGTGGGCTGTGAGGATAACAACTCAGTGATTTCTAGCTAATTCTAGACTTTACATAAATTTTAATAAAATTTATTAGACATATTTCCTTTAGTTGAACCTCAGCTTTTGGTTTTATTTTAATGTAATTAGCCTTGCGCTTGTCTTAGTACAAGTGTGGCGGTAACATTTCCCAAATTTGGTTTATTTAAATTTCATAGTTATTTATGATTTTAGGAATTTTATGCTATTATAAATGGTTAGAAATTTGGGGTGTTATAGGCCAACTCAGATCGGAAACCGGCCGGAGTTAAAGGGTGACCCCTTGTTTCGAGTTGACCAAGTCACGGGTTTTTTTTTAAAAAAAAAAAAAAAAAAAAAATCGCATGAAACCCGCGTTCGCCTGAAATTGCCTGAGAAAAAAACGACACATAGAAGGAGAAGGAAAAGAGCGGAGTGGAGCAATGGATGATGGAGAAAGAAGAAGGTCTTCGTCCGATTCTCAGATCTAGTTGACAACAAGAATCTCCCGCGACACCTCTCTGATCTCAATGTCGAGGCTCTCACCAGTAGGGAAGATACCGCAGTGGAGGCCGGAAGGAGGAGTAAAGATCTGGAAGCCGAATTGCCACAGGCTCTCCACCTGCCGAGATAGAACCAGAAGGAAGAGAGAGATTTGAAGTCACAGAACGAGAAGAAGGAGATAGAGAGATCTGAAAAATTTTACCCTCGGGCCACACACTCTGCTTGATATATTAATAATATAAGTGAAAAATATTAAAGGTGAGAGAGAGACTTCATATATTAATAATATAAGTGAAAACTGAAAAGTACTGAAGGTGATCAAAGAGGGATCTGAAAAGTATTAAAGGTGAGAGAGAGAAATCTTCAATTGAATTGACAATTCAAGCTGTAAATCACGTGGCAGGTGGCTCACTAAACTATGATATCTTCTCTTTTTTAAAAAAATTATATAAAATTAACATCCTCCCATATCTTATTTATATAGTAGTCCATTATCACATCATATACGCCTATATTTTATATTTTGACTACAAAATATTTTTTTATTCTTAAAATATGAATATTTTAACTTATTTTATTAAATTATATTTTTAATTAATATCAGTCGGACTCCGATCTGACCCACTAACCCTTGACCCAGTACCCTCATCGGTTCACTGACCGGTCCAATATTCAGAACCTTGATTTTGTGTTACGTGGGAAGATTCAATACTGTAACAAATTCAAAGCTACGTTTAATCCCTAATCATTCCCTTTCATACTGCCATTTTATAACAAATGGGACCTTGAAGTACCCATAAAGTATCATGTGAGGAGCTACATACATCCTAAACTGTCATCTATCAGAAAAATTGCAAATTTGAAGGTTGTAACACAGTCGTTTAAGGGCATGTTTGGGCAGGCTTATTTATCAACGTTTTAGTGTAAAAAATCCATTGGCTTTTAAGCAAATGAGCTAGTGACAAAAGAAGCCCAACAAACCCTGTTTGGATTACCCCGTTCGTTGGCTGGGCTTATTTAAAAAATCTCAAACACACCTGACTTAATAGATGCCCCAATTTGGAGCTTAATCTCCAGTACGTTGGCCTGTGATCATCGCTGGTCAGAGATTCTCCAGCTGGTTTGCATGGATTAGGCTTTAAAAATACCTTTGGTATATCAGGAACAAATCAATGGAATCTTAAATGATTTTTGTTTGGAATGTGTTGTAGTGATGGAATGCGTATTTCAATGTGTATTTTAGTAAAGATGATGGGATATTTTTAATAATCATTTAACTTTTTTCCAAATTAAAATTTTTATTATCCTAATATATACAACTAATATGTATAGTAGTATTTAATATGATTCATGTCATTTTCCATCTTAACTGACTTTTCAAATATTAATCAAAACACTCATCAGTTAAGAAAAAAGTCACTTCTGTAAAAAGCCAAACTAGCAATTCAAACACATCACCATTTACAACCTAACCTTTTTTCCTACTGAACTTTTTTTAAAATCAAATAGTTTTTAAGCCACTCTTCCAAACAAACCCTAAGAGGACATTAAAAATAGCCAAACGTAGTAGCATAACACGTTCACTAGTTCTAGCCCGTTTCCAGTGGTCCGTTTCCAGTGGTCATATCAACCAGTCGGGAATTGATCATGTTAAATTCGTTGATTAAACAATTACACAACCACGTCAATTCAAGTGGCCAATGTTTATAAACATCATATTTGGAATTGACTACCATCAAAGCACATTATAGAACAGCACAAAACCCGATAACTATTAAAAAGAACAAAAATTATGCCATTTCAATTATGTTCTGTTCCAATTTTTCCACCCTCATCCAAATCATTTTCTTCTCTAGCGTGCTCCTTGCTTCACTACAAAACCCATTGAGAAACTGACGGAACAAGATAAATGATCCTTCCCGAGTTACCTCGTTCAGAGATCTCCTTTCTTGGTATTTACAGCTCAACCGAGTTCCACTATCCATTCCAATACATTTGTCATGACTTTTGCACAGCCACAATTCATCTCATTGCTGTTCTTGACAGTAATCTGCCATGAATAGCAAACAGGAAAGATCCCAAATAAAAACATCAGAGCTCAGCCGCATCCTTGGAAACTCAACCCCCGCACCCTTTTTTATTTACCCAATTTCCATTAAAATGAATAGCAAAAAGCGAGGTCGGGACCCAAATCACCTAGACTTAATGATAACAAATACAGATAAAATATGAGAGGTCCATAGTAATAGCACTCATAATTATAACAATGTGTTCCCTGACCGCCAACCAGAAAGAGAATAAAGCAATGTCCATACCATTGCTGGTTTTTCCTGTACTCAGTAAGCACAGGATATATGTTCTCAAAGGCCGTGTAAGTTTCATCCCTCACCTATAGAGATGGAAATAAAACAAAATCAATTCCACAAAGCCAGAATAGAAAGAACATAGAACAATATGAGAATACCTTAAAATATATTACCTTTGCTCCTGTTAGAACAATTTTTCCAGAGACGAATATAAGCAGGACTATCTTAGGTTGCTTCATCCGATAGATTAATCCTGGAAACAGCTCTGGTTCATACTAAACACCAGGGAAAAGGGAAGTTTAACAAATATCCATTGCTCCCTAAACTTTCTAGTGGATCACAGGAAACGAGAAAATCATCATCCTTGGAAAGACAGAACTGAATATGACCCTTTTAATCTATGCACACCCTTTACAAGACTGAAACCATCGTGATATCCAGGACTCCTCATGAATATCAAACTGTTTCCTCCAGTTTTAATCTATAATATTGGTTTCGAAAATGCTCATTCATAAACATCAATAAAAGATGTTTTGCAGAGCATTTAATGAGGCCAAAACAGCATTTAATCATATTATATTTTGGGTTTATTTTTTTCTTTCAGGGGGGATGGTTGCAGTATATTTTGGCTGCAATGGAAACCAAATTTGTTTTTAGCGTTTGCATGAGTCAAATCCAGTCTTCCAAATCGCTCCTTGGTCTTCTGACAACATAATCCTTTCAAAACAATTCCATGTAAACTCATATATGCCCATGAATAAGAATTATATTATTTTACCAATTAATGGATTAACACCTACATAAGACAAAATCACTAACTAGAACCAAAGAAAGAAGACAATAAAAAGTTCTTTTCTGGACTTACACTAGAGAAAGCACCATGAGAATATGCAAGACCCTCAAGCCGTATTGGGAACTTGACATCACAAGAGCCAACAATGTTCTGAATCTTAAAATCCTGAAACATCATTAATAAAAATAAAAAATCAAGTACTACTTGCATTGTACAGAAAGACAATTTGACAGAAAACTAGCTCAATGACGATAATAGAGAGAGAAGTTTAAATGATACCTTGAATTTAGCTGGGAAACCAAGCTTTTGGATAATTCGAGCGTACTGAAGGTGAGAAAAGACAACTTAGATACAACTTCCAATTGAAAAAATAACATGATGTCCAAATCTCAATTGAGAAAATAGTATGCTTCACGGTTGTAAACATGAAATCAGAACATTCAACCATTTCACCCTCCTTTGATACATTAAGGTGCTTTTACTAATACAAATAGGACGCAATAAAGCTCATTCTCTAACAAGCTATCATAAATGGCAATATTCCTACTCTAGTGTAACTTTCACTTTGATATCAATAATTTAAACGTGGTCAATGAGAACAGTGAAAAGCAATTCACACCTTCCGTGCTGCCAATTTAGACTGTTGCTCACTTTTAGCTCCAGTACAAACCTAATCATACCAATCAGAAAAGGTGAAACTTATGGGAATTCTACAAGCTTATTACAAGCATCAAAATAAATAATGCAAACCGGTGGCCCAACTTCTGATCTTATTCATGTACTTATTTAAAATATATGAATTCAAGACCAGCACAAGACAACGAAAAACTAAAACTCAACTTTATGTGTCAATAAGATGTTAAAAACAATCGACACAATTCTATAACACAAATGGAACTAAATTCTAGAATGAACAATACCATCTTGCCAGACGCAAAGATGAGTGCAGTTGTTTTCGGTTCCCTGATCCTCATAATCACAGCAGCAAAACGCTGCAAAAGATCACATCTAAAAAACATGAGCAATAAAGATAGTATCATAAATGATAACCAAGGATAGCAACAACTAACAGATATTTTTCTTGATTTTAATGAAAAAACTTGGATAAAACAAGTTTTGTTAGGCCATATAAAATCACTGCAACTCATGGGACATAGCGAACAATTTATTTATTTTATTTAAAACAGAGCACAGCTTGTGCAGCTCAAATTTTGCGAAAAACAAAAAACATTGCTTACTTTGGGATTGTACTCCGCATTTCTAGCCTGAAGTGCAATTTTTTTAAGGTCCAACTTACAGTCCAAATTGACTGTCGAAACAATATTCCTGGAAGTAAAAAGTGTATACATTGTTAAGAGTTTCCAGTGAAAGTTGAAGCAAAACTTCTCATGTAACCAAAACAAATATAGAACTTTCACCAAAAAGCTCTTTTGGCACATGTTATGAGTCCATCTAAAAAAGAGCCCAGCATGGGATATAAATCCCATTTGATGCTTGAAATTGCTTAATTGGGCTAAGAACAGTTTGATAAGGGATGGTAATAACATCACATCCACCAGCAACAGCAAAAAAGGAAGCTCTAAAATTTGATCAACTTATGTATTCAGCAACATTATTTACATTCAAGAAGTTACAAGACACTATAATTAGGCATCATATGAAGAACCGAGATAAGGATCCCTTTTTTATTTTGGTGTCAAGAGATAAGGATTATATAATTAAGAAATGTTCTGTCACTGAAATTACCAACTTGTTCTTGGGCATCTCAACTATACCTATCTCTTTGTTTTTATAAGCACTATATCATATTATGAAATTAAGAATTCAGGCGCAGACTAGGAAATTGTTGGAAATTTCAATGAACATTAAATGACTTTTCCACTAAAACAAGCCTTCGGTGAAATCAATTTTTTTAAATTTGAAGGAAAGGCCAGCTAACAAGCTGCACCATGTCACTTTAGCTGAAAATCAGGTTGATATCCACATGGAGGAAAAACAATATTATGCAGCAACAAAATGGGAAGCTCGTTTCAACAAATTCATATAGTAAACATGCAAAGAACAATTCAGTAACACGGAGTACCACAACAGAACCACGTCATGCTAGTTAGGAATGGCAACAGCAGAAATATCCAGAAAAGACAAAAATTGCTTGTTTTCTTTTTTTTTTTTTTGGGGGGGGGGGGGGCGCAGAAAATACTTGGGGCCCATTCAGTTCAAATCCTTCAGTCCCATGGAAAGAAAAAGAAAGGAATGGAATGATCATCACCATTTATAAGCTCAGCAGATCAGGCCAAACATACATGTAGATGACAAGAGGAGCAACTGTAGGAACTGGAAGAGAAATTGATAGATATGCGATATGTAAAGCATAGAAAGTATTAGAGTGAGTTAATTAGTTAGTTAGTTGTGTTGGTTAGTTAGTTAGGAAGTTAGAATTAGTTAGTTGTTATTGAGTCTTAAGGTGTTGCCTATATAAGGCATATGGCTCTTCATTGTGTGCTACGCTTTAGTTGAATGATGATTCATGATGAATGAAGATACACAGTAATGTGATTTTGTGTTTTCCTCCTCTCCTCCTCGCTTCTCTTCTCAAATCCTCTACATTTCTACATCATCTATATTAGTGGTATCAGAGTGAGTCATCCTCGGCTCCCTCAGCAGAAAACTCCAAAAAGACACCTCAGGAAATAGCCCTGTCAGCCTAGAATTCAACACAGAGGTACGAATTCACATCGCTCACCGCCAACACTCATCGACCAGCAATTATGTCAGCCGAAATCGCAGCGTTATCAACAAGAATCAGATTCTTCAACATCGGGCTAGTATTTTTATCATCTCAGAACCGGAATTTCGATAACCCATACAGCAAAGACAAATTGTTTTCAACCAAAACAAGTTTTTTATCACCACCCAAAATTTCAAGTTCAATTATCAGTGATGCCAAAACTGACGACGACACCGGACAGGGAAGAAATACTGTCGACCCAGCAATTTAAAGGACGTGGGCATCGGCGAAAACCACCGTTAGTGATCACTGGACGAGACTTGTATCCATTGTTGGTGTCGACATGTCCTCAGCGTTTGTTGTTAGTGCCGACACGTTGCTTCCTGCTAATTTGAAGACTCAGTCCTTGCATGGTGTTGACATGTCAAGCCCTGCGAATTCGAAGACCCAATTCTGTGATTTTCATCGCTTATGGGATTATGGCAGCGTCGACTAATTCTGGCTCTGAATATTTCTGGGTTCTGTTCGTCTAAATTCTGATTACTCATGATCTGTTTCATGGTTTGGGGTCTAATAATTATGGAGACGCTATGCCTTATCGATTAATTCTGGCTTGCGTCAAGATTCTATGTTTAAAAAAAAGGGTAAAAAAAGAGTTGAAAAAAAGGGAAATAAAAAAAAAAAAGATTCCTCTTGTTGGTATGGGACAACGGCTGAAGGAAACCAAGAAAATCAATGGTGTGTTCTTTGAGAAATGGCTAACCGGAGAGGGCTACCTACGAAGGGTTCTGACCGGCAAGAGGTTGGGTGAAGCGCCGCGTAAAGTATCGTGGAGTGAAGTCGTCGGAAAGCGGGCTCTAGTTTTGTATTTTTTGTTCTTTAGGTTTGTGTTTTGGTTGTTTCACATCCTTGAGGGCAAGGATGTCTTGGGGAAGGGGGTATTGATTTGTAAAGCATAGAAATAATAAAGTGAGTTAATTAGTTAGTTAGTTAGGAAGTTAGAATTAGTTAGTTATTATTGAGTCTTAAGGTGTTGCCTATATAAGGCATATGGCTCTTCATTGTGTGCTATGCTTTATGTTGAATGTTGATTCATGATGAATGAAGATACACAGTGATGTGATTCTGTGTTTTCTCCCTCTCCTCCTCTCTTCTCTTCCCAAATCCTCTACATATCTACAACATCTATATCAATATGGAATAAAATCGCAACCCAGAAGGGGCGAACTGAAGCAACTAGAACGGAGTTTGGCAACAGAGGAGGCTCTGTTGGCAAAAAGAAGGTGCAAATCTAGTGAGGTGGACAGACTCGGCAAAAATAACACTTGTCAACTATGAGATATAAATAAGAATATATTGACTGAGATACTTCAGCCATGTTAATAGGAAATGCAGCTGGCTTACCTCCACATAGAAACACAAAACAAACCCCAACAGACACATGATTGCTTTCAATTTGAATTCTAAATACCAGTGACGACACATCTGAGTCATAACTCATCAGAAACCACCAAGGAACAATGCTTGAACAACAATGACCAAACATTTTTTCTTTTTTATTAGAAACAATTAATGTGCTTATAGAAAATAATGTTATTCATTGTACAAAAAAAAAAAAATTATTCTTTGGAAAAAAAAGTACACACATCTCATGCAATTCACCAAGCAGCATATTAAAGAATAAACCAGGAAATATTCATATATATATATATAATAAATGGATAATTACTTACTGAAGGGTAGGCACAATCCCAGAAGGGTGCTTCTTGAGATCTACCGGCTGGCTGCCTTCCAATCCTTGATCAGCCATTCCTACAAAGTATTATGTATGCTTCAAGCAGCAGACCGCAGAAAGGGATGCCAATCTATAATCCATATTTCACAATGTTCCAGACTAATTAGTACAAATCTTTAATTTCATCTAAAAGAAAATCTTGTCACAAAAGAAAGTTTTGTCGGGAAAAAAATTTCAATCCATCCAAAGAATGGGGACATTCCACGAAGTTCCAAGTGAAAATTATGAGCACATTTTAGAAGTATTTGTAGTTGCAAAACACTAGAGCAAATTTCCCAATAATCAACTACAAAACGGAAAACGGAAGGGGGAAAAAAAAATCAGACAGGCTAACGGGAATCTACATAAAGGGTTACAACATATTACAAAGATCAGATTTAAGCGCCGTGGAAAGATTATCAACCGAAATATGATAGACATCAGACCTTCATTTTTTAAGAGTGAGCAAGAAAAGTAGGGCTCTGATTATAGAGATCTGCGTGTGAGTAGAATTAAGGAATGCGGAATGAGCAAGAAATAGAGAGGGAAAAATTTCAAAGCATAATTACATTATAGGGGAGGAGGTAGGGGAATTCTTCGTCAGGCTTTAAAAGGAGAAAGTTTATTCCTAGGAAGAGAGATAGGTTTGGGCGGAAGAGAAAGAAGGTCGGTCAATGTGAGGTACTACAGTTTCTGCCAGAGAGTTTTATATAAAACCAGAACCAGAACCTACGGCTACTGCAGAGTGGATTGTACATTGATCAAGGTTTCTTCAGTGACCACAAATGTTTCTCCTGAACAATACATTTTGTCCGAACTAACTCTGGAAGCAACAAGTATCTAACAATACTAAAAGTATAAAACGAAATAAGTTACAGTCAGTTCAATGAATATATGCTGCGAAGACAAACTAGAGGATTTTGTAATGATTAGAAATAAACAAACTATTAACTTGGCAGAACAATATTCAAAATTGTCATCCAAATCAACATATATGCCTATTACCCGAGTTTGCGAGAAAATCAAGCCCTAGGTGACGCTAGAATCGTGCCACAGAAAAAATTCTGATAGAGTAGCTCACCGACGACGTAATCCTTGCCGGAGTACTAGGACAGAGAACTGACAACAGCGCCGATGGGATCTGACGGTACCGTCAACCGGCAACGGATGTCCTGCGTTTCCCTCGGTGTTCGAGGATGCTAGTGGCTTTTGCGTTGTAAGAACTCCTCACCAGCACCGCTATTTATAGATCCCAAAACTAGCTTTGTTGTAAATAATTTTGTGAACCAATATCACTACCATCTTTTCTTTTTTACTGTTTAGATCAGAATCTCATTTACCTTTATTATTTTTCTCTTCTATTGAGATTTTAATCCAACAGTAAAAAAAGTGGTAATGACATTGATAGTGATAAAAAATGGCAGTGACAATATCATATCCCATAAATAAATTACTATATCTTAAAAATGTTAATATTTGTAAATTTAACTTATAGATATTTTTTTGACCATATTTAACTTATGGATAGGAGTATAGGACAATTCGATTTGTAAATTATAAAATTTTATAACTTACTAGTATTAAATGTTAGGAGGCTTATTTGTATTTATTTATTTATTTGAGACTTATTTATATTTTTTTTTATTTGAGACCTATAAATAATTTTTCAATTATAAGTTTAATTGAGGTATAATTATAATGATTGATGATTAATTATAATTATCTAATGATTTATATTATAATTTATAAAAAAAAATTGTTTGCATACTTCAAAAAATAAATTATAAAAATAAGCAATAAGAATTAGGCACTGTGAAATCTCGTTTTCCTCATAATTAGGAGTATTATGGATTGTATATTTTGTTTTATTAAAAGTTTTTACTTTTTAATATCATGAAAGAGTTACCAACGCATAATAAAATTAATTATTAAATTATTAATTCAAATGAAAATTCATGGAAAATTTAATATTTTCAAGACTTAATCCCTCAAATTTGATTCATGATTAGTTTCAACATGTTATAACTCAAACTTCAAAAATTAGTATAACTGAGTTTGACTTTGAAATTCATTTATGTGGCAAAAAAAAGAGTCGGGATAGCCTTCACATCAAATCATAGGGGAAAGAGAGAGTAAAAGAGATGTGAAGAAGGAAGCAAAGAATCGGAAGAGAGGGAGGGAAGGGGACGAAGAGGGAGAGAAATTGCGTGAAGAATGACGACGAGTCTAAAATGTGAAGGATGATGACATATTTGTGATACAAATGCGTTTTAGAGGAAGCACAAGAGAAAAGGGATTCACAAAGATGAAAAAGATTATGGTGGGAACGTTGAAATATGGTAAACAATGTAATTATTTGAGGGTGGGCATCCTAGACATTAGGATGAAAGAAGAATATGTGTTCTAAATCTCCTCACTCATGTGCGCCCTCTTAGCACCTTTATTATCACAAATCCGTCATCAACCTTTGCATCCCAAACTTGTCTTCCTTCTCTCCGCATCTCTTCAACCATGTGCCTGTTTGTGTTAGCTATAAAAGTTACTTTTACAATGTGATTTATGATATATAAGGTAAGGTGCTTTTATAATTAGGGATAAGATATTGTTACTACCACTTTTTCACCGTAGATTAAAATCTCATATACCTTTATCATTTCTCTCTCCTATTGAGATTATGATCTAACGATGAAAAAATGGTAGCGACATTGGTAGTGACAAAAAATGGTAGTTATCTCTTATAATTATAAATATAACTCTTTCTCCTGATTTGATGTGGAGCCCATCTCACCTTTCTTTCTTGCCATATTAATTAGTTTCAAAGCTGGCCTAGATATACTAATTTGTAAGGAACAAGTTAAAAACTACAACGTTGAGTCATAATAGATCAAACTTGAGGAATGGAGTTGTAATTGAGTTGAAAGTATAAAGACTAAAATATCAATTTTTTCTAAATTTATAATAATAATAATTTGACCATGAATTTATAAAATAAAAACAAGCAACCAGGATTAACCACAGCTAGGTATAAGCAAGAAAGTGAACAATCGATTTGGTCTTTTTGTGGAAGTGGAGAAACGTTTACGGCTTTGAGGCGTGGCTTCAAATATTCACTGTAGGAGGAATGACTGACGAATTTCGGATTAGAGGTGCGATTAGTGGGACAACCGGACAACACAACGCAGAAGAAAGGAAATGGGTTGGTCTTCACGAGTTCGTGTGGGACGAGGGACTTTTCGCCTTCGTTTTCTTTTTTTTACCTGGTTTTCTTTTTCTCGAATGATAGGCAACCCAGGCATTGAACAACAAAAATTAATTACAATTGATGGATTTCGGGACCATTTGATATGAAAAATTTAAAGGGGGAGGAAAAAATTTATGAATTGGATTTTTTAAAAAAAAATAGAGGTAAGATTAAAAGTTTTTAATTATTTTTTTTACTTTTTATCTAATATATTCTCTTTATTTAAATTTTATATTCCACTCCTCTAATTTTTTTAAATCAAACTCATAAAAATTTCTCATACCAAACAGCGCTTAACAAGTGCAAAGATAATTGATCACTTCATGAAACTTTGGAGTAATTAATTACTTCCATTGGAGCTCTAATAATTTTTCTTATTTACAATATTCAACAAATTTCAAATGCAAATAAATACTTGAGGCCAAAAGAACGCAAATAAATACCGTGATGATAATAAAACACAATAATTTTCATTGTAAGGAAAAAAATATTTTTTAAACTTCAACAACATTTGAATCTTGTTAATATTGAATACTACAATTTTAAATCTTTAATGGTTAGAAAAAATAATAAGAAATCTAGAAAATAGAAATGATAATCTTCAAATGCCACCCCTTGAACCGTTTGGTAGGAGGGATTTGAAAGAAAAGGAAGGGAAAACTTTTATAAAATATATTTTAAAAAATTAGAGAAATGTGGCCATAAAATTTTAATGAAGGGATGTAAGATAAAATGGTAGGGTAAGAGAATTTTTATAAGTAAAATTTTAAAAAATTGGAAAAGTCTGGTTATAAAATTTTAACAAAAATAAGATGTAAGATAGAAGAGTAAATAAAAATAATTAAATACTTATAAACACACTTCCCTAATTTCTTTAGGGGCTGTTTGGTATGAAGGAGGGAAGGAAAAAGGAGAAGAGGGAAAAAAAATTAAGTTGGAGTTTAACAAGTTAGAGAAGTGGGGTTACAAGTTTTTAATTAAATTTTCTTACTCTTTTATCTTACATCTTATCTTTATTAAAATTTTAGGGTTAATGGGTAAAAACATCTGCTAACTTCAACCAAAAGTATACCTAACAGCATAAACTTTTCTTGGGTGCAAAAGAATCCACAAACAACAAAAATGACTTATTCGTTAAAATGAGCTAACATCCATTACTTTTTGTGGTGGGCCCATGCGGGAGCGGATCTTCTCACAAGCAATTTTACTCGGTATCCCTTAGCATCTCAATCATGTCCATCCATCTAATCCGAGCACTCAAAAGGAGACACGTCATACAGCTCTTAAAATCACATCTCTACCGTCCATTCCCATCTCTGCCAAATTGCACAGTGTCGTCATCATCCACCATCGACCCTGCCGGACACCATCTTCATTGCTCAGTCAAGGAGACCTTCTGCAAGTTCGCCAGTAGCAGGGGGTCTCGCATGTCCGTCAACCAGTTCTGGTGCTTCCTGGTGGAGCACCAAGGCCACGTCGACATCACTCTGTCGGAATCGAAGTAAATCGTCGACAACATCCTCAAAGCGCGAAACGGGAGCCATGACAAAGCTCGTCAGAACGACGGCAATGATCACCATACTAAACAACAAAGTGAACTCACTCTCAATGTCTTCTTCCATTTTCTTCTTCTCGATGATTTCAACAATCCTCTGAAATCTGAGGTTCATCATGATATGGAAGCTCCTTTCATATACGCATGCCATAATTCGTATCGTACTGGGAACAATTGAGTAGTGATTGTAGTGAAGGCTCTGCAACAAGGCGTGAGGGTTATTGAACTAGATTTATGGCCTACTTCCAATAAAGATGATATTAAAGTTGTTCATGGATGGACACTTACCAATCCTGTTTCACCCAGAAAATGTCTGGAGGCCATAAAAAAATAAGCTTTTGTTAAACCCAGTTATTATAACCATTGAACACCACCTTATACGAGATCTTTGACCTAAATTTGCAGAGATGGCTACTCAAATACTAGGAGATTTGCTATATTATCCTTACGCAAAACGTTTGACAGAATTCCCATCACCAAAATCATTGAAAAATTAAATAATTATGAGTGTTCAAGAGAAAAAGCTGATAAAAAAACTATAGATAAGAGCGAAAAGGGGGAAGAGAGAAAAAGTATTCCCAAATTCATCTCAGATTTCTTTTCTGCAAATCTCAACTCGTGATTTCTCCTTAGTCCTTAGCCTCCACTCTGATTTTGATTCTACGGGGAAATAAATTATTAACTTGTGAATGATATAATCTTCGAAAGTCCATGAGGAGAAATTTCAACGCTTTGCAAAATGGGTTGGAACACGCGGAGCAACCATGGGTACTACTATGCTTCAGACGATGTTTTTTGACAGATTTTTCTCTTGAACACTCGGTACTTGTCCAAGACTGAGCGATGATGATGGTGTCCGGCAGGGTGGACGATGAATGATGACGAACACTGTGCAATTTCGCAGAGATGGGATGGATGGACAGGATTGAGATACTGAGGGATATTGAGTAAAATTGCTTATGAGAAGATCCGCTCCCAGGCCCATGCTATTTTTTTGAAAGTACGAAAATGCCCCCAATTCAAAAATACCCATAAACTTTTACCCAAAGTGCGTCAAACACTATATGTTTTTCAAAAAAACTTGTTTATCTAATGGTATTGCAAAAAAACCCATCAAATAGCCATGAACATTGAAAATGGACATGAAAGTACCGAAATACCCCCCAACTTATAAAAAAACTTGTTTACCTAATTATTCAAATTCTATGCTATTTTTATAAACATAACGTGAAATTTTATACATAAACTTTAAATTAACAAACATATTACTATTATCTACTCACCTACATCTATTTAGAAGTCACTTCTAACATGTTTTATCAAAACTAAGAAAAATCTTAAACTCCGTTATTTCTATATTTAAACTTAATAGCTTACTAATTTTATCCCTAATTGATATACAATCAACCCCATGTGATGATTTAGCAATTGGACGTGATAATTCATATTATGTTAGATGGAGTACATGCTATTAAATTTTCTATTAATACTTTATTTCAATTTTTCTAAATTTTCTTTAGAAGTTAACTTACAATTAACATACTTAAATTTTCTATTTCATTTTTTATAAATTTTTTAAGAATTAAATTTAAGGTTTAAAATATAAAACCTAAGAAAATAATTATGAAGGAACATATTATTGTATATCAAAAAACTTAAAGTTTGCCAGATATAAAATTGACTCAATTAAAAAATGAATTAAATTATTAAACTAAGGTCGACCCAAAATCCTTAGACCAAACACAAGAGAAACAAAAACCTAGATGCAAACTCTAAATTTGATTAGAGTACCGAGCAAATACATATAAATAATTTTCATAAAATATATTCACTGTGTGTGTGTTGTTTTTTACTTGGAGGTATTTTGGTACTTTCATGTTTATTTTAAATGTTCATGGCATTTTTGCACCTCTAAATAACATATGGTGTTTGACACACTTTGGGTAAAAGTTTGTGGGTATTTTTGCACATTTACCATTTTTGAGTTGGGGGTATTTTGGTACTTTCAAAAAGTAGCGTGGGACCCACTACAAAAAGTAACCGACGTTAGCCCATTTTAACGGACATGTCATTTTTGCTTTGATTTTGAATGTTTATGGGTACTTCTACACCCAAGAAGAGTTTATGGTGTTGGGTGCACTTTTGATATAAGTTGATGGGCTTTTTGACCAAAATAAATTTTTTAAAATAAAAAATTACTAATCTACTGATAGTTTTGAAATTATTTACCGAGTAGGGTAGTTTTGGGGCTGTTCATTGGGAGTACGACGGAACAAGGTAGCTCGTCGGGGTGTCGCGAAACCATTGGTTTCGTCGTAAAACCCGACGGAAGACATCCAGTTCCGTCGGGGTGTCGACAGGCCCGACACCCGACGTGCTTCGGGATTCCGATGCGCGTCGGGATTCCTTTAGTTTGTCAGTCGGGTCCACAGCGGAACTAACTAGCCAAACATCAAAACATCCCGACGCGTCGGGACCCCAATTAAATTCCTCACCCCAAATTAAATTCCCCAACCCGCCCCCAATTAAATTCCTCACCGCCCCCTCATGCGTTTTTTAAACCCCTCCCCAAAATTCAAACCTCCCCCATGCCCCCTTCCCGAGTTTTTTAAAGCCCCCGCATCCCGCCCCTTCCCGAGTTTTTTAACGTAAAACCCCTCATCCAAAAACTCTCACACACACCAGGCCCCACCCCCAAAACCCAAACTCTCTCATCTAAAAACTCTCCGTCCTCCATCTTCTTCATTCTACTTCTTCATTTTTTTTTTTTGCAAAAAATGAGTCAAATTCGTTCATTTGTATATTATAATGGTTCAAAAAGTATAGGTGCAAACGGATTGAGCTTTGAAGGTGAAAAAAGAGGAATGTATATTGTTCGAGGCATGTCTGTTGAAGATTTATATGAAAAGATCCGTCGAAAGTTAAAGCTGCAACAAAATCAGGTGATATCCTCGGTGACGCAGTAGAGTTCCTTGTGGAAACCTCAAATATGTGGGTTTTTGAGATATTCGATGATGAAGATGTAGATGTATTTGTTCAAACATTCATCGAAAACTCTAGGTCCTCCGAATTTGCTGAGTTATATGTAGATATTGAGACGCCAGACGAGGGTATACCAATACCGACTCATGGACTCCTACAGTCAAATGATATGACTCATGTTGCTACACCCCAGCCAACACAACCAACTGTTGCGCATGGAGCAGAAAATGACTATATGGTAGATGAACTTGACAATGAGGAAGAGCTAGAGCAAGAAGATGAAGACATTTTATTGGATAATGACCATGATCAAAATGATAGTGATGCAGATGACGAATATCATCGTGGTATGTTACAATCATCAGGCTAGTTACGTAGCCGTATTATTATATAATTTATTTTTTATTAGTTATCATGTTGTCACATAAACTGTATTATGTGTGAATGTGCAAATATTACACCATTTTGGAACGACATTCCGCATTATGAGTTTTCATGAAGATTATCCACATGAGGATATATTGGATGTGGAAGGCTTGGGTAGGGGTCCGTGGGCAAGAGGAGATATATTAGATCCGAAACAAGAGTTTGGGTCCAAGAAGGATGTGCAAGCCGCAATAAAATATAATTGCATGAAGGAAATCATCATGAAGCCGAAGTGGTTGAGAGTACTACAACCGTTTTCGCTATGAAATGTCGAATCATGAACAAGGTTGCGAATGGAGAGTAAGAGCAATTAAATCGAAGAAAAGCAACACTTGGGTCGTACCGAAATGGGTTGGAAATCATAGTTGTGTGAGCCAAACTCTCTCACAAGATCACAAACAACTTGATTCTGAAATTATTTCTGAGGCCATAATAGGTATGATGCACAATACCAATTGCTAATTTGTGGATTCATTTGATATTTATCAGTGAACATAAATAATATTCCCAATGTACACTTTTTGTTATTGGTTTTGCAGACATGATTAAGGAAACCCCTTCGGTCCCTGTGATTATGATACAAGAAAGGGTGACTGGAATGTTTCGTTATCATGTTTCTTACAGGAAGGCATGGAAGGCCAAACAAAAAGCAATTGCTAAAATTTACGGTGATTGGGAGGAGTCATATGCGTTCTTCGCCAAGATGGTTCGAGTACACGTTGAAATTTTCTCCGGGATCTGTGTATAATATTCAACATGGACCGTATATTGTTGATCAACGGGTTGTTAATGGGGTTCAGATTTTTCAACGTACATTTTGGACCTTCAGGCAATGTTGTGAGGCGTTCCAATGGTGCAAACCAGTCATACAGGTGGACGGTACACATTTATACGGTAAGTATAAGGGGACATTATTGATTGCCACAGCCCAAGATGGAAATAATGAGATCCTGCCGGTTGCATTTGCAATTGTTGAAGGTGAAACTAAGGAAGCATGGGAGTATTTTTGTCTTCCATTTGTATGTTACAAATAAGATTGGTCTATGTCTTATTTCTGATCGCCACAAAAGCATAATATCAGCAGTCGGTAATGAAATGACTGGTTGGCAGCCTCCTAATGCGTACCATGTATTTTGCATTCGTCATGTTGCAAGCAATTTTAATACCCGCTTCAAGGACCAGGAGTTGAAGAGAAATTTAACGAGATTAGGTAATATAGTCCAACTGATGTGCATTCACAGTGATGTTCATTTTTCTCATTACTACAACCTTATAATGTTGTGTCTTTACATCTTTTTACAGGATATGTTGCAAATAAAATACACTTTGATGCGTTGTATGCCGAATTAAGATGCAGTAATAGTCGTGAAGTGGCTCGCATGGATTGAAAGAATTCCAAAAAGAGAAATGGTGTCGAAGTTATGATGAGGACGGACGAAGATACGGTCATATGACGACCAATTTGTCCGAATCAATCAATAAGGTTTTTAGGGAGCGAGGAACATGCCCATAACATCATTGGTGAAATGCACCTACGATCGACTTGTTCGCATCGGGTCAATAGAGGGACCAAAGCACAACACGATGCAATGGCTGGAAAGCATTATTCGAGTGTTATTAAAGAAGCTATGGCAAAGAATGGAGAGCGTGCTACATCGATGCGTGTTCGGGAGTTTGATGTGGCGCGTACCACGTTTGAAGTTGACGATCTGGACGATACATACTCAGTGAACCTGACGCAGGGGAAATGCCAGTGTGGCAAGTTTCAAGCATTCAAATTCCCATATAGTCATGTAATTGCTGCATGTTCGGCGGTATCACTCTATGTTGAATAGTACGTGGACCCGGTATTCTCAATGTACAACATCATGAAAGTTTGGGACTTATCCAAATTTTGAGTATGTACCTAATAATTGTTCATTCTTATAGGAAAAAAATCAAAAGAGACTTATCCAAATTTTGACTTAATAATAATAAATTAATAATAATGTTGAAATCTATAAAGTTGTTGGGATATTTAACTTAAATTTGGGAGTTCGAAATTATGGATTTTTCATTAATTATTAAATCTATACCTAGAGACTTATCCAAATTTTGACTTAATAATAATAAATTAATAATAACGTTGAAATCTATAAAGTTGTTGGGATATTTAACTTAATTTTGAGAGTTTGAAATTATGGATTTTTCATTAATTATTAAATCTATACCTAATGTTTTCTTTTCATACGTAACAAATCTTTTATACATTGCCCCGCTTAATGTATCTTTCGCCTCCCTTTTCATACTTGTTTGTAGTCTTTTTTATGTAACTTATCGGACCTAAAAAGTACATATACAATAACTAAAATTCTCTAATCTAAATTTATGAAACAAGAATTTTTGTGAATATTTTAAAACCTAACTATCAAATGTCAAACTATGATAATTCATGATTTACTTGGCATGACAAATAGGTTTTTTTCCCAAAACTAAAAAAACCCCGTGATTTTTTCATTTTCAAGTTTTAATTAATCATGTTTTTATTGGCTCTTTTTCATTTTTTTAACAATCTAACCTTGAGTTTTTTAGTAATCTCCCTAATTGAACAACAATATAAAATTGAAAATGTGAAAGAATATAGAACCCAATAAACATAACGTGCGAGCATTTGTTAGAGGTAAGGAAGATTAAGGGAAAAAAACCAATTACACGGGAAATGTTAATTTATAAACAATAAAGAATGAAGAAAATTTAAATGTTACCTATACACACGTGAAGAATGGAGAAAATGGATAATAGAGTGAGCTTTCGATGAAGAAGTGAATAGGGTTGTGTGTGTGAGAGTTGGGGGGAGGTGGGGGTGGGTTTTTTTTTTTGGTTAAGGAAAGAGGGAAGGCTGTTTGTGTGTGTGTGTGTGTGTGTGTGTGGCGAGGGGAGAGGGAAGAGTTTACGGGGTGGGGGTGGGGCCGAGAAATTTGGAGGTGGGGGTGGGGGCTGCGAGAAATTTGGAGGTGGGGGTGGGGGCCGAGAATGAAGTTGGGTGGAGTGGGGGGGCGCTTGGGGAGGGTTTTTGGGGGGCGGTCGGGGGATTCCGACGCGCGTCAGAATCCGGGACAGTTCCGTTTAGTTCCGTCAAAAGGTGCCCGACGAAACTAAAAGGAATCGACGCGCATCGGGAATCGACGCACGTCGAGTGCATTCCGCGGGCCTGGGGACACCCCGACGGAACTCGGGGGCTGTTCCGTCGGGGGTTCGACGGAACCAATGGTTCCGTTAGACACCCCGACGAGCTACCTTGTTTCGTCGTACTCCCAACCGTAACATCCCCGAAACTACCCTACTCTGATAAATAATTTCAAAACTACTGTAGATTAGTAATTTTTTATTTTAAAAAATTTATTTTGGTCAAAAAGCCTAAGTTGATGGATATTTTTGTGCCTTAACCCAAAAATTTATAATCATACTATCTTTTAAAAAATTTAACTCATAAAAGTTTCCCTCACTTTCTCTCCCCTCCAAATCCTTGATACCAAAGAGCACATTAGTCAACTCTCTTTGGCACATTTTAAAAAATAGTGTCATCGGAAAAGCTCTTGAGACTATTTTAACTAATGTTGGGCAATACAAGACAAGGTAACTATGTGCGATGAATAAACAACAAGCCGTTGGTTGAGGTGGTAAAGGGTTTCACCAATCGTAAGGAAAAGAACACAGTTCAAATCTCGAGAAACACACTTGTTGGGAGAGATAAAAACTCTTTGCCCTCTATAAAAAAATAGTATGTAAAAATATTGTATGCTATGTGAAGTTTAGTGACAAGTCAGTGTATATAATGTATAAGTAGGTATGGGCCTTAATACTCTTTAAAGCCCAAATGATAAATAGGGACTCAGAGAACAACACAATGTATGAACATGCATTTTTCTAGGTTAAGGAGATAATGTGTGTTATTATGGCCCACTCGTTTTGTTTACATGGTATCAGAGCACCGGGTTTTCAAGAAACACGTCGTTGATGCCTAAGCTCAGGTAGCTTCCCAAGATCCATGTTTCTGTCAAATTTTCCAGATTCACCTTGATAGCTCACAGCTAAGTTGTTGTCGCAATCTTGCTTTCCAAGTCCATCACTATCGTGTTCTCTAGATCTACACTCGCTCACCCACAGCTCACCCACGAGACCCACCACTTATGTTGGTTCTTCGACTTCTGAGCACTAAGATCAACGATCTTTAACCTATACTCGAAAAATTGTTACACCCCTACTGGCCTCGCCCTTCCGGGTGGCAGGTAGTGTGATACCCCAAAAATATATCACTTAACGTCATGCATCAGAATAAATCACACAACAGAGCATACAATCGGTTTTATTGACAAATACTGGTAAAAGTAAATAAGTCTACTATATGATAACCAAAAGGATAAATCCTCGTACGGTTATAATACAGTCATCCCCAAAATAAATATTAAAACAATAAGTAAATATTATACAGTCCTCCAAAATGTAACATATCTATAGTAATATAAAGTCTCCATAGGGCGACCTCTTTAAACTCCCCCTCAATGCTCCAAGTTCTTACCTTTTGACCCTTGATCAGCTCTAGTAGATCTACTTATATCCTTAGAATAGTATGGGACTTTGAATTGAATCCCAGAGTAACTGTTAATCTCATATGCAAAGTATGCAAGCAACCACAATGAGGAAAAATTAACATACCACAAAGCATTTAGTACAATCCACATATCATCACGCGTAGTAACATAAAACAATATACTCCCTCCGGTCCTAATTATAAGAGCTAGTTGACTTTTTTGGAGAGATTAAGGAAGTTAATTAAATTAGCTTAGAGTATTTTTATTTTTATTTTTTTTTCTTCAAACTAAATAGTTTGACTAATAAACTAATATATAATCTAAGAAAACACAACATATGAAATGATTAAGTGACTTATTTAGCTTCCTTAATATTTTCAAAAAAAGTCAACTAGCTTTTATAATTAGGACCGGAGGTAGTACCATATATGCAATGTTAACTGCGAAAGGACCCTACAAGTCCTAAATAAACACATGACATCTTAACAAGTCCCGTATCCATAGCATTTGGAAATCAATAATAGTTAAGCCTTAAACCCAACATAACTGAATGCATAACAGGCTTAGTAGCGACCCAAGGACCTCTAGTCCACAAGGCCCTACAGCCACAAACGCATATCCTCTTCATGAGACACGGATCCACAATCATGGTAAAACATACATACATACATACATAGATACACAAGGCATATGAGATTAGAATTACTACTTGGTAGCTGATCAAGTGATAATAAGTTTCCCAATGCTTGAATAGTATTCCGGGTAATCGATAGTCCTAAAGTAATATAAGCATAAATAATTCTATCACTTATGCAAACTCTCCTTTATGAAATATTTAACTAAATGACTTGTGATAAGGACTCCATAATCATTTGAAACTCACTGAATTCCTTTACTAGTGAGTAACTTATCATTGATCACACTTTCTTTATTTTCGGCCATTTTCTAGAAACTACCAGAATTATTGACTTAACTTAGGAAATTCATAATTAATTATAGAAAAATCCGATTGAGGTGATTCCAAAGGCTATGTAACCCTTAATATGTCTATTTTGACTAAAAATACTTTCTGTGATCAGGGAAATTTGTGCTATCCCAATATTTCAAAAACATCCCTTCTGGTCAGAAACATGTTTCAGATTCATAAGCTATCTTCAAAAATTCATATCTCTTTGTATATAACTCCAAAAATTACAAATGACCTATCAAATTATAGTTTGTCATGTCTACTTTAATTCTGCAAAGTTTTATGGCCTTTGTACATCATTAACATGCTTAAAATTACATCATAAGTCAACTGCCTCCTAGGGTTTCAAAACTGGTAGATTTGCAATATTTCCATGCTTACTCTTATACAATTTTTTATTCTAAACACTTTTGGAAACATCAAAATCACCAAAATCATATCATTTTATCATGTTCTTGCTTCTGGCCGAAACCAAACCTTAAAGGCAAACATTACAAGTTTTCATTCCAACTTTATACTCATCATAGTTCTTGCTTTTTCTTCCTTTCTATGTCATAATCTTAGCTTTAAACACCTGTTAGTCCATTTTACCAACTTGAATAGAACCTCCCTAAGGATAGAAAACTTGAAAAAGTAACTATATTCTAAGTTTAGAGTCACAATAGTCATAAGGAGGTGAAGGAGACAACTTACTTGTCTTAGCTTAGCTTTCCTTGAAATTCTTCCTCCTTGAACTCCTTAGTACTTTCAGCCTTGGCTTCAAAATAACAGATAAGAGTTGTTAATCAAGACCTTAGGTATATTTATGAAGGTAGAAGGAAGTATAGCAAAGTTCCACAACCCTATTGACCTTGGTTCTAAACTTCCTTGCTTTCTTTCCTGGACGTAAGCTTCTTTCTCTCTTCTTTCTTCCTTGTGTATGCCGACCTTGGCATGTACAAATGAGAGAAAAAGGTCTTAAATAAAGGTGAGAAGCATGCTTTAGTATCTCTCTTGATTTTACTAAATTGCCCTTGCATATATTTTCTTTTTATCATGTGTTTTTCTACCAAATTCCGGAATTCTCTTGATTCTTTCCTTCTTGGCCAACCTTATCTCTTGTTTTGACACAAAAATGAGCTTGTATTAAGTGTCCATTTGGTTTAGATTTAGGACCCTCCTTTGGCCTTCTCTTATTGGCCAACATGTCTAGACTTTTTGACCTTTTCCCATATACCTTTATTGCTTATGTCATGATTCCTTTATCTTTGTCCCTTGCTGGTCGAAACTGTTAGCTGGTGGAGGAAGGATTTTGACCTTCAAAATACATTAAATAAGGGTGTTTAAGTGTCCTCCACAAAGTCAACTTGTTTCCCCTTGGTGACACTTGGCAACTTAGGGTTTAATTGTTTGACTTTTGTATTTAAACATGTGTCAAATGTGTTTTCTTCCTTCTCCATATACCTGGATGAAATTTTAACCCTTCTTCAAGAAACTTTGTGCCTTTTTAAAGATCTTGGGACACATACACATTAGGTCAACATGTGGTCAGCTTATGATGTAAGCATGACATGTTTAAAACTTAAAGTCAAAGGGGTTCTTATTACATGAACTTCTTATCTTGCATGTGTCCTTGATCATGAAAATTCTTCTTGTCCCTTTCTCTTCTTCATTTGGTCGAAATATAGGCCTCCTTTTGACTTCAAGATTAGTCTTCAAAATATGGCAAACCCTCTTGTATTCCTAGTTTGACACTTGGCAAAGTCATGTGTTTACTTTAGAAGTTTGAAAGCTTTTCTTTTGACCTTTGTTGTTTTGTCTTTCACATGTTTGTGACATTCCTCTTTTATTATCCCTTGGTCGAAATTCATGCCACAAGGGAAAAGATTTGTGTTCTTGACATTTATTATCATTTAACTAAGTTTCAATGAAACAATTACTCATCCTCCTCTTTTACTTCTTGACGGAAAAGAGTCACTATCAATGTGACTTCCATATTGTTTCATATGCCATTTTCATGTAGTCACATATATATAATATGTTACCTTTTGTTAGCCAATATGTCTTAAAATTATTTTTAAGAAAATAAGTGTCATTTACCAAAGACTTCATGAAAATTCATATATCTAACTAACATTGCATTAGTCCATTTTGTACAATGGTTTAAATCAAAGTGGGGATATTACACTCGACGATTTGTCCGAACGACAACCTACGAGCACCGTAGGTCTGTTTAATCTTTCTATAACAACCGACATTTGACTGTTAAGATCGACGTCCCGTCAAAGCATGCTGAGACAGTTTGTCAGCCAAGAGTGACAATCTTTAACCCAGACTCGATGATTTGGCCGAACGACGACCTAAGAGTATCACAGTTTCATTCTATCTTTCTAGAAGACAACTTCAACACTTTCTTTGGCACCGCCGTCGTTGAAGACCATGGGAGACCCAAAGAGTAGCATGACTCCACCGACGACCACCGTTGGACAATGTCCTTTCCTCAAATGATGAAACTTTTGAACAATTTATTGTTTTTACCAAGAAAGTGTAAAATGAGAAAGGTATATGTATTTCAGGAATCTGATCATATCATGGAGGAGAGTTTGAAAATCAAGCGTTTGGAGAATACTACAATATAAACGGCATTGACCACAATTTCTCAGCTTCGAGAACCCCTTAACAATATGGAGTTGTAGAGAGAGAAAAAAAAACAAAGTTCTCACAAAGATTTCAAGAGCAATGCTAAATGAAAAAATGTCTCCCAAGTCTTCTGGGCAGAATAGTAATGTGCAATGCATCTCATATTCTTCTTTAGTAATCTCAAAATATTTGTTAAATATATTTTCAAAAACTTCAAGTTGTGTCATCATCAAAAAGGGGAAGAATGTTAGTTTTCGGTTTATAAGTTTTGATGATAACAAACTTGGAAAAGAAAAGAAGACTTGATGATTCAAGACACTCGAGTGTACAACATTATTTAAACTAAAACTTGAATCAGACAGTTGTTATGAAAAGCTACTATGAAGTATTCTAAGATGAACACTTGAGTGGTTAAAAGAACACTCGAGTGTTGACCTCACACTTGCAGAGTATTTGGCTGACAATCTCCTCACTTGTGAGAGTATTGTGTTGAGTACTCGAGTGCTGAAGTGAACACTTGAGTATTGGTTCAACACTTGGTAAGAAATTGCCTGAAACTCTCTTCATTTATGAAAGTGTTGTGTTGGACATTCGAGTGTATTAATGAACACTTGAGTGTTGATTCAACACTTGCAGTATTTTGCCTGACACTCACGCTCATTCTAAAAGTATCAAAGGTAAATACTCGAGTGTAAACGCTAACACTTAAGTGCAAGGCAAACACTTGTAAGTTCAGTGCATGACACTCACTGATGACTCAAGAGTGTTGTCTCTTTTGTGAAGAGCACTCGAGTGCTACTTTGTGACACTCGGTGTGCCTCTGTGAGCACTCGAGTGTTCGGTAGAAATTGAAGTTACTTGTTTGAACTCTTTATTAAAATAGTCTTCTACTAAACACAAAATTCATTAGCACTCGAGTGTGACAAAATGCACACTCGAGTGTAACTGGAACAATACTCGAGTGTCTGTTGCTCAGCATTGAACCTTCGTCTTTGAGAATTCAAATTTACTGTTTATCATATGATTATTTTTTATTAATACTCATACTACTTCTCAATACTACTAAATATATTTGGTTATGAGTTTAAGAGGATTTGAATCATGGATTACGTCCAAAAATTCAAAAGCAAGTTTATGTGTCATAGCATTAAATGTCATGACAGAAACAGAGTAGATAGAAGCAATCTTAGAGCAGGTCATTGAATATCATCTGGAACGTCAATTACGACGAAGCGAAAGCGACCCAACCTTAAGCAATCCTAGAGTAGACCAAAGGGATATCTGTGGAAATACGTTTGCAGCAAAGCAAAAACGACCGAACCTCGAATTCTTCCAATGATTCCATTTTATGTCAAGCGGAAAGCTTTATCAGTCTAACGAATAGTTTGAACACACTCAACGGAAAACTTGAACCTTCACAACGGTCATTAATGATGTTCAACTATAAATATGTGAGCATTCAATACGGAGGTAACTAACTAAGCACACGATCAATTACTGCTCATTTATTGCTCATATTCTTATGTTCTAATATCTTTTGATATTTGTTCATCAGTGATTGTATATTTACTCTGTGAGAGAGTTATTCACAAACAATCTAATTTTTGTAAGAATCTCAAGGTAGTTGGACCTTAAGTACGGTTGTTAGATTACAACTTGTAAGGGGGGAAAGAGTCTTGGTGAAGATTACTCTGTACTGAGATATCAAAAACCTATGTAATCTTGGAACGATAGTGTAATACCCCAGATTATTATTAATAATAATAATGATAATAATAATAATAATAATAATAATAATAATAAAAATAATAATAGTAAAAAATAATAATATAGTAAAATCTAGAAATTAACAATATTTGTATTTTTAATTTTTTTTTGGGAATAATTAAAGGGCCCAGCCCATAGCTAAAACCTAGATTTTAATTATAAACTTAGGTCTAGCCGCTAAAACCTAGAAAACGCTCGACATTTTTCTTCTCCGCTACCTTTCTTCTCAAATCCTCTTTATGTACTCTCATCAAATTAAAATTAGGTCGCTAGCAAAAACGGAGATCAGGTAATCCTAATCCCTAAAACAATAGGAATTAATATTGAATATGTGTACAAATACATTTTCTTCTTCTCGATTTGCGCGAGTAGTTTCTTTCCAAAGTCGATTAATATTGATTATAGGTGCACGTGCGTTGCTCGATCGATTTTAGGTAATTGAATATATATACATATAATTCCTTTTTCGTTTTACGTTTTTGTTTGTTTTATTGTTTGTTTCTTTTTCTTTGCAAAGTCATTTGTGCGAGAAATATGAGCAAGCAATTGAAAACCTATATTACAACACCCACTCGTCTTAATTATAAGATATGCACGAATGTTTGTTCCTCCGGGTTTCTAGATTTTATCAATTATAATATATTATGACCATGGGTTTAAAAAGGAATAATGAGTAGAGTCATGGGTTTAAAAAGTGATAATGAGTAGAGCCATGGTTTAAAAAGGAATAATGAGTAGAGTCATGGGTTTAAAAAGGGACAATGGGTAGAGCTTGAGTTTAAAAAGGATAATGAGTAGAATGATGGTCATGAGAATTTCTCATGACATGTTTTTATAGGAACCCATGAGTAAAATGGATAATAAGTAGAGCCAGGGAGTTAAATGATGGTCATGAGAGCTTCTCATGACAACCTCATAGGAACCCATAAGTAAGATGGATAATGAGTAAGAGAGAGATTTAAATGATGGTCGCGAGAATTTCTTATGACAACCTTATAGGAACTTATGAGAATTTAGATGTGTATTAAAAATAATTTAACGGTGGGAAGATAGCTTTGGGATGACTTCCCAAAGTGATTAACACAACCTTTGGGCTTTATGCCTTCGATATTTATACGATGTGAAAAGATAGTATCCGTTCTTCCCAAAGTGGTGTACGCGGGGTTTCCAGGAAGACGCTAGTAGCAACTTTGGGAAGATGGCACACTAGGAAGAAATACTTAATGGCCAAATTTGATTAGTTGTGACTGGCAGGGTTTCTCGAGTCATAGGGTAGACTGGCAGGGTTTCCCGGGTCTACCATGGTTCTCTTCCCACTAAATAAATTGAATAAAGAATAATAAAATTGTTTTCTTGGATGTATATATATTTATATATATGGAAGATATTTTATTATGTAAATATTTTGTTTTCTCTATATTGCTTTGTTTTATTAGGATTACAAAGAAATTGTCGATGTTTGTGTTCATGGGTCATGATGATCCTTGGAGCAAAATTTCGAAAAAAGTGCAAGAAGTTGTAAGAGCTTGGTGAGTAGTGAGGAAGAACTTTAAAACCTCTAGCGAGTTTATTTTTTTATTTTTATTTATTTGTTATTTTCTTAAATAAATCACATTTAACTGAGTTTGAATTTTCATTATGGTAATAAGTAGTCTTGCACTTGTCCTAGTACAAGTGCGGCGTAACACTCCCCAAGGTTGTTTAATTCGAATTTTTAGTATTCATTTATAAAATCATTTAAATTTTATACTATGGTAATTGTTAGAAATTGGGGTGTTACAGATAGTGAAAATCTTAAGACGCTCTGGGGACTAGACATAAGTCATTAAATTGGGACCAAACCAGTATAAATAGTTATGCACACTTCGGTGATATCTTTCTAAATCTTTTTGTTTGATTTAATAGATTGCAGTTTCTCTTTTAGAATTTTAATATCACCTAATTCACCACCCTCTTAGTTGAAACGTTGGCACTAAAAATAATTGTGTTTTATTCTTGTCCATGTAGATGATTTGATCATCATAGGTAGTTCGGAGAGCAAAATTGATAAAGTAAAGGGATTTCTCCACAAGCAATTCAAAATTAAAGATTTGGGTGAGATGAAATACTTCTTGGGAATAGAGGTAGCTAGGTCTCATAAGGGGATTTTTCTTTCACAGCGTAAGTATGTTTTGGATTTGCTCTCGAATATGGGAATGAACGGGTACAAACCATTATCGGTATCAATGAAGCTCAACTTGAAGCTTTTGGCTTATGAAGAGGGTAGAGACCGAAAGGAAGACTTGTTGAGTAATCCTAAACGTTACAAAAGGTTAGTTGGGAGGCTGATTTATCTCACTAATACTCGTCCTAATATTTCATTTCCTATGCAAGTTGAGTCAATTTATGCAAACACCTACTAAAACACATATGGTTGCTGCACGAAGCATTGTTAGTACCTAAAACAAAGTGTTGGTGTTGGAGTTCTATTGAGTTTAGATCAAGATCTCAATCTTTCTTGTTTCAGTGATGCAAATTGGGGGGCTTGTGGAACTACAAGACAGTCAGTCACAGGTTACTTACTCAAGCTTGAGAACTCTCTTGTCAAATGGAAGAATAAGAAGCAAGAAATTATGTCTCGATCGTCGACTGAAGCGAATATTGTGCTCTAGGTTCAGGAGTTGCATAAGTGGTTTTGGCCATTGGGGTAATGAAAGACTTAGCAATTTCAGCTAAAGGTCCAGTTAATGTCTATTATGACAGCAAGGCAACAATACATATTGCTCGAATCCTGTATTTCATGAACGAACTAAACATATTGAAATAAACCTTCACTTTGAAAGAGAAAAGCTTCAGGCAAGTCTAATTGGATTACAACATGTTAGTTGCACAATCTAGAGGCGGAGATTTTTACTAAAGCATTGGGCAAAGAAGTTCACAACATATTGCCTAGCAAATTAAGCACAGTTAATGTGTTTCCTGCCCCTAATTTAAGGGGAGTGTAGAAAGTAGGGCTGGGCATGGGTAGGGTGAGGTCCCTTCCTGATGCCCAGCTCGAAGGATGAAATGCAGCCTGATGCCTAGCCCTGCCCGGTAAAAACTCTAACCATTTCGAGCTGGGCAGGGCGAGCTTCTTTGCCTAAGTGGTAACGTCCTCCGCTGTCCATATGTGAAAAAAATAATTCCATTTAAATTTCAAAAACATTTATGTAATTATCATATGTCTTAACTTCACCCTAAATAATATAAACTTCAAATACATTCGATGATTCCACATTTTGGGATATTTCAAAATAAGTCTACAACTTCAGTCTTGAAATTTAAAAACTACCATATATCTTAACAAATTTCCATATTTCAATAATTAAATAACATCCATAATCCATTATAAATAAGGTAACAAAATGATTGTAATTAAAGTTTGTGTACATGTTCTGTCAACAATCACAACAATGTACTGCATACTGTACACCCAATTAATAAGAACTGAAGTGCAACAAACTCAATCCAGGAATAATGTGTGATTTGCGCCACCTACTTTTATAAAATATTTATAAGAAGGGAAAGGCCGAAGAAACATATCATTGGATTTATAAGAATTATTTATATAAAATATAATAATATATAAATACTTACAGGGCAGGCATACCCTGCCCATAAAAATGTCCAGCCCGAATTCAGGTTGCTTTTTTTTTTTTGTTGGGAAGGGCGATTTTTCTCCGGGCTCAGAGGAGCACGCTGAGCTCCTAAGCTTCATAGTATACTATGTGAAAATAGGGACTAGTATGTAAAAACACTGTATACTATGTGTAGTTTAGTGACAAGTCAGTGTATATATTTGTATAGGTAGGTATCGACCTTGATACTCTTTAAAGCCTAAATGATATAAATAGGGACTCACAGAACAAAACAATGTATGAACATTCATTTTTCAAGGTTAATGAGATAATGTGTATTATTCTGGCCCACTCATTTTGTTTACACCCTCTAAAACTCAAAAGGGGAAACCCTTGTTATTAGTTATTAAAAAAAAAAAAAAACTATGTGCGATGAATTTATTTTCATAAAGCATAAAAAAATTAAATAGATTTCAAAGAATATAACATATACACGAAGTGATGGTTCATGGTCAGGAGAACTAGTACCTGTTCACCCCGAAATCCCTTTCCTGCTCTTCCGCGATCAGCCAGTAGTACACTTGCAAATGAGAAAAAAGAAACTGACGTAGATATGAATTCTCAAATTACCTTTACTGCTATTCTGAAATCCTCTTTTTTTTTTTTTTTTTTTTTTTTTGGCCATAAAGGATGCGTAATGTTAAATTCTAAAAAGTCCATACATCAAACATAAACAGAACAGAATAATAACGCAACAACACTAAAGAAAGACAACTATCTAGTCTTCATCCACCATCATCCGACGTCGAAAATGCTGCATCCTCCTCATGACGGTATCTAAGAAAAAATTACATCTAAAAGAACGAGTCATTTCTGCTGTGAGATGTCTCGGCTAATCGTGTTTGCTCCAGATCTTTTACAAATGTCCGGAGACACCCATTAATAATACGAGGGGCTGCTCCATCACAAAACCGTTTAGCGAGATCCACCGCCTTCAAAACAACCATACATCAGAAATAACACGTTATGGCAATGAGATTCTTCCCTCCCCCTCCAACACGAATAAGAAAAAGGATACACTCTTTTAAAATTCAGGTACAAAGAAATAAATTTGACTAAAAAGTATTCTGAAGATGAAAAATGATGCTCCCATTCCTATTTTTTTAAAAAAATACTCCCTCTGTCCTTTTATAACAATAATGGCAATCATACAGAGACCACATTAACACAACTGAGTCAAATTGAAACCTTGAGCGAATCAGAGAAACTCAATTGAAGCCCGTTAGAAAAGAGTAAACAGATTCATCCAAAAAAAAAGAAAAGAAAACAGTAAACAGGAAAAGATGCCGTAATAAAATATATTATAATGATAATGGCAATAACAATTAGACTAAGAGATACCTCATTAATGACAATTTGGTGCCTCGTTCCAAGCACCGCAATTTCAGAAATTGCCAAGTGAAGAATAGAAAGCTCCAATATCCTACCTGATGGCTCATTCTGAAATGCATCAATAAATAAGATGAAAGCTAGTATGGGTGTTAGCAAAGATAATATTAGTCACAAATTAGCCAATTCATTAAGGCACATGAGCAAGGGGTAAACAGAGGTAACATATCGATAGCTGGCCTTTACATTTTGCCACACGCAGACACTAAAATAATGAAAATGAATACAGAAGAGACAGAAAAATACATCGAGATCCAATTCTTTGACTTAACTGAAGGTAACGATGAGACAATGTCCCCACCCTCCAGCAATTAAGGAATTGATGGGTCATATAAAATTATAAATGGTCTCCAGATAGATTGGGGAAGGAAAAAGTTTAAATGAGTTGGGTTTCGAGGTTCATCAGGGCCAAGACATACTTCCAGGTTTAGCGCTTACAAAATTAATTACAGATCGTTCACCAACAAAGTCCTTACATCGGTAGTGGGATTTGAACTCTCAACCTTGGGGATTATGAGCCTACTCCTCACCAACTAGACCAACCTTTGTTGGTAGATATAGGAAGATAGATAATTTTTGATCCTTTATAGGGGTATTTTAGGAAAAAAGTTTTAATTACACCTAGAACTTTGTAATGAGACTAATAAAGGAGGTTAGAGCATCACACACTGCAACAAATCTAAAAACCATTTGAAGTAGTTAGGAACACGATGACTTGGGCGTTCACAAAGGTCACAAAACGGATGGCATGTGAAACTCATAATGATACCATAATTTTCAGCAATAAGAGATTTATAAGAATGTCCTCGGACTTAATGTTTGAAATTGAGAACTATATTATGAAAATGTTAAAAGGCCACCTTTGTTCGACCGACCGAAATCATCAATAAAATGAACCCACCAAAGGACAAATAGTGAAGAAGCATGAGACAAAGACTTAGAAAAATGTAACTTTCTTGATTTGCCATATTGACCGGCCTCGCACACAAAACTATCATCAATTTGAACTTTGACATTACAATTTGGAGGCAAAATTTGTCGTGGGTTGAATGGAGAGTGAAGAAAAATGATGTAAATGCTCGAGCCGAAAGGGAATAGAGGAAGAGCCAATACCATGGATACAATTAAGTGAGAAGGAGCCTTACCCACTGGAAGCATAGAGTCAAGTTGAGAGGATGCAGCAATAACATGATGATTAGAGCCACTATCCATGCTTTCAAATGCAAGCAAAGCCGACGAGCATCAACCAAACGGATGGCCGAGAGGAAGAGACCTACCTAATCGACAAGTTTAACGACAATGACGTTGTAATCGACATTGAGACCATTGAGAGTATGGAGAATGAGCTCGTTAGTTGAAATCAGAGCTCCAACGAGGGCCAACTGATCAGCAATATTCTTCATTTGTATGAGATACTCAGTCATAGTGAGGCCATTCTTCTTGGTGTTGTGAAGCTCAAAACGATAAATCATGAGCCGAGATTTGGAGACATTCGATGTTAGCGCACGGGCTTCATTACAGAGTTTGAAGGCAGTCTGACAGTGGAGGAGCTGAGTTGCAACATCCTGGGTTATGGTGTTGCAAAGCCAACCAATGAGCACACGGTCGACTGAAAACCAATCATCAAAATCAGGATTGGAAACAACCTCAGTAGTGTTTAGGAGTACTACTGTCATCGGAGGAACAAGGGCAATAGCATCAAGATGAGCTTGGAGACGATTGCCCTCAATAAGGGCAGAACAACAGAGGCCCAGACGAGGTAGTTCGTTCAATCCAGCTTGATCGACGAAGTTTGACTAGACGATTGAAAAGAGCATTGGTTTTGGGGGTGGCGGAGGTTACAGTTGAAGAAATGGTGGCGGAGTTGGGTGAGGAAGAAGACGCCATCGCAGTAATGGGAAAAAAAAAAAAACCTAGCTCTGGTACCACGTACCAAGAAAGACAATAGGACAAAATGAGAAAATGAATTTTCCAGAGATGATTTGCACATCTGGGCACTGTCCTTTATATATTGCAAAAGGTGTAACAGAATATTGTTACGAAATGATCCTAACCATACATGTGGCATGCAAGAAGATTTACAAGGATATGACAACTAGGATATCTACAAAGAATACACAATTATTTACAAGAGACTAATCAACTACTAGTCCTAACTAACACGTGTAATGGATACGCATTTCCTACGAATTTTGAAACTGGTGTTAAGCATGGTTTCTATATTATATTCAGTGCAGACCTTTCAGTTTTCATCTGCTCGGGAATGTGTTTTCAAGTAAAGAAACATAAAGCAGCAGAAGCAGAATTCAATAAAGTGGTTGAATGAAATGATTCATAGTTCTAGGCCAAAACAATAGCGATCTACCAAGGGTACCAGCCTCCTTGCCTTTTCATAGGGCGAGCTTCATCTTCTGAATTTAAAATGACGCAAGAGAAAACATAGGATCAATGAAGGGAGAAAGCTGACATCTCTCACAAAGCCCACCCACAGTGGTCCTTTTAATATAGGTCATAGAAACTTTATAATATCAGTTAATGGTTTAGAACAGACATTTTATGCATGATATCCAAATGAACAAGAAAAACAGCTACTGCAGGTTATACAAGATATAACAAACTTTAATAATATATATCTTCCTGACTTGTTAGTTTGCTTATAAACACATATCTCTCTGAACTTGGGCTGCACAAGAAAAGAACACTTAATTCACCCAAAGAAAAGAAATACAACACTCAAGCAAAGGGCCATGGAGAGAAGATTTCAAACTAAGGATTTGAAATCTGAATTAAATGTATAGTAATTGGAGATGGGATAGAGAAACGGAAAAGAGAAAGAAGCATAAATAATCAGCTAAGCTCCAGTGAACCAAAAAGTTCAGGTTGAACTGTTCTTGAATAACATATATTCCTTTCCTTGCCAACTCATTGAAGCACTCTTTGTGGTATCATACCACACAAAATGTCAACCTAAATAGTGTTCCTAATGATGGCAATCCAAGAAATATATGGGGCCAAAAGCATTGTCTTCTTTTGAGGGCATCAAGCTAAGGATTCAACAGGAACTGGGAATAAATAACTGGGGAGAGAGTTGTTTGCCGCCCCCTCCCTAATGTGCCCCTGCTGCCCCTTATCTTTACCACACTTCCCATGTGTTTCTTCTTTTGTTTGTTTGGATAATTAGAATCTACATAAAATGAATGACATTTTGATGTCTTATAGGTAAAAAATAATGCTCTTTTCAATTTTTTACGATTTATCAAAGATTTAATACTTTAAATTAAAAAGAAACTACACAGATTTTTATGTAAGCCTTTGAAAAATCGTAGAAAATTGAAAACAACATCATTTTTTGCCCATAAGATATCAAATTGTCAATCATTTTATGTAGAATCTAATGATTCTAAGAAACAAGAAAAAAAACATTTGGTAAGTGGGGTAAAAATAAGGGACAGCAGGGGGCTGCAGCCCCCCTCCCCCCGGGGCCCCCCAAAAAAAAAACTGAGGCTTAGCAAAATTAATAAGTCGGATGTCTTCCACCAAAAAGTAAAAATTGAGGCTCATAAATTGCATGAATGGAGTTTTTGCAAGAGAATTTAAATATTGAGCACATTTTCTATCATATTTGTGAGACCTTCCAATTTTCTGGGATGACTTTGTTAATAGCAAGGACATGACTGTCCCATTTATCCATAACAGCAACCAATAGTTTCCTTGCAAACCTGCAGATAAAGCACGATTCTCCTTTCATTCACTAGCACACAAAAACATGTAAATTTGCAGTGATTAGGGGTAGGGATGAAAAGCTTTTGTTAAAAGTATTGGTTAATGTGTTACCTCAAAATAAGTTTGCTATATACTAGCTTTGGAGGAGCTGCAAGGACTTCTGCTTCTGGTTATACAGAAAATAACAGATTAAAACCAATCTAAAGAGAGTACTTACAGAAGGAAAAAAAAGAAAGTAATCAAATTATTAATGCGTATTTATAAGAAAAGAGAAATTTTAATTTGGGCAACTGGGCAAGTGAAACCACAGGGATATCTCCTGTAACCAAAAAATGACATAATGTAGAAACTGAACTACATTTATCATACTTATAGTAGGCAAAATAAAAAAAGAAGATAATGGGTTTTTCAATTATACAAGGTGCCTAAAGAAAGATGAAGACAAGGCCAATTTAGAACATCATATAACAACATCCTGAACTGAATCAAAAAATTGATTACACTTAAACAACCACATTTTAGTGCCTTTATAAGATCATAAATTTGATATTGCTATCGTGAGACCTAATAATATGAGCATGCCAGGACTTTTAAGCTGGAAACATCATGAAAATTCAATATTTTTGCTAGGCTTGCTTTGAAACAGGTAGGGAAAAACCATCCAAATGACAGGCTGATCAGCTGATGCAACTGTAACTTGACCAGCAGATCAAAATTAACAGAATACATTGTGTCATGAAATTATGCTGCTGGCATATTAAATTTAAGGTTTAAAATATCCTACTGGATGCGCAATGCTTATAAATGACAATGAAGAGGTGAGAAACTAGTAGGAGATTCACCAAGCAATTGTAATCTTGTTTGAGTCCACTTTTGACTTTCTAGTAATTTTCAGAAATTACAACCATTTTTAATTGAAAAAATGACTGGTCTATTACCAATGGCAGACTCCTTTTCATTTTTCTGCAGAAGTTCATTAGCTTCTTCAATCGATTCAACAGTAACAGGTGGCCCTCCAAAGCTCATGTGATTATATTCCAGTAGCTTCTCCTTGTCAAAATCATAGCCGAGTTCTACAAAGTCAGGCAGATTATCACCGATCTTGAACCCTGAATTCAGATATTATATGGAAAAACCAAAGAGATTAAATAAGGACCGTTACCTCGACGCGCGTTCATCCGTTTCTCAAATAACCGAACCGGATCCGACCCTTCTAAACAGGCGGCGTAAATTATGGACCTGTGCACCCGAAACTTCAGCTTAACAAACTACATTACCTAAGCCAATGCCCGTGAATGCTTATTTATCGGGACGTTTCATTAAAAAAAAGTTGGAACGAAGAATTTACAGAGCAAGTTCTCTGGCGGCTCTAGGACTGCAAAACCTCCCACTTTTATCAATCTTCGGCAGCATTTCTCGAGCGTATATTTTCGATGAAGAATCATTGGTTTTGACAAGAGCTTCTTCGAGCGCAAACGCCGAACTGCGGAGAGAGGGTCGAGGAGAGACGGTTGCTGTGCTGTTCTTGGGCAAAGAATTGTTGGATTTATATAGGAATTGCGGGATGAATGCTGACGACGAAGAATAATTAAAAGAAAGGGGTTGGGAGCTGAGATTGAATTGAGGCTTAAAGTTAGTGTGACTTGCAGAGGATGACAGTGAAGATAACGTACTGAGGAGCGAGCTTCTATCCATTTCCCGAACTGCCTGAGATAGAGGTTCAACTTCTCGACTTGCTCGAGCGTTCAAACGAAAATAGTGAGATAATTGTTCATTATCGGATAGTGACTGCGGACGAACCAAAATGAAAAGGAGCCGGTCCGATTTTCGGCGTCGGGCGACGAAGGGAGGAATTACTTTGATAAAATAGCAAAATGATACTACCGTCCTAATTATAATTATAACACTGGTTACCATTTTAAAGAGATTAAAGAAGATAAACAAATTATTTAATCATATCATATATTATTTATCGTTAAATTATATATTAGTTTAATAATTAAACTAATTAGTTTGAAAAAAGAAATATAAATGCTTTGAAAAAAAATTAATTATTTTCTTTAATTTTTCTAAAAAAATTAACTTGATCTTATAATTAAAAAAAGGAAGACTATATATGAAAAGTACTAGAAAAAAAAAATACTGAGTAGTATGTATTTAAGGGAAAAACTCTTACAATAACAAAGAAATTAGACCTAGCCAAAAAAAAAAAAAAATCAGACTATGTTGGATTTTGAGATATTGGTATAGGTTGCGAGTCTCTTTTGAGTCAATTGATCAAAAGATAACACTACTAAAACAATTATGGAAGAGAAAGTAGCTGGTACGGGGGAAAAAAAGTTTTACCCGGTATTGAACATATTGTCACGCATTACAAGGAACGCAGGATATTTGGTGTAAAGACACTCTGCATAGATGGAGGTTTAGACTTTTTATATGGCCAAGTCTAGAAACTTACCACATGTTGTTGATATGTGTACACATTAGTAAAATTGTATAGAGAATTCTCTCATGTAAACCGACATTGTCATAAATATCTAGATATTTTAGGAGAATATTCTGGAAAACCATTCTCAACCTTAGGATGTCTTAGATCAAGACCATCCATTAAGGAGGTGTTAAGCTATAAATAGGGGACCCTCCTCACTTGTAAATGATCAAAGGCAATTCAAGCAATTCTCATTACATAGCTTATCTCTTTACAAGTTCTCTTAGTCTTTAATTTCTTTGCCTAATCTTGAGGGTTTAGCTGACTTAGCCAAGATCAAGAGGAGTGACCAAGCTAAGGCCGACACAATTTTAAGAGATCTAGTATGAGACCGAGAGAACGTGGTATCAGAGCTTTAGTTCGAAGCTTTGAACGTGGTTTTTAGGAGCCATTTCTTAGGTAAGGATGTCGGACACGCTTGAGGACGTTGTTGTTTTTAGAGAAGAAAGGGGTAGAGAGACCCAACCTCCTCACCAACCAAGGAAGGCCCGAGGCACGAGTAAGTCCTACCAAGCCGAGGACATTGCAACCTTGACTGTAAAGGTGGCAGCTCTGGAGGATGCATTATAGAGGGTGGTTACTAGGGTGGACAATGTAGAAAGTGACTTTGGGACACTTGAAACCTATACCCTAGACCAATTAGACAATTTGAGGTTGGATCTTGATTCGCACCTCAATGTCGAGTAGCAACAAACCTAGTCTATGAGGCAACTCGAGGCAATTTAATAATTATCTTAATTCAAAATTTAAATGATTTTATAAATGAATCCTGAAATTTCGAATTAAACAACCTCGGGGAGTGTTACCGCCGCACTTGTACTGGGACAAGTGCAAGGCTACTCATTACAATAATGAAAATTCAAACTCAATTAAATGTGATTTATTTAAGAAAATAAAAATAAAGACAAAATAAAACTAGCTGGTAGAGGCTCAACGTTCTTTCTCACTACTCACCGCTTAGCCCCAACTCTTGGTACACTCGCTTCCATCGAAACTCGCTCTCCCCCGAAGGATCATCGCGACCCATGAACACAAACAAAAATCGCAAAGCCGGTAACCCTAATAAAACAAAGGTAATATAGAGAAAAAGAAATATAAATTATTTATAGATGATAAAAAAAGTCATATAAATATATATAATCAAAAATGTAATTTTGATGTTCTTTATGTAATTTAATTAGTGGGAAGAGAACCATGGTAAACCCGCTACCCGGTCTACCCCGTGACCCGGAAACCCGCCGTCACAATCATCAAGTTGGCCATATAAAATATCTTCCTAGTGTGCACACCTCTTCCCAAGGTCGCCGCTACTAGTGTCCCTAAACCCGCGTACACCACCTTGGGAAGAATCGGATACTATCTGTTCACATCAAGATTTATATCGGAGGCATAAAGCCTAATTGTGTTCATCACCTTGGGAGGTACCATCCCAAAGCTATCTTCCCACTATTAGATTAATTCAATCACACACAAAAGGAATTTTCTCAAATTTACTAAGCCAAACCGATCATATATCTTGTTATTTGTCAATTCCAAAAAAACTAAGCAGAACCATTTAAAGAGTATATGTATTTCCTATATATATATTTAAAAGACACACAAACGAAACATACATATGAGGCATATTTGGGTTTTAATCACCAAAAGAAGGCGTACAGGTTTTTATGGATATATAGATGATTCATGCACGAAGGCCAAGGCGAGACAATATTATTCAATTACAAAAGAAGAAAAACGCACAGTGCATACATATACATAATTGAAGCACGCGGCACGAGGCGAAGCAATTGAATTCAATTGAAGGAACGCACGTGCATATATATAATTGAAACAAGCAAGCCAAGACGAAGCAATCATGGAGATTAAGAATACATATAATATCTTTCATATATAACAAGCCAAGTAAAATATTAACCTAAAACTTCTAGACTTCATGGGATTAGGATTACCTATCAAGATCTAAAATTAACCTACGAATCATGGGATTAGGATTACCTGGTTGTCGTTTTGCTAACCTCCTAGGAGAACAATTGACGAAGGATGGCAGAGAAAAGTATCGAGTTTTTTTTCTAGGTTAGGTTTGAGCGGCTAATCTATATTTATAATTTAAATTTTAGGGTTTTAGCTCTGGGCTGGGCCCTTTAATTATTCCTAAATTAATAAATTAACAATACAACCATTATAATTTTTTTTTGATTTTGCTATATATTAATATATCATTATCATTATTATTTATTATATCATTATTGTTATTATATCATATCATTATTATTATAATTATAATATAAATCTATTACTTTTACTATTATATTTATTATTTAAAGGTATTATTATTCATAATAATCTGGGGTATTACATTCTACCCTCCTTAAAATAAGTTTCGTCCTCGAAACTTAAAATGGCTTTTTTTTTTCATAATAATCTGGGTCATTACAATCTACCCTCCTTAAAATAAGTTTCGTCCTCGAAACTTAATTGAGTACAAATAAAATCCTATGTGTTTGGGTTTCATTCTCAAAATCAATTCTAAGTACCACTTTTCTTATCAAGTATATTTATATCATGTATCAAAAATCAATCATTTGATAATGCAATATAAATTCAAATCATAATCCAATTCAAAGATAACCAATCACAAATTCAAATAATAATTTTAATATAAATCCAAAGGATAATCTAACATCTTTAAAATTAAATAAGCAAAATAAGAATCAAGTTATTCAAAAGAAAACTACATCTAAAAGGAACCTTTAGCCTAAAAGAAATTCTACTCATTTGCTCCAATAAAATAAAATAAAATTTACAAGTCAATAAAATTCGAATCACATAATGAATCAAAGTAATTTCAAGTATACAATTATCAAAATTCAAAGAAAACAAATCATTTAAAAGACAAGAGAATAACCCTTCACTACCCATCTCTCACACTAAAAAAAAAAAAAAAAAAATTATTTATTCATTTATTATTATTATTAATTCATTTTTAATTAATTAATTAATTATTCATTTATTTTTTTATTTTTATTTTTATTTTTTATTTTACTCGGGATCTTTGATCCCGAGTTAGTATCAAAAAGCGAAGCTAAGGAGAACCTTAGGCTCGATACCATTTTGTAACACCCCGATTTCTAATAATTATCTTAATTCAAAATTTAAATGATTTTATAAAGGAATACTAAAAATTCGAATTAAACAACCTCGGGAGTGTTACCGCCGCACTTGGGACAAGTGCAAGGCTACTCATTACAATAATGAAAATTCAAACTCAATTAAATGTGATTTATTTAAGACAATAAAAATAAAGATAAAATAAAACTAGCTGTAGAGGCGCCGAACGTTCTTCCTCACTACTCACCGCTAGCCCCAACTCTTGGTACTCGCTTCACATCGAAACTCTTGCTCCCGAAGGATCATCGCAGCCCATGAACACAAACAAAAAAAGCAAAGCCGGTAACCCTAATAAAACAAAGGTAATATAGAGAAAAGAAATATAAATTATTTATAGATGATAAAAAAAGTCATATACATATATATAATCAAAAATGTAATTTCGATGTTCTTTATGTAATTTAATTAGTGGGAAGAGAACCATGGTAGATCCTAAAACCCGCTCTACCCCGTGACCGAAAACCCGCGTCACAATCATCAAGTTGGCCATATAAAATATCTTCCTAGTGTGCACACCTCTTCCCAAGGCCGCTACTAGTGTCCCTAAACCCGCAGACACCACCTTGGGAAGAACGGATACTATCTCGTTCACATCAAGATTTATATCGGAGGCATAAAGCCTAATTGTGTTCATCACCTTGGGAGGTACCATCCCAAAGCTATCTTCCCATTCTTAAATTATTTAAAATACACACATAATAAATTCTAAATTAGTTCTATTATTTACTTATCTTCTATATGTTTTTTTTATATTATTTTAATTAAATATAGATATAAGAATATTTTGACCTAAAGTTTGTTGGTATCCTATCTTATTGTACAGGAGAGATTACATAAAAAGAAAGTCAAATAATAAAAGAAAATAACGTACATGGTATAATATATATTGCAATCACAAAACAAATAAAAGTGACGCACAGTTTCATGCGCACAAAAGGATCATATGAATCACGCACAAAAACCGAGGCGGGAAAATAGGTTTCAATGAAAAAGGTGCTTTCGAATTCAATCCTTCAATCCTCGCAATATTATTCAACAGAAGAAGACGCACGGGAATGTATGCATATATGTATAATCGAATCACGCGGTACGAGGTGAGGCAATTGACTTCTTTTAATCACATATGTGGTCGCACGGGAGATGATATATATATATATATATTGTATAATTCATGCACAAATGCCTAGGCGGAGCAATAAAGTAATTGTATTCAATTCATACTTCGGAATTCGACAAAATTGATTGTAAAAGTTACTCACAGAATTTGAAACAATGCAACAATGCCTATTAACCTAAGACTTCTAGACTCCATGGGATTAGGATTACCTATCAAGATATAAAACTAACCTAGGACTTATGGGGATTAGGATTACCTGGTCGCCGTTTTGCTAACCTCCTAGGAGAATAATTGATGAAAGACGGCAGAGAAAAGTAACGAGTGTTTTCTAGGTTAGGTTTGAGCGGCTAACCTATATTTATACTTTAATTTTAGGGTTTTAGCTCGGGTGAGCCCTTTAATTATTCCTAATTAATAAATTAACAATACAACCATTATAAATTTTTAGATTTTGCTATATATTATTATATCATTATCATTATTATTATTATATCATCATTATTATGATTATTATTTAAATCTATTATTATTCATAATAATCTGGGGTATTACATTCTACCCTCCTTAAAATAAGTTTCGTCCTCGAAACTTAAAATAGTTTTTTTTTTCTGGGTCATTACATGGTGGATGTCATTATCGCCATGCAAAGACAACTTAACTCTCTTAAGACTTCTTTGGAGAGGAAGCCAATATTCCGTTGGTAGTCGGTACCAGTGGAGCAAGGGATGTAAGGTTGGATCTCCCTAAGCTGAAGGAATTTAAAGGTGTTTGTGATGCTAAGGAGGTCGAAAACTTCTTATGGCAAATGAAGCGATATGCTGAAAGCTTGAACTTTGTTGATGACTAGACAAGTTACGCACTGCTTCCTTATTCCTTACCGATAATGGTATGTTATGGTGGCATAGGAAGCATGCCGACATAGAGAAGGGCCTTTGCACCATTGCAACATGAGAAAACTTCAAGGAGTTAAAGAAGCAATTCTATCCTAAGAATGTTGTCTATGGGGCTCGAAAGAAGTTAAGGGAACTTAAGCACAAGACCATGATTCCCAACTATGTAAGGGACTTCACTACACTCATATTGCAAATCACAAATCTCACCAGCGAAGAAACATTATTCTACTTCATAGACGGTCTTCAAAATTAGGCACAACACGAGCTCCAACAACATGGTGTGACGAATGAAGATTAAGCCTTTGCTATCGCAAAAAGCCTTATCGAGTATCAAAAATGAGAGAAAGGCAAGTCTTCTAAACTTAATCAAGGAAAATGTGAGGGAGACAAAGGGAAGGGGACCACCAAGGAGGAGTTGGCAAATCCTTCCATAGGAACTAATATGAGGAGGAGGAGGAGGAGAACTACATGATAAGCTGCTACGTGTGCAAAGGGCTGCATCACATGAAAGATTATCTCAAGCTCGGTACCCTGTCAGCCATTGTTGAAGGGCAAGATGGACCCAGCGAGGAGGGCCTAGCTCGCAAATGGGATCTCTCAGATTCCTGAATACTTTAAAAGCTAAACCTGTGGAACCTGCTCAAAGAAGTAAAGGACTCATGTATGTGGAAGGCAACATTGAATGGGAAGTTAGTAATGGTGGACACCGAGGCAACCCACAACTTCATTACTCAAGAAAAGGCCAAGCGGGTCAGCCTCTCGGTTACTAAAGCACAAGGTGGATTGTTAAAGACTGTCAACGCTCTTGCCAAACCCCTCAATGTACCCTTTAGGGCGTGTATCCTGCCCATTGAAGCCCGTCAAAGTCATTTTGCAAGGCTTCAAATCCTTAGGGTCGAGTTTCATCCTTTTAAAGGCATCCCATAAAAGGATGCCAACTGCGCTCCCATTATCAACAAAGATCTTCTTAACACGGCAGTTGACTACCGTACCGGTGATAACCAACCCGTCATGGTGGCCTGGCGCCACGCCCTCTAGGTCCTCTTTTGTAAAACAAAGTATGGGAGGCTCCAACTTTGTGGCGTCTTTCTTGAACTTCGGACGATCCCTGATGGAGAAGACCTCCCTTAAGTATTTCTTTCTTTGACCACCAAGTCTCCTCCACCTTCCGAAATCACCGCTTATTACACTGCAATCATACTTGGGCTCAGGGAACTCATCGTCACTATCCTCCGCCTTTTTCTTCTGGTCCCTTCTTTTTCTCTGGGGGTGGACTCTTGCTCCGGCCCCTATTTTGACGCTTGTGGTGTCGGCCTTGGGTTTGAATGACATATTTTTGGAGTTTTCCATCTCGGATAAACTTCTCGATTGCATCTCTCAAGTCCTAGCATTGCTTCGTGGTGTGACCATGTTGGTCATGGAACTCGCAATATCGAGACTTGTCCAAGGTGGCCTTATGTTGGAGTGGCCGGGGCCGTTCGACTTTCTTCATCTCAGTCATAGACACCTCCTTCCAAATTTGCGCCTGAGATACCTTCAAAGGAGTATATCTTTCATATTTCTCTTCCACCCTTTTTCCTCTGGGCTTGTTTTTTGCACCGCGTCCACGGGAATCTTACCTGTACCCGTTGTACTGCTCTTTGCCCTTGGGAGGTGGATTCTTAGCCTTCTCTTTTGTTGCCCGGCTTGCAATCTCCATCTGTTCCAATTCTAAGTATTGCGTAGATCGATCTAGAAAATCCGCCAAAGTGTCAACACCACGCTTCATAATTGATTTCTTCAACCGGGATGAACTATCCAAGCCGGCAATGGCATAGTGCAGATGAACGTCCTCCTTCAGCCTCGGTACTTGCAGAGCTGTATCTTTGAAACGCTCCAAATACTTCTGTAAAGTTTCTCCGGATGCTTGCTTCACCTGGCCGAGTTGGAACTCGGTTTTTGGTTGTTTTCTGCTAGTAGCAAAATTTAGCAAAAACTTCTTTTCCAGGCTCTTCATATCTTCAATAGAGTATAACGACATGGAGTTAAACCAAATCTGCGCGGCTCCCCGCAACGTCCCCGCAAATAGCCGAGGTATTATAGGTCCTATAAACCCCTTCACCATGATTTCCATCTTAAAATTACTAACATGAACTTGCGGGTCTTGGCTCCCGTCATACTTCGGCAAATCTCTCGAGTCTAACCCTTTTGGATAAGTGGCCATCATGATCTCGTTCGAGAAAGGACTCGGGATTTTGTCTCCGTCCAGCCCTCCTGTCGTGTCCTGGGCCTACTTTGCGACAGAGGCGTCGTTCCTTCCTTTCTGAGATCTTGGCTCTCAGTTGGTTGTTTTCCACTCCTATGCGCCAAGTCTGAAATCCGAGCATGATCTTGTTCAGCATTACCAAATCGGGGAACACCATCGCCAGCTTGAGTAGCAGTCGTCATGCTAACTCGGCTGGGACCACTTTCATCTCAGTCAACATTGCGCGTGGGATTCTCTAGCAGCCTAATGCGCCCTTCCAACAACTACATTCTCAAAGCCTCCTCGTTGGGAACTTGAACTCAGTTTTGCCCAACCGGGTTATCCTCCGCATTATTTGTTTGTGGTATTCCAGCACGAACAGATGTCAAAACATTAACCCGGCTTGGACCAGCAGCATCCCGGTTCAGGTTGTGAACTGGATTTTCTACCCGTTCGAGACGTTCCTCAAACAGTTACTGCCAATATGCATTGCGGCGATCTAAATCCTCATGCATAAGTCAGATATCTTCTTTCCTTTAGAGCTCGTGATACTGCTCCATCCGCTCCATCCACCTTAAGAGAGCATCCAAAGCGCTCTACGCAAGTCGGACGTCGGGATCTACGAGTAGAACTTGGGGTAGAGCATTCTGTTGTTGAGCTAGCGGTTGAGCTTGAAGGATAACTTGGTTACGAGGAGCTGGAGAAGTTCCAGTATCAGCCGTTTCTCCTTCAGTCTCCACCAAAACTTGATTATAATATGGAGCAACCGAATCCTTATACTGGATCGTTTGATCCTGGATAGGTTGCTGTTGTTCTTCTAGCAACTGGTTCTGCCGAGATACTTGGCTACGGCTTCTAGTATTTGCTGCCATTGTCAGTGGTTGTTTGTAGTTTTTTGTGGTTTGGGAATCAAAGTTTATGGATCCCCACGGTCGGCGCCAATGTTCTGTTCTAAGAACACAAGTGTCTAGCCTCAATGGACTTGTGAATGATTTATATTGGATCAAGTGGATTCCCCAAGGTATCTATTGGTTAAACACCAAGGAGAATAAGATTACCCAATGTGATCTATGAGGAAGATAACATAGAGTATTCGGTGATCACTGTGCTACACAGAGGTGGCGTTTCGCCTGAGGGGTGGGGTGTGTGCACAATGAGACTGAATGTAAGTAATTCAATAAAGAATGAAGAGAATGCACCTGGTGGGTTCTATTTATAGAGACCACCTAGGGTTTCAGTCCCCTGGCTGTGCGTCCGCTCCTCAAGCAACATGCGCCTCCACCATCTGCAAATGCCTGCTCCACTACCTGTACTATTCAGGATTATAGGCATGATCATTGGGTGATTAGCGTTTTACCTGATTAAGAAGGGATCCTGTCATAAAGTGCTCTTATTGGGCCGCATATCTGCCAGACCCATTATATGAGTCCATAACAATGAATATTATGGTTGGACATCTGTAGACATATTTTATAATCATCTTTTGCCTCTCACATTTGGTAGTTGATAACCATTTCCAAAAAAAAAAGACTCAGAATAAGCGAGAGAAGTTGTAGCAAGAGACAACCTTTTCATGGGTGAAATCGGAAGAGTCGAAGAAAGAAGTAAGATAAATATAAAAGGATTAAAACCTGCAGTGGGCAATGATTTCAGTGGTCTTCTGAAAGAACGTCATTATCACATCAAAACCTGTGGTGGGCTTTGATTCCGACGACGTTTATGGGTGGGTTGTTACATCTCGTATTTGGCCGAACAATATCGATGTTGTAAGCTTCAAATAGCAAAATCCACATGTTTAACTCTGCGAGATTTTGAAGAATGGAGGAAAGACTGAAGTGTTTTTTTAGGAGATAGATGATGGATGCCCTTCTTCTTCAGCTACTTTCAGCAAAAACAGAAACTTGAAATGGCAAAGAGAAAAATATAGTCAGGTGTAAGTTGAATTTCAAATTTGACTGGGTTGGGAGATGTGAAGGAGTTAAAGTGAGATGATATGTCTGACTTGTTTTTTTAACCACTCCTACAGACCTCACTCTTTCTTCACTTCCTCCGACACACTCGGAATATGTTGTAAAAACTGGGTTGGGACGTGTGCTTGTCTTGGGAAGTGTCGGACTTGAGATCTCATTTTCATATCATTTTTAAAAAAATCAAACACATCCACATGTGGCTGCATTCAAAAAACAACAAAACAGTACACGGCTTATTACGTGGCTTGGCAGTTGAAGCCGACACGGTTCTTTTGAAACGTAAAACACTCACACAAAAAGTCAGAAATAGTATATGGCTTATTTTGCTATTAAGTTTATATTGAATTCAATTGATAATGAGTTTTGAAATGTTATGCCTTATGTATTGGAAAAAGGGATAGGATATTGTCACTCACAATTTTGATCACTACCACTTTTTCACCGTTAAGTCAGAATCTTAATAGAAGAGAAAAATGATAAAGATAGATGAAATTCTGACCTAACAGTGAAAAAGTTATACCTTTGTCATTTCTCTTTCCTATTAAGATTCTGATCTAAAGGTGAAAAAGTGGTAGTGACAATACCTTTGGAAAAACCCAATATTTCTTTTTAGGCACCTTTTTACTCATGTCTAAATGAAAAAAAAGGAGAAAAGTTACTTGTTAATTGTTTTCCTAAGAAAAACAGAATTCAGAGCAATTACATGTATACAAAATTTTCACATCAATCTCAGCAATAAAACTTTAACTGGGAGTCTGGGACTGTCGCCCAATTTTCCCTAAATAAAATTGTCCTTTTATAAAAAAATAATTAAAAAAAAAAAGGTAAAAAAGGGCGCACAGCCGCTCACTGCCGTCAGGCCCCGGGAATAACCAGGCAAAGGAGGTTGCGGGCTTTCTATCGGCCTAATTGCGCGGATGTGTTGAAAACACTCAAAACAGTCGACGCAGGATTGACGGGTCCAAGTACGTCGAGAACTAAATTCATTTCATTGTGTTTGGCGGAAGATGAAGCTGGGATTTGTCCTCATTTCCTTTATATTTTGCGGGGTGATAGCTAAATCAGTTTATTCTTCAAAACCCAGAGACCCATACCTTGGAGTTGCTCCTGAAGGTTCGCCATGACCTCATTTACGCATTTTATTTTGAGGTTTTGATATTGTATCTAAATGGGTGTCTTTCTCATATCATGTTTGAACTCGTAGATGATAAGTATTACAAGTCGTCAGCTGTAATACCATGTAAAGATGGATCCAAGGAATTCACCAAAGCTCAGCTCAATGACGATTTCTGTGACTGCTCCGATGGCACCGATGAGCCAGGTCTCTGCTTTACATCTGTTCTTCTATTTTTCTTTGGCCCGATTCATTTTAGCTCGTCTGTCCAGCCTTTAAAATGTTGGATCACGGCTGTTCATGAGAGCAGCCACAACTCCAACGTTGTTTCTTCTGGTCTTCACATTTAAACGAAGCTTATTTTCTTCTTCAATGATTATTTTTTGATTATCTTTTAAATGTAATGCAGGTACTTCAGCATGTCCAAGCGGAAATTTTTTTTGTCGAAATGCAGGACATGTTTCCCGTTTCCTATACTCATCTAGAGTGAATGATGGAATATGTGGTGAGTAGAATTACCATGCATTATATGATGAGTTTTTGGTGAACTAATTGTTTTTGGCCTTTTCTGTTGGCAATTTCTTGGGATTACTATAAGCTTTGAATGAATAGAGAGAATGCGAGCAAATTTTCTAGACATGCTTCTTTAAACTATCCAAAAAGGTCAAGATACTTGTCTTGAACATGTTATTGTTGAGAAATATGAGAGTAATTGCCCTTCTTCAGATAAATAAATGCGGCATTGCAATGTTCAATCTATGATGTTTTTTGGTGAATTTAACCAGAAAGAAATGCTTGGAAATTTAAGGGCTCCTTCCTAACCTCAGTTTCTCTGGGCTAGGATTTTCTTTATGGCCCCCCTTGGTATTCTGCCTATGCTTTTCTATTAGTGTGTGTGTGTGTTAACACTGCCTATGACTTCTTTTAAGGAAGTTTTTGTTGCATACATGAAGAGGTCCGTGTGAGCCTTATTTTTTATTCGGCCTGTCCATATGGTGTGACTAATGTGACTCATTTCTCAAACTTTGAGCAATTTATGAGGACTGACCTAGTTTCTCCCAGAAATGCATGTTGACCTTTTTATTTAATCTTAAAAATATATGTTTTCTAGAAAAATGGCTTCTAAAAAAATGTTTTGCTTCATTTTGATCCCTCTTATATTGGGCTCGGTTGAGCTAAATTGGTTGGATGGCCAGCCTTGTGCCTGGCCTGGCCGGGCCTGGTTAGTAGATGCAACCCCCCCCAAAAAAAAAAAAAAAAAAAAAAAATCTGGCCTGACAGTAATAGGTCGGTTGGGCTGTTGAGCTGGATGAACCCTCCCAAATTTTTGTACAGATGATTCTTTTTTGATCTTTTATTCTGGCTTGGCTATGTAGAATCTGAAATTGTGTGCAAACAATATTTTGGTTATTTAACTAAGCTATATGACATGCACAACAACCCTCAAACCCGAAAATAAGAATAAGGAAGACCAAGATTAATGATAAAAAATATCCAAACTCAATATCGTGAGTGGGTTCTTGTTCAGAATTTACAGGATATCAAAATACTGATTATTAATCCTATATAAAAAATACTGTGTGTGATTTTTTATCTAATAAATTACACTATATTATAGTTTGGATGCCTCTGTTGGCCAGATATTATTAATCCTATAGTAATTTGATTTTCTTGTTGCAATTTGCAGATTGCTGTGATGGAAGTGACGAATATGACGGCAAAGTAAAATGCCCAAATAATTGCTGGGAGGCTGGGAAAGTTGCTCGAGATAAACTGAAAAGAAAGATCGTCACATATGAAGAAGGTATCTTGTTGCGAAAGCAAGAAGTTGAAGAGGCACGACTAGCTCTAGCAAGAGATGAGGCAGAACTTTCTAAGTTAAGCAAAGAAGAAAGTATGCTTAAAGGGATTGTGCAACAGCTGAAGGGTATTGCTTCCCTGTTCCCTCCTGTTCTTGTGAATGCTTTTTATTGTATAATTTTTACATCTTAAAGTTTCTTTTTCACAGTGGTATTGGGTTGGGTAACGGGAGGAATGTGTCACCTCTGGGACTTATATTGTGTTTTCTTGATCCCAAATTATATTTGGGCGTGTTTTTTATGCCAATGTCTTCAAACCTGTAGGCAAATAATTCCAAAACTCTACCTTTTTCCATCTTCTGTTTATATATTTAAGGTATGTTATTTCAGACAAAAGCTTGAATATGGAGTAATTGATACCAAGGCATATTAAAAAGGATTATCTTACTGTTGCATGGATAGCTTCATGCCGTTACTGAATATATTTTTTTGGTATTGGAATTTGATCTTGATGATCACCTTTACTGAAGAATATGGAAACACAGTATTAGAAATATATCCATTTTTAAATAAAGTAACATTATATGTTGTAAGAAGATTCTTTTGTAATGTTTTTGGCATATACCATCTGTGTGAAGAAACTTAATTAGGGTGTCACCTTTGTAATGCTTCTATCTGCCATAGGCAGGGTACCCTTCCTCATTGAATTTGAATAACAATATTCAAGTGCTTTTAGCAATTGTTCTTTGAATTTGTTCCTATTTTACATGAAAAAGTTGGGTTCGTAAGATAATTCAAGGGTAGAGGAGTTGTTGATTGGAGGTTTATAGTATTACAGTGATGCAATTTGTAGATAGTAGGAATGAGGCTTTAGGCTTGGTTTAGCTACTTTTGCAAGGAATGTTGTAGACACTAGACTTGTTGCTACTGAGGTCGGTGAGGATGTGAGAAGCGGGTGCCCCCGCCTGCCCCTGAGGGGATATATTTTCATGTCATCATGCTCAAATTTAAGAACAGTTGTTGGGTTAGTTATGGCTGCATAGATGTCATTCTTCCTTGACAGTGGTTTGACACCAAGTGGACAACTGAACCTAAAGCTTTACTCAACAGCTAATTTTGTGTTATATATTTTCTTTTTTTATAGAAAAAGCAAAGCTAATAGAAAGAGAAGAATTCACAGCTTGTTGGAGCAGAACATATCCTTGAACCAGAATTACAAGAAAGATTGCTAAACAGAACAGAAAATTGTTATAGAGCCTTCCAATCTCTTTGCATATTAGATGCAGCGATTCCCGTAAAAAATCCGCAATATGAGCATCAGATGGGAAGTCATATGCACAAGTCTATATCATGAACTATTTAAAGTTGAAGATATGGCCTTAAGAGGCAGGCATTGCTTGTTCCATATATGGCATAACGGCACATTTTTTGTTTCATTATGTTTACTAAACTTAATAAGACATGTGAGGAGAAGTCGCTCGAGAGTACCAGGATGCGTGTAGGTCTTGTAAAAAAAACTCAACTTATATTAGAAATTTATAACACTACCAATCTTATATTAGAACTTTACCGATCTAATATAAGATTGGTGATATTATATGGCTGTGAATGTTAGACATTGAAGGACAACAAGATAAAAAATAGTGGTAGCAGATATGAAAACATTAAAATGGATATCTGGTCATGAAATAAAAGATAATTAACATTGATCAATGTTTATTCAATGCTTGAATCAAAGATTCCTGCATCCGATTCATAAATATGATGCTAATCAACATGAAGGCTTGAAGACATTTAACCATGTGTGTGAGAATATTAAGCATTTATTATGGATTATTTAGGGTAGTTATTATCTTATTATATTAGATATAGATATATTATATCATATCTTATGATTAGATATAGATATATTATATCTTAGGATATTTTATCTTAACCACTTTGATTTATTATGATTTGATTGGATTTTATTAGATTCTAGGGTTAGCTCTAGGTTTGCCTATATAAGGGCCCTTATGTATTCTTTTGATTTGGAGATTAGGATTAATGAATTCAGATTAACTTTTCTATCCCAAATTATTCCACTTGGTATCAGAGCCTACAAGAAATTAATCAGATCAGATTTCCCTCACGAGTGTCTCTGTAGAATCGTCCTGTTCTCAACCTCTGCAGAACGTCTCTGTCTCTGCAGATACTTCCCGTTAACAGCCTCTACAGATTGGCACCCTCTGGAATCAGCATCGGCGCCCTCTGACACTCTCGACGTCCGCGACTTCCTCGTCCGAACTGTGCAGTCTCGCAATCTCAGTCCGAACTGTGCATTATTGCCACCTCTCGCGGCTTCCTTTTTGCTGATCGACAGCCTCTGACCTAGACTCGGCAGGTCCTTCTCGCATAAGTTCTCGATGTTTCCTATCGTCATTGTCCGAGCCGAAATCAGGATCGACGCTCTCTGGATTCTCCATCTCTGTCAGAACCAGCATTGGCGTCTTCTGGGTTCCTCTCCGTCTCCGTTTGCACCTTAGACGCCACCTCATCTGTGCCACGGTCAGGTTCTAATGACATCTCTACTGTCCTCATTGTCTCTGAGAAACTGACTTGTGACAATTATCGAGAGTGGTCTCAATACATAACTCTTGCTCTTGTTGGACGGGATAAACTTGAATATATAACTAGTGAAGCAAAAAGGCCCTCAACATCAGAAACCAAGGAGTTTCGAAAATGGAAATCCGAGAATGCATTGGTATCGTCTTGGTTGATTAATGCGATGTCTTCCTCAATTAAGAAGAGTTTTATGTACCTTCCATCAGCTCGTGAAATTTGGGAGGCTCTTCGTGAGACATAGTCCTCTAAGGAATAGATCCCGCATATTTGATGTTAAGAAAAGGTTATGGCAACTGAAATAGGATCACATGCCACTTGATGATTATTATCTCGAAAAATCAGCTCTTTGGCAAGAATTTGATGCTTTAAGGAATAAAACTCATCATTGCGGGGATGATGCTAAAGAAGATCTTAAAGAGAAAAAGAAGAGAGAGTATATGAGTTGCTGGCTGGCCTTAATGTAATCTATGATGATGTTCGGGCTCGGATTCTCAGTCAAGTACCCTTGCCTTCTGTACGTGAAGTCTATACTACTTTACGCAGTGAAGAGGATAGACGCAAATCAATGCTTGAGAATTATTCCGCTGCTACTACTCCTAGAACTCCTGAGGTCTCTGCTCTTGCTGTTAGATTCACAGACTTAAAAGGTTTCAAAAGTCGACCAATCTATGATCATTGTAAGAAGCAGGGGCACACAAGGGATACTTGCTGGACCCTTCATGGCAAACCTGAAGACTGGAAGCCAAGAATAGGGAAAGGAAGAGCTGATGTAGCTGAAGCCTCCAAAGAATCATCCCAAAATGACCAGCTAAACAAAATCATGGAATTGTTAGCCGCACTTCAGACTACGAACCAACCAACTGCCAACTCTGCCATGGTGGCCACGGTTGTCAAAAGAGAATCTGCTGACGTAGACGACGATTACTGGTGATAAGGGAGTTGAGAGTTGTATAAGCAAGTTGGACATGATTCACATCCATGGTCAAACTTGAGGGGGAGTGTGAGAATATTAAGCATTTATTATGGATTATTTAGGGTAGTTATTATCTTATTATATTAGATATAGATATATTATATCATATCTTATGATTAGATATAGATATATTATATCTTAGGATATTTTATCTTAACCACTTTGATTTATTATGATTTGATTGGATTTTATTAGATACTAGGGTTAGCTCTAGGTTTGCCTATATAAAGGCCCTTATGTATTCTTTTGATTTGGAGATTAGGATTAATGAATTCAGATTAAGATTTTCTCTCCCAAATTATTCCACAATTTGAAATTGGATCCGTTGAGTTTTGGACATTTGACTCCATTGAGCTCATTGGCATGCTATAGTTATTTTGACCATTCTATGAACCTATGTATGTACTTAATTGTGGCATTGCTGGAGGCCAATTGGTGCTCAATAATGCACCTAGCTCCCCTATGCTATTGTTGTTGCCAACTTTGTGAACTGTCACTATATTTGCTGTTACAGAATCATACTTCTGTATTGAAATAGAGAGAGAGGGAAAGAGAGAAAATAGAGAAGAGCATAGAGGATTTGAAGAAGCAGAAGAAAAGCAGAGAGATTAGAGAGAAGAACAGAGAGGCAAAGAGAAATTCAGAGTAACACTATCATTCCATCATCACAAGTTTGAAGAGAATATACAATCGGGAACAGACTCTCTTATTTATAGGCTTATACACGGCCCTTCTAACTAATTTAATGGCCATCATTCTAATTCCCTAACTAACAACTCTAACAACTGTCATTAGCCTAACGGCTATATCCCAACAAATAACAAACTAACTAATTTTTAACTCTATTACATTTATATATCATTTGCCATGAATGCTTCATTCCTTGTGATGGATTACCTCAACTCACTGATTTTCATTGGTATTTTACTCCAAACAAGTATGACTGCTCTTGACTAATGCTGCTTGAGAGTTGAAACTGTAATCGCTGCTTTAGGTCTACAAGCCTCTCGTGTGATCAGATCTTCGGAGCCATCAAGTTGGAGAATGGCTTTGATACTGGCTTGACAAGGGAAAAATAAAATGCGAACTTTATTCATTAAATGATCATTATACAAGAGGTGAACTAGGGCCATTATATGTTCCCAACTAACCCAACTCCCTTTCCCTCCAAGTAACTAGCCTAATGTTAGTTGATCCCCGTTTATTCATACCAGAAAGGTGTATAAAGCTTTGTGGAAGTGAACTATATTCACAAATTTTAGGGTTGTAGTGGTTTTGAGAAAATTCTGATTTTCCCACATGAAATTTTTATCCACTATGTGAGGAGAGTTTTTTTGTTGCCTTTTAATTAAATTTTCCTATACCAGGAATTTAAGTATTAGTTAGTGAGCTAATTCGTGAAGAGAATGAGTAACATTTCATGAGTACCGCATAACAAACAGTGGAAAGTGACAGCACTTTTTGTTCTTTTATTTAAGATTAAATGTTAGCTTATTTTAATGTCTTTATGTGAGATGGTTCTTTGGCAATATAAATTAAGTATATTGCTCCTAACACCTCCTTTGCAGAGCATAAAGAACAGATAGAGAAGGCGGAGGAGAAGGAAAGATTGCGGAAGGAAAAAGAAGAGAAGCAGAAAAAGGAGGCTGAGAGGAAAGCTAATGAAGAGAACCCTAAACTGGATGGAGAAGATACACAGCAAAGTAATGAAGCTGTGGAGCAATCTGATGGCAAAGACAACGATGTGGCTAGTAACCATGATAGAAGTGGCTCTATCACTGATTCTCCTATACATAAGGTTGATTTTTTCCCCAGAATCTGGTATTCTGAGAAGTACCTTACTATGAACAAATTAATTTGGTAATTAGTGTGTCAACAAGAGTATGCACTATGCGTGTAGATCATCATGATCTTTCACAAACATCTTAGCTTGCCCAAAGTGTTTTTGAAAATTAATAAGGATCATTTTCCAATAATCTGATTGTGGTACTTTCTTTTTCCCCTTCAGTGTGGTTCTTGATTGTTTCCTTGATTCAACCACTTCATTCATTTACCAACTTTTCTTTCTCTGGTCAAGGTTTACTGGTATATTATGTGACTTTTACTTCCATTTATCTAGGATGTGGAAGAGGATCAGAAGTTGGCAGATGTACTTGATAATGATAATGGAGCCCCAAATAGTCCTGGAAGTGAAGGCTCTACACATATACGAGCAGAAGAGGTGAATGAAAATTATGCGGATTTTGATTTTTCTTTTATTCTAAATTCATGGTAACTGAAGTGGCATCTTCTGACATGTAGACATGGAACCAAATTTTTTTGTTATGGGGGGTTGAAACTTAATAAATAAAATAAGCTGTTTTAAATTGTTTAAATTAACATAATAATAAAATTTGCAATTTAAAAACAAGTATGATCAATTTATTATCAATCATCAATCAATATATAATATAAAATATATGGAATCTGCACCAAGTTTGTTGGAAATGTAGGAAATGCAGGGTACAAAAAGATTGGAGTTAACGTGGCTTAGTGGAAATGGTTATAGAAAAGATCTTTTCTTTGATGGAATGTCAACCGATTTCAATGTATTTGGGCTTTCCATGAAATATTGGATTAGAAGCAGCATGTGGGGTAGACTGGATTAATGATGTACCTCATACGATGTAGCCAACAATTTCTTAATAACAAAGGGTTGGGAATATAGCAAGCAAATTTTCAACCTAGGAAGATTGTGCATGACAGAGCAAATATATTTATCCATTGCACTTGGGGTGCTCTTGAATTGATGTTTTTACACTTATATTTTAGACGCCATAACAATTTATATATATATATATATATATATATATATATTCTTCTATCTCTCGAGAGATTGTTTTTTCTTATATGAACTGGTAAATTTCTTGTAGTCCTATGTATTTTCCTTGCAAGATTCTTAATTCTGACATGTCCTAAACTCTGCATTTGTCCCTCACTTGACTTGTCTGCTTGCTCTTAACTCCTTTCACTACTGTTCCCTTCATGCCACATCTGTAGGGAAATGATTTGCCTGAAAGTACTGAGGGATTGTCAAAGGAAGAGTTGGGTAGGCTTGTTGCTTCCCGCTGGACAGGAGAAAATCCTGCCAAGCAAAGTGGTGAAGCTGATGCAACAGTTAATAAGGCTGATGAAGATAGTGAAGATATTCCACAGGAGATAAATCATGAGGAATATGAAAGTTATGTGTCTGAAACAGATGATGATAGCCACAAATATGATGATATTGATGTAGAAGATGAAATGGATGAAGACTTTCATGAGGAGCATGACGACCTTAGCTCCTACAAATCCGACAATGATATTACTCCTGATTTGTCAGGTTTGTATCAGCGGAAGATTCAGATTTGTTATGTAAATATTGTTGTACAGCTGGACTTGTGATAAGATAACAAATTCCAGATGACATTACAGCAAACAATCCTTCTTGGTTAGAGAAAATACAGAAAGCTGCACGAAACATTTTTCAGGCTGTTAATTTTTTTCAGACTCCAGTGAACCAGTCAGGTGTGCATAAATCCTCTGATACACATGATTAATACACACACACACACACACAGCTTATGCCATTGTCATTGTCTTCTTAAGATGCTGCTCGAGTGTGCAAGGAGTATGATGAGTCAAGTACCAAATTATCTAAATTACAGTCAAGAATATCAAGTTTGAAGCAAAAGCTAAAGCATGATTTTGGTCAGTATGGTGTTGATAGCATTTGTCATTATTGTAGCAATTGAATTAGAGTGTAATGAATTAATTTGAATTGGTTTGAAAAATGCTGAAGTTGAGTATTACAGGTCCTGAGAAGGAGTTCTATTCATGCTATGATCGTTGTTTTGAGAGCAAGCAGAACAAGTTACATTATCTGTCCCCTACTGCTTTATTTTCTGTTTTTACAGCATTCAGTAATTTTATGCTGCTTCAATTATGATTGTTTCAGTTTTTCTCACTTTTGGGTGATGAAAATTTTGGTTCAGGTACACTTACAAAGTCTGCCCCTATAAAGAGGCCTCTCAGGAGGAAGGCTATAGCACCACACGATTGGGGTAGGTTTATATTGCACCTTGCTGAATTTAACCTTGCAAGTTCCTTCTTTTTGTACTAGTAGTTTGTTATAGTTTTTCTTTGTACTCTTTCATATGGGTAGGAAGTTTACTAGTTTATCACATCAATAAGAATCAATCATTTTTGCTGAACTGCTTTTCTTTTTCTCTCATTAAGAAGAATGCAATTATCAAATGGTAAAGGCCACAGTCGTTATTAGTTTGAGCTGTACTGTTCACAATTTGAATTGTAAGAGTTGAAGAGTTGTAGCTGTACTGTTCACAATTTTGACATCATGGCTCTTTAACTCTGACTCTATAAATCTGGGATGCTAGAAGAACATATTCATTAATGGAGAATATATCAAACCTTTTAGGGTATGTTGCATAAACTCAGACGAGGGAAGAAAATGTCATACAATAGTATAGTTTCATGTTGAAAATTGGGGAAGGTATCGTTTGGCTAAAAAGGAGACCAAGAAGGCAGTGAGTGAAGTTCGGCTCGTGATAAAGTGTATAAGAAGTTTTATGCAAGAACCCCATTTGCTGGTCAAACATATGCACAAAGGCCTAGGAAGACTTAATTAGCACAAACAAGGGAGCAAGGTGCTTTTTAAGGTTGCAGGGCTGATTTTCTATTTTTAAGTAAACTTAGGATCCTAGCTGTCATATAGGGTGGTTTTTGGGTGCTGTGACAGTTTTTTTGTTTGGCATATATTAGCTAGTAGGAGAATGGGATAGGTAAGGAATATTTTGGTAGCCAACTGAGAAGCATTCGATCAACTGAGAACCAATCTTCGAAATCAGGATTGGTAGCCACTTTGTTGGTGATGAGCAGAGAAATGGTCATCGGAGGAATAGGAGCAGTGGCGTCCAGATGACTCTGAAGACGGTTGGTTGCCTTCAATGAGAGGCAAAACGACAGAGGCCCATAAGAGATAGTTCGTTCGATCTAGCTTGATCGAAGACATCTTACTTGAAGACTGAAAGAGAGCATAGGTTTTGGAGACGGTGGTTGAAGCAGAGGATGACGAGGTAGGTGAAGCAGGGGACGGCGAGGTAGTATCGGAGCTCAGTAAAGGAGAAGAAGCCATCGTATTGAGAGAGGCGAATGAGGAAAAAAGAAGAGGTAAATGACCTAGCTCTGATGCTAAGAAAGAATAAGACAAAAGAGAGGCTGAAAATGTAGCAGAGAATTAATTAGGTCTCCAGCTACTGTGCTTTATATAGGAGTGTGGGTATTGTTACAAAACAATCCTAGTCTTACATGTGGCATATACAGCTAGCATATCTACAATGAGTACATATTGGCTATTTACTATAAGCTAATCAATTATTAGTCTTAACATGTTATAGTTTTATAAGAGAATTATTAATTTGTTACCATATCTTATGAATGATACATTCATGATTCGGAATGAGGCATTATATTTCATAATGTGAACCTCAATTTGACGACTATGGTGAATACAGCAATGATGTATCTATTTATAACAGACGGTGGGACAAATTTGAAGACTCATACAGAGTTATGGTTTTTGCTAATGGTGATAAATGTTGGAATGGGCCTGATAGGAGTTTGAAGGTATTTACTCGTGCTGTACTCTTCCTACTTGATAAATTTTCTAATTTTTATTTAAAAATTCGTTTTCTTTCATTACAATGTTTACTAAAATCCTTTTTGTCCCTTCTGTTTGATCGTGCACAATCCTTTTTGTCCTTCTGTTTGATCGTGCACAACATTAATGTTATTCTGATAACTTAGTACCTCCTGGGTTTGAGAGGTGCATTTTGGAAGTTGTTATTATGCTGAACCTTGCGCAGTCACGGCAAGTCTCAGTAGTGCTTCCACGAAATAGAAAGCGACTTGTGCAACTTGGAAGCTTCACATTTGTGGACCCTTGTGTGATTAGTGGTGTATTTTGTACAGGTCAGGCTAAGATGTGGGCTGACAAATGAGATTACTGATGTAGATGAACCAAGCCGTTGCGAGTAAAGATTTTTTGTTTTATTTTTTTCAATCATTTTCTGCTGCCCCCTCATACATTCTTTTCTCTTTGTTTCATTTCCTTATTGTTGGCTTGCCATGGCCTTCATGGCAGGTACGTAGCATTCTTGTCTACCCCAGCCGTTTGCCGTGAGGAAAAGCTCAAGGTAATTCTTCTATTGCGTGATAATAACTTGGTACCTACCACTTGGTTTCTTGCTTTAAATTTTCCGACATTCTTGAATTAATGGGAAAATTTTCTAGGAGCTACAACACAAGCTGGACTTGATGAATAAGGAACAACCTCAAAGTCATGATGAGCTGTGATTTATAGGGGATGGATCTAATCAGTCAGCTTACTGGTCAACGTGAAGCACATTCTTGTGACTGAAATCCTGATACGAGCAAGTAGCTTGAATAGTTAAAGCAACTGAAGTGATGTCTTGGTAAGCTGCTTGCTACGATCGTCTCGACTGATAATGTATTTGAGAGACCCTTTTACATTGAGCTGCTTTCATTTTGTTATGGTTTTGCTATATTTTTAGTTTTACAAGAAACGAAATTAATCCATTTGATTGAAAACTCTCGTGATTACTGATTACTATAGAATTCGTCCATTGAGTAGACGTTGATGCTCAACTTCAGGGATTTAAATATCATATCTATTGGAACAATTTCAAAGATGTTTTTTTTGTTGTTGATGCGACGGATATTTTAGCGCGACGGAAGCTTCTCGTTAATATTAAGGTAGAATTTCCATTTTCATGCTGAAAAGGGCAAAGATGATCCATGGGGCATAGGGAGCACATTTTGTACTCAACACTTAGATGAATCTACACCGTATTATAATTTAATTTAATTTAAATATTTTAAATCACTTTTATTTTAATATATGTAAAATTTAAAATAAAGATACTTTCTTACTATTACTTCTCATAAAAATAAATTTATTATTTAAAAATGAAAAAAATGAAAAAATTTGTATTGTTTAGGTTTATTATTCATCATAGTGATGATTTCGAATAAATATGATCTTTGATCAAAATAAACATTCTCTCTTTATTTTATAAATAAGATTACAGGAGAGTATATCATGAAATAAAGATAAAGAATAAAATAAATATTTATTATTAAGTAGCAATAAAAATAATTATATAGATATAATAGATATTTCACATCTTAATTTTGTCATTGAGATAATTTTTTTTTTTTAGTGCTAATTAAACAAGGACGGTCTTTCATTAAAAATAAAATAGAGAGAATTCTTAAAATGTCTAGTGTTCTATATAGTTCCATGTCTACTCGAATATAGAACCTTTCATTAATAAATTTTTCAAACATGTATTGATGTCAAAAATAAGAATATCAGTATCAAAAGAATAATTAGTGTTATGAAGTTAAAAGCGGGATCAAATTAGCAAAACATTCACGCCACTAATAGATTAGAAGGCTATTTATTTATTCAAAAAAGGCTATTTATTGTTACAAAAGCAAGCTAACCATTTGACTAATTGGTACTTAACTCATAACCTCTCACTTGTAAAGAGTTGTGAATCAAATATTTCAATGACTAAATTGACATATTGTAGGTGACTACTCATACTTTTTTGAATTAATACAATCTTAGGTTCTCAAATTTGTTCTTATTTTAATTTTAATTCTTAAGGTTTTAAACTATAGGTTTTAGTTTGGTGAAAAAAAAAGGTTTTAATCCCCTAATTTTATTTCATTAAAAACATTGATCTTCATAATTCAATAAAAACTAGAACCATTTTGTCCTGGACCAAAACTAAAATGAGGACAGATTTAAATAATTAAATATTATATTAACCCTATTTTTTTTGTCTCTATTATTTTCCCAAGAGGAGAATAAAAAGAACAGAGGAAGGGAATGGAAAATGACAAGTCATTTGAGGTAACTGGCTTTTCTCCTATGCAGCTTCCATCCACTGCGTTGAAATGTAGCCGTTTTGTCTCACTGAACATGTGGCCCTTTAAAAAGAAAAATTAAGGTACTATACTAAAAATGTACTTCAGATATTGAATGATACTTAAAAAATACTTGATGATCTTGAAAAATTATTTTAGGATCTTGAAAAAATATCCAAGTATATTTTTAGTATCGGTCAATACCTTAAAATACCAGTCAGTACCAATAAGTACCCCCGAAAAAATCCTGAAATATTTTTTCAGTATTTTGAAGTATCCTTTTCCTTAGTACCCTAAAATATTTTTTTAAGATCTTCAATATTATAAAATATTTTTTAAGATTATTCAAGATCTTGAAATATTTTTTTCAGGATCCTTAAATAATTTTCAAGAGTATGAAGTATTTTTTTTTAGGTCTGTTCAGTATTTTAAAATATATTTTTAATACAATTCAGTACCCTAAATTTTTTTACTTTTTTAAAAGGGCCACTTTTTAAACTTTTTGCAACAAAACGACCACGTTTCAACGTTGCGGATGGCAGCGGGCAGCGGATGGGAGCTGCAAAGGAGGAAAGCCTTTGCAACCGTTTCGTCTTTGCAAATTGCAAAACAAACGACCACTATGTAGGAGTTACGACAATCGCGGAACCAACAACCTAGCTTGCTGCTGCGGCGCAGGTAAGACAATTCATGTTCTTGCATTTCTGACGTTCGATACTTGCCACAATTTTTGGACCTACGTCTTCCTCCGATTGCTTTGATTCATTTCTGTTTCAATTATGGTTCCTACAGTCTTTTCAACTTTCGTTCTTTCTCGTTGCTAATTTCACTCCCAAGTATCCAAGGGCCTTCAATTGTTGGTATGTACATTTTGGACGTTATAATGCTTTCATTTGAGGGAAAATTGTACTTTTTGTAGGTTTGTCCTGGATCTAGCTCTTGTACTAAGTTCATTCGTTCTTCATCTTTATGAGATGATGCATTTTGTAATCCTTTCTTACAATCTATCTAATAAAGAATAGAGAAGTTGTAATTTTGGAGGAGTTGGGATGAATTGTTGATGCCTTCTGTTATTCGGGAATTGGAACTAAAACTGAAACAATAATTCAATATTTATATATTTATATATATATATATATATATTGTCATTTACACTGAAGGATCAGTGAAATACGTTTAAATTAAGACTCGGTGATATTGGAGTAACGTCCTCTTGTTTAGGTTGTTTGTCTTTCGTCAAGTAACAAATAATTTTTGTGATGGGATGAACCTGCCACAGGAAAATAAAATTTCGTAAATCACAAACAACTTGAAGCCTTCCCGTGCATTGCATAAAGATATTCAATAGGGGGCTTCGGCCAAAAAAAAAAAACAAAAGCAATTAGGGGCTAATTATATTGCAAAGAATTGCAGCTCATTCGGTATTTCTTTGTTTATTCCACCTCACCTCCCTTGACTGCTCAATAATTGTCTACAATTCCATATCATCATCATCATCATCATCTCTTCCCCCCTGTTTTTTTTTTTTAACCATTAGCTTATTGAATAACTGAAATTTTGACTACCAAATATCCCGTTATTGTGACATACAACATGGATGATAAGCTCCATGCATGCCTTTATAATAATCTCATTTGTATTTCAAACTTTATCGCTTAACCATTAAATCTGGCAACCATGGATTTTCTGAGGCCAAAGAACATGATGTATGAATCCATTAAATCTGACAACCATGGATTTTCTGGGGCCAAAGAACATGATGTATGAATTCTTGTATTTTTGAAGGCATTCATTGCAAAAGGTTGGAGATGGTAAGCTATAATTTGTCGTCTTGTGTTCTAAAAGTTAAGTTTGATTTTTGTTTCAGATGGAAGAAGTTTGTCTAAATAGTGAGCCAATTTTTGATGAGTGTGATGAGTTTGATGTTGAGAACTCTTCTGTATCAGAGCATGATCAGGAATCTTTGGGCTTAATATCAAAGAACCATCCACCTCCAACTGTGGGCCTGGAGTTTGATTCATTTGAAGAAGCTTATAACTTTTACAATGTTTATGCTAAGGAGCAAGGTTTTGGCATTAGAGTGAGCAACTCATGGTTTAGATCAAGGAGAAAAGAGCGTTATAGAGCAAAACTCAGCTGCAGCAGTGCTGGATTCAAGAAAAAGAGTGATGCTCATAATCCAAGACCAGAAACAAGAACTGGTTGCCCAGCAATGATAGTCATTAGGATGGTGGATTCCAAAATATGGAGGATAGTGGAAGTTGAACTGCAACATAATCACCAGGTGAATCCAGGAATTAAACGGTTCTATAAGTCACATAAGAAAATGATACTTGCAGCCAGAGAGGCACAACCACCACCAGATCCTATTACTGAAATACATACTATTAAATTGTATCGAACAGCTGTCATGGATGCTGGTTATAATGGAATCTCCAATTTCGTTGATGGACAGGAGACCAACTTTGATAATTTGAGATATTTGGAACTTAAAGAAGGGGATGGCCCTACTATTTATAATTATTTTTGTCGAATGAAACTTACAAACCCAAATTTCTTTTACTTATTTGATATTGATGATGATGGGCGCCTAAGAAATGTGTTTTGGGCTGATGCCAGGTCGAGGGCGTCTTACAGTTATTTTAATGACACTGTTATTATAGATACAACTTGTTTGACAAACAAATATGAGATCCCTCTGATATCATTTGCTGGTGTAAACAACCACGGACAGTTGGTGCTACTGGGCTGTGGCTTTCTTGGGTATGAAAAGGTTGATAATTTTGTTTGGATTTTTAATGCATGGCTAAAATGTATGCTTGGTTGTCCGCCACATGTTGTTATTACTGACCAGTGCAAGCCCTTGCAAACTGCAGTTGCTCAGGTTTTTCCTCATGCTCGTCATTGTTATTCTTTGCAATATATCATGCAGAGAGTTCCAGAAAAGTTGGGAGGGTTGAAGGGATATGAAACAATCAGAAAGCAATTGAACAAAGCAGTTTATGAGTCCTTAAAGATAGTCGAGTTTGAAAATTATTGGGCTGATATGATCAAGCAGCATGGATTGGGGGATAACAAATGGCTTCAAACATTGTATAACGATAGGCATCTGTGGGTTCCGGTTTACCTCAAAGATACTTTTTTTGCAGGAACGGTCCCTACAAAAGAGAACGAGGGCCTGATTGCATATTTTGATGGATATGTGCACAAGCATACCTCCTTCAAGGAATTCATTGACAAGTATGACCTAGCTCTACATAGGAAGAACTTAAAAGAAGCCATGGCAGAGTTGGAGTCAAGGAAATCAAGTGTTGTATTGAATACAAGGTGTAATTTTGAACTGCAGTTATCAAAGTTGTACACAAAAGAAATCTTTAAGAAATTCCAGTCTGAGGTTGACGGTATGTACTCATGCTTCAATACAAGACAGGTAAATGTTAATGGATCTATAATAACATATATTGTGAAAGAACGAGTTGAAAATGAGGGAAATGAGAAGGAGATTAAAAAATTTGAAGTCTTGTATGAGGCAAATGAATTGGACATACGGTGTATCTGCGGTTTGTTCAATTTCAAAGGTTATCTTTGTAGGCATGCTCTGAATGTTCTCAATTATAATGGTGTGGAGGAAGTCCCATCTCGGTTCATTCTGCAACGTTGGAAGAAATATTTCAAACAAAGGTTTATTCAAGAGCATGTCTCTGGTAACGCTGATACAGACAACCCTATTGCCAGGCATAAACAACTTTTTCATAATGCTCTTCCAGTGCTAGAAGAAGGGGCACAGTCGCAAGAGCATTACATGATTGCTTTACAAGAATTGGAACAGTTGTCAAACAAGTTTGATCTATTGTAGAATAACTCTTTGTAACTATCTACACAAGGTTCTCAATCGAACCAAGCTACTTCGACTATGGTTGTGTTCTCTCTCCCCTCCCTCCCTATATATTGTTTACATTTTCATTTTCCCAGCAAGTCGTATTAAATTCCGATCTCCTTCAACATGCTTCGACGACCCTTCTTGATGGACAGTTTCAAATATGTCCTTATTGGGCAGCTTCGACGACCTTCAACGTGCCTCATCGCTGCCTTCACTCCTCAGCATCAAAATTGCTTCAAGACGTTTAACATGTTTGATCTAGGTGGAAAATACTCCAGCATAGAGCCTATATGGACTTAGCATGGATATACCTCATTTGCCAATCAATGAATTGTCATCCAGTACAGCAATGGTAAGTGGTAATGCAGTTTGGTCTAAATTGACCTCCTTGTGACATTCTTGAAAACTGAGGAATGAATGTTACTGCTTAAACAAATGGGAGGGGAGGGAAAATGAGTAGAGAGAAAAAATTTGAGTTGGATTTAAGATAATGAGAGAAGTTTGGTTAAAAGTTTTTAATTAATTTTTCTTACTATTTTATCTTACATGTTCTCTTTATTAAAAGTTTGTAACCCTACTTTTTTAATTTTCTTAAATCCAACTCACAATTTTTCCTCAACTCCCCTCCAAATTCCTTATACCAAACATGCTCTTTAAAAAGAAAACAGTGATTCAAGGCTCACTATGACTTCAAGAACCTAAATTTCTATTTTTGTTATGTATAATCTTTTTTCATAAAATGTTTAAATTTGGTTATAACATTCTATTAAAACTTAGCACTTAAAAAGCTTGTTTAATCTTGTTTTCATTTTTGTTTGATTGTATAACAGGGTGAGAACCCAAACAAAATTCTAACGTGCTGTCTTGAGCAAGGGATGCCAATCATGTCCCCATACAACCCGCTTTCCAAACTGTCATGAAGTTCAAATAGCAATGGAACAATATTGAAATGAAGGATGCTCTGCTTTGTTACCCTCCCTTATTTGCATTTTTTTTATCTTCCAAACAAAATTGTTTCAAGATAAATGTAGAAAAGTTAAAAAATGGATTTGTTTTAGGAAAAACGACAAAAAAATACCACTTAAACTTCAAAATCCTATTACCTACAAGAGTACTGGGATTAATAACAGTAGTAATGCAATTGGCAATTCATTTTATTAGGAAGTCACTTGTTTGAGATTTTAAAGTTCAAGTGATATTTATTTTGGGGTTTCCCCTTTGTTTTGACTTTTTTAAAAAAAAGTCAACATCTTGGGCAGCCAACAGTGGTCAAGAACACTCAAACACAAGGGGCCGACAACGATCAACAATACTGGTAGTTTTATGATATTAACAAGGGTGAATGTGCAATTTTACCAACAAACAATTACAAAAAGAGCATCTGACACAAATATTTATTTAGGATACCTTAAATACAAAAGAACAATTAAAACAAGCTAAAAAACACAATCCGTTAGTTTCATTGAGTAACGGACGTTTACCTTCTCACCGATCGAAGGAGGTAGGCGGAGCATGCAAGGAATGGGGCTTCTTCCAAGTCATCAATCATGGGGTTCCTCGAATCTCCGAAACAGTCGAGGACATTTCAAGAAGGTTTTTTTCTCGAGTTTTGAGGAGAAGAAGAAAGTGGCGGCGACCAAACAGGCGTTCCTGTTTATTTCGACACAGAGCACACCAAAAATATCAGAGATTGGAAGGAGGTTCTTGATTTTCTAGCAAAAGAACCCACCATCGTCCCTATCTCCGGCGACGATGATCGAACCACTCAATGGACTAATCGCTACCCTCAAAACCCTCCAGACTTAAGGTAATTTCAATGTAGTATTAGCAAATTGATGATGATTTTGAGGGATATATACTAGTTTTGTTTTTCTGAATCCATTACTTAATGAAGAGGAGCAGTTTTGGAGTATATTGAGGAGATGGAGAAGCTGTCATTTAAGTTGTTGGAGCTAATATCTCTGAGCTTGGGGTTAGAACCAAGGAGGTTTCATGGCTATACTAATTGCGTGCCATGAAGCGCGATCGAATTTTTTTAGAAGAAATCTATAAGGCAAAAAAGAAAAAGAAAACCCACCCGCTTGTCCATATCGGAAATAAAGCACTAAGATGGTCGATGAGAAGAGATTGAGCGAGAAGGAAGATTAGGCGAAGTCCTCGGGGGAGAGAATCGAATAGGAGAAGAAGACGAACAACGAATCCTCTTAGAAATAGGTGGAGACGATGCGGGTAGGTCTTCGAATATGTTTGATCTCTTCCCCAACACTATGGCGACATGTTTTGGAGCACTTGTCCGCTTAATTTGCGTCCGATCCTTCGATTCCAACCCCCACCGAATTGCTCATGCAATTTCAATTTGGAGCTTTCAAGAAATTAAACGGATTAGCCGCAGGAGATAAACACAGGTAAATTTCCCTTTTCCCCTCGCTTTATCGGGAAGAAAACGAAGATGTTCAATGAATCGTACTATCTAATTGGCCGTATTGTACCTCAATCCTTTAAGATTCCTTGCTCCTCTTTCATGGCTGCGCAATTAGTATCGCCAATTCATGATCTATGATTTTGAGAGAGGGTGGATTTTTGCTCTTGATTGCTAGAGATGAGTCTGATTCAGTAGACGACATCCCAATCGGATAGAAGGTAAACGTCCGTTAAATAAATAATTGATTGTGTTTTTTAGCTTATTTTAATTGTTCTTTTGTATTTAAGGTATCCTAAATAAATATGTGTCATGTGCCCTTTTTGTAATTGTTTGTTGGTAAAATTGCACCTTCACCCTATTAACAATTGTGGTAGTTGGTGATGGTCTAACAAATTAACAAAAAATGACAAAGGTGAAAAAAAACTTCAATTTATCTTTAAATTCTAAAAATTAAAAGAAAATAAAAACGTTTTGAGAATAAGAAAATAAAAACATCCATTCAACCGATTTTTTATTAAGGAAAAACAAAATCAGTTATTGATAACTGTAATCGAACAAGCCTAAATTGTTGCATCGTCACAGCCACTATAAATTTCCAAAGATCTCCCTTGTAGTGGTAATCCACCTCCAAAAAGGGAGAATATATTAGTCAATGATGAGAAGTTCAAAAAGAAGATGGATGTCAACAAGCAACGGCACAATACATTAATCTGTCAGTTCACACAGCAACCCCTAACTCGGAGATCTTCATTATCCGTCTGTGAAGCACAAGTCTCTGCCGCTTCAAAATCGATGCTAAGGAAGCAACCTAAGCAAGGGCGCAATTTTGAAAGAAAGAAGACAATGCTTAAGAAACATCATTTGGTTGGCTAGGTTTCAGGGAGACATGCATATTCATGGACATACCTCTGCTCGAAGTGCCAGAGCTTCCCGACTTGGTATATGCCGCAGCCCATCCGTCAGATCTAAAATGGAATAAGCAAGACAGAGCATTACAATGTCAAAGCTAATATTACGTACTACAGTAAGTTGCAGGGAGAAAAAGAATGATAAAGACATAAGCATACCTGCAGCTTGGGCTTCAACCTTGTAAATTGATTTTGCAAGATAATGAATTTGGGCTCCCGAGCTCCTAAATTTTATTCAAATACAATATTAAAACTATCTCAGGTATAATCAAATAACCTAACTGTTCTTCCCATGATAAATAACGCATACACGAGTTCATTATGCCCATATCTCATATCCTTCTCAGCAAGAGCTGTCCTTTCGAGCAATTTTTTGCCCTCCCTTCCTCATTAAATCTACTGACAGGTTTAAGTCCCTCACATTCTTCTCAGCACTGGCATACCGTGCCTTTACAAGAATTCAACCAAATACAGGTGAAGGATCAAACACAGACAATGCATCGAAGAAATATTTAAGCATCGTAGTGCATAACATCTAATAAAATATAATCCTAGCTCTCAAATTGCAACTTAAAGAAAGAGAAGGTTGTAAGATCAGAGACATATTGGGCTTGTTTGGGATACTGGTGGGCAATCGGACTTATGGAAAGTCCGATTGGGTAAAAGTCCGATTGGGTAAAAGTCCGATTGTGAAACGTGATTTATATTTGGATGGGTGGTTGCATAAGTGGCTTATGGAAAAGTCTGATTGGGTACAAACTTGTTTGAAATGACTTATGGATAAGTGACTTTTGAGATAATTATAAGAAAAAAATTAAAATTACCAAAAATATGAAAAATGCTAAATTACAAAATTTGGCAATACTAAAATACATAATTTGATCAAATAAATATTACTCCCTCCGGTTCTAATTATAAGATATAGTTGACTTTTTTGGAGAAATTAAGGAAACTAATTAAATTAACTTAGAGTATTTTTATTTTTATTTTTTTCTTCAAACTAAATAGTTTGACTAATAAACTAATATATAATCTAAGAAAACACAACATATGAAATGATTAAGTAACTTATTTAGCTTCCTTAATCTCTCCAAAAAAGTCAATTAGATCTTATAATTAGGACCGAAGGTAGTACATAAGTATGATGAAAAAGCAGCTTCTCAAATAAGAGCTTATGATAAGCTAGGAGTTGGAGCTTTTAAAATAAGCTCAGATTCAACCATAAACTCTGTTGCCAATTTTTTTCACCCAAACATAAATTTTGAAAAAAAGTTCATAAGCATTTTTGATAAGCTCCAAAAGCTCCTCATATAAGCTCTCCCAAACAAGCCCAATTGAGAATCATAAGTTAATTGGTACGGATAATCATTTTGGTTGCTCAATTGAAGAAATACCTCCTCACTTTGGAGTCGACCTAATGTATGACGAAACAAAAACCTTCTGGGAGCTGCCAAAACACAAATGGATGAATACATTTTAAAGGAACAAGCTAAGACTCAATTCAAGAGGCAGCATGGTAATAACTGTTGAAAGAAAAAGTGTTGAAAAATATTATGATGGCATTTTGTAATGTCAATCAATAAGAGAAAAATCCTAAATCTGGGTTTGCTCATATATAGTTATATACAACACACAATTCAATGCCCCCAATTAGAAAAGCTTAATGCTTCCAATTTACATTTGCATCCTACTACTATCCCAATCCCCTGACTAAAGCTAAGTTGGCCTTTAAAGTGAAAAAAGCTCAAGCTCTAAACTAAATATATGACTGATTCAAAGACTAGACAGATGATAGAGCTTTCATTCAAATCTTTCTGAACTTAGTTTACATTATTCCCAATAAAAAAAAAGCACCAACTTGAGAGCATAATTTGAGAGTACGAGGTTTTACAAAAAAGACTAGAACTAGCGCAGCAAGTTTGACAGAGAAAGAACACTTTTCATTTTTAACTCACTTCCACATAATTTATCCTCCGATTTCATGAGATAGGAGCAATGATTAGTGGCAATGGTACACAGGAAGATTGGCTGTGGGGACATGTGCATGCATTTTCTACACAATTGAAAACACTTGAAAGGCTACATGAAGAAATCTTATCACTTTTATGTCATACTTTCACTCCCATTTAAAAATTATTTCTACACAATTGATAAAAAATAGAGCATACTATTAATTTCTCTGTATCCCCAACAGCGTATAGAAACAAAGCTTTATTCAAATACTTGCACTAGCAAGTCTATCACCAACCTTGCTGCAATACTAGTCACATATGCAAAAGCATCAAGAGTTTACTATTAGACATACGTTCATAATTTTGACTACTATATAGTAACTTGACTAGTGCAGATAAGAATAGAACTCATTTGACTACTGTCAGAAAACCTGACAACTTAAAGATGCACTAATCTTGCTTGGAAAACCTTTAACGAAAACTAGTAACTAATCCCATAATAGAAGAGTTTACTAACAGAGATTTTTTCCTTCAAAATAGCAAGTTGATTCATTCAGATAGGTTTAAAACCCCTTGACTATTGTCAAAAACCTGACACCAACCTGACATCAAGAAGATGCACTAATACAGTTTGAAAAATTTAAAGAGAACTGATAATTATTACATCAAAACTAAATGTTTAAATCAGAGGTATTCACTCTCTGTTTGCATATCTTATTCAGCGGAAGAACATTACATTATATAGAGTGAGTAAGATAGATGAGAGGAGTAGAATCAGGGATTACAATAAAGGCTAATTAAAACTAATAAAGCTGAAATCTGGATCCTATAATCAAGGAAAGGATCAAGGGATACTAATAATGGTGATTGATTCCCTAATATTCTAACACTAAATATAAATTATTTTATGCACACTACTGGAAAATATAGTACCTCGCATAACAAGGGTAGCAGAAATTGCAAACGCAATAACTATGGCTGGCCATTCCCTGGCAACCATCAACTCATCTGCAAAAGGGGGAGATCACAAATGAATGCCATGAAAATACTAAATACAATAAACGCAAGAGCTTACAACTACACTGATCTATGGGAAAACCTAACTTTAATGAACTACACCATTAAGTGAATTATTCAAATTAGAATGAAAAATAATGGTACCAGACTCGACTAATCACCTTTGACTTTATTGATGAAAGCATCTTCATAAGTTCTGTACTGTGATATAATTTCTGGAAAAAAATCCTGCAAGATGATCATATTGTTTTTTTGAATGAAAAAAGAATTCTTCAATGAAGAAATAATAATACATAAAATTTTAAAATTTGTGGACAAGGTATCCCCATTCAATTCTTAATGCAACAGCCCAGCATTAAATTTAAAGATCCTTTGCATCCTTTGAAGATCAGCAACCCCTCTAAAGGAGCCATCTGCAAAAACCTACAATGAGAACATGAACATAGAATTCTCTCCCAAAAAAAAAAATGGTAGAAGGAATTGATGATTGAACACTGTAGCCAATTCCAAATAAGCCAAGCCACTTTTACGATGTAAAGAAAGATGAATAGCCATCTCTAATCTTTTGGAACAAAGGACACAAGCACTAGGTGATTAAAGTTTATTGTAGGCTGAAGAGAAAGAGTAAAAGGAAAATGTGAAATGTAGTCAGTTCGTTATAACTTACTTGAGCCTCGTATGAATAGTGAGGAAACAAGACAATGTAGTAATGACTAATAGTTATATTGAAATCTCCTCATTAATTACATAATCAAATCAACCCTACTCTTCCTTATTAGTTAAAACCAATCTTAATCACTACTAAATCAATCATAATCAACACTCTTCATCAAGCTAGAACAAACAAGTCATACGTGTGAATGATGAGGTACCGATTTGAGTAAGCTGATGAGAAGGTTATATGAGAATGAAAATGTAAATAGAGATAACTAAAGTTGATACGAGAAAATAAGTTGAGAAAGCTAGGAGAAATTTTGAGATAAAGAGTAGGCAAAAATTTCACTTCCTTTCTAAAACAGCCTAGCAGAATCTCCTATGCCAAATCACTCTTTGAAATATTCGATGCCTTTATTGATGAGGCCTATAATAATTTACAGAGAGAAAGACTCTATCCAAAATTCAAATACGAAATCGAAAATATCAAATTCAGATAACTCATAATCCTAGATTCTAGCAATTAAATCTGTCTAGTGGGATATTACACTTATTTCCTGATTTCCTAAAGATAATAATAAAAACAGACTAAATTAATTAAATAACTAGCAAATAATAACTGATATTATTCTTGTCTGAGGCACTTCCTTTTCTTGAATAAATCAACCAATAGCAAAGATCAGGATCGCTATCAGTGGAGCTTGTTGCAAATTTAGAAAATACAAGTCCTTTTATAGCATTGATGAGAACGTTAGCTGCAAAATGATGGTTGGTATTTACCAAGGATACCCATTCCTTGGGCTGCTATTTGGCCAAATCAGGGAACCAGTAGAGGGGCTTGTAAGTTATGGCTGTTGCAGCTAGGTGTGGTGAGGATTACAGGATTATTGCAAAATGATGGCTGGTAATTGTTCGGATTTACCAAGGATACTGTTGTGTTATTAATATTTTACTTTAAATATTAGTTAGTAGTAAGGAGCAACACTAGCCGTAGGTCTTTAGCCGTTATAGAGCGGCATGAGATTGAACGACACTAGCTGTATTACTTAACTTATTGACTCAGACTAACTCCTATGGTGACTACCCCTGATCCCCTCTGCCTATATAAAGGACACCCTATTGTAAATTCCTCTGTTGTTGATCCTATTGGCAGTAAGACGGACTATTCAGGATATCCTCTGTTCTTATGTTCTTCTCCAATTCTCTCATCTCTCTTCTTCTTCTCGTCTCTAACTGTCTCTCTATCTCTCGTTCTTTCCCTTCTTTCCTAATTCTACACTAATTCATCTCTATTTTACAATAGAGTTACATCAGATACCCATCTCTTGGGAGTGTTTGAGATCCTTAGGCAGCGAGCCTCTGTCAAGTGCCCCATTGAAATATCCAAGGATATGCATCACTGCTGAACACTAGCATGTGATAATCATAGGCATTGACTAGTTACATTTATCCACACCAATTCATCCTACGACTGTCTCCACTACCCCAATTGGAAATGTTTGTGATCTTCATGCAGCAAGCCAGGTGCCCCTTTGAAATATTTAAGAATATGCCACACTATTGAGCGGTAATGTTAGTAATTGGCTTGCTACATCCGCAACAAATCACCCGATGGGGTCCCGGGGGTGGTTGGGGAATGGAGAGGTCACTGCTTGGTCCACATGTATCAGTCACCAATAATGAAATATATCAAACCATCAATGAAATATCAAAGACAAAATCATTAAAATCAATTACCCTTCATGAAATGTAGATGGAAAATGATCCAATGTATGACTGAACAAGATACTATCACTACGATCACTACCCGTATATTTCCTCATTCGTAGCGGAGAAAGAAAATAGTCCTAATGTTCATGGGTTACGTTGCCTTATATTATTCCATGTCTAACAGGGAAAATCCCAATAGAATCGAAACACCACAATAATCGATAACGTAAAAACTATATTGGGAATAGCCAACGGAATATATAGAACCGGTGCCCTAAAGGATGTGGTCAGAAAGCCACACAAGATCATCCGGAAAGAATATGGGGTTATATGTACATGGAGAGAAAGAAAAACGAACAAAAAAAGAAAAGATAAGATAAGCAAACCTGCAAGGATCGGATATGGGTGGAAGGATTATGTCTCAGAGAACGAGCAGCGCGAATCGCAGAGGATTGAAGGACCGAACGTTGAAGATTCTGTGCAATCGACGATAATGATTCCGACGATTCTAGTTTTGACGGTGATGAAGATTCATCTCTACAAACTGTTGAGCACGGCGAGTTCATCTCAGCCATTTTTCGAATGCGTGGGTTTACACACTTTGTTGCGGGACAGTGGAGTTAATCAACCGTACAGGAGTTTGAGCAAAAAAAAAAAATCAACCGTACAGGAGAGAATTTTTTTTTGATAGGACGTACAGGAGATTTTTTTTTTTTGGGGTATAAGTACAGGAGAGAAATTGAAGACACCAGACGGCTCATATATGGGGATGGGCATGTGGAACTAACTTATGCTAGAAGGGAAATTACGTTGTGCTGACTGGCTGGCAAGGAGGTTCACTTGGAGGACTGATCAGACCATTCTTCTGCAGGATATACCAACAGGCTTACAAGGGCGAGTCCAAAT
>JAFJYJ010000092.1:2162500-2169435 GCA_019022615.1 Acacia melanoxylon
GGGTTTAGGGTTTAGGGTTTAGGGTTTAGGGTTTAGGGTTTAGGGTTTAGGGTTTAGGGTTTAGGGTTTAGGGTTTAGGGTTTAGGGTTTAGGGTTTAGGGTTTAGGGTTTAGGGTTTAGGGTTTAGGGTTTAGGGTTTAGGGTTTAGGGTTTAGGGTTTAGGGTTTAGGGTTTAGGGTTTAGGGTTTAGGGTTTAGGGTTTAGGGTTTAGGGTTTAGGGTTTAGGGTTTAGGGTTTAGGGTTTAGGGTTTAGGGTTTAGGGTTTAGGGTTTAGGGTTTAGGGTTTAGGGTTTAGGGTTTAGGGTTTAGGGTTTAGGGTTTAGGGTTTAGGGTTTAGGGTTTAGGGTTTAGGGTTTAGGGTTTAGGGTTTAGGGTTTAGGGTTTAGGGTTTAGGGTTTAGGGTTTAGGGTTTAGGGTTTAGGGTTTAGGGTTTAGGGTTTAGGGTTTAGGGTTTAGGGTTTAGGGTTTAGGGTTTAGGGTTTAGGGTTTAGGGTTTAGGGTTTAGGGTTTAGGGTTTAGGGTTTAGGGTTTAGGGTTTAGGGTTTAGGGTTTAGGGTTTAGGGTTTAGGGTTTAGGGTTTAGGGTTTAGGGTTTAGGGTTTAGGGTTTAGGGTTTAGGGTTTAGGGTTTAGGGTTTAGGGTTTAGGGTTTAGGGTTTAGGGTTTAGGGTTTAGGGTTTAGGGTTTAGGGTTTAGGGTTTAGGGTTTAGGGTTTAGGGTTTAGGGTTTAGGGTTTAGGGTTTAGGGTTTAGGGTTTAGGGTTTAGGGTTTAGGGTTTAGGGTTTAGGGTTTAGGGTTTAGGGTTTAGGGTTTAGGGTTTAGGGTTTAGGGTTTAGGGTTTAGGGTTTAGGGTTTAGGGTTTAGGGTTTAGGGTTTAGGGTTTAGGGTTTAGGGTTTAGGGTTTAGGGTTTAGGGTTTAGGGTTTAGGGTTTAGGGTTTAGGGTTTAGGGTTTAGGGTTTAGGGTTTAGGGTTTAGGGTTTAGGGTTTAGGGTTTAGGGTTTAGGGTTTAGGGTTTAGGGTTTAGGGTTTAGGGTTTAGGGTTTAGGGTTTAGGGTTTAGGGTTTAGGGTTTAGGGTTTAGGGTTTAGGGTTTAGGGTTTAGGGTTTAGGGTTTAGGGTTTAGGGTTTAGGGTTTAGGGTTTAGGGTTTAGGGTTTAGGGTTTAGGGTTTAGGGTTTAGGGTTTAGGGTTTAGGGTTTAGGGTTTAGGGTTTAGGGTTTAGGGTTTAGGGTTTAGGGTTTAGGGTTTAGGGTTTAGGGTTTAGGGTTTAGGGTTTAGGGTTTAGGGTTTAGGGTTTAGGGTTTAGGGTTTAGGGTTTAGGGTTTAGGGTTTAGGGTTTAGGGTTTAGGGTTTAGGGTTTAGGGTTTAGGGTTTAGGGTTTAGGGTTTAGGGTTTAGGGTTTAGGGTTTAGGGTTTAGGGTTTAGGGTTTAGGGTTTAGGGTTTAGGGTTTAGGGTTTAGGGTTTAGGGTTTAGGGTTTAGGGTTTAGGGTTTAGGGTTTAGGGTTTAGGGTTTAGGGTTTAGGGTTTAGGGTTTAGGGTTTAGGGTTTAGGGTTTAGGGTTTAGGGTTTAGGGTTTAGGGTTTAGGGTTTAGGGTTTAGGGTTTAGGGTTTAGGGTTTAGGGTTTTAGGGTTTAGGGTTTAGGGTTTAGGGTTTAGGGTTTAGGGTTTAGGGTTTAGGGTTTAGGGTTTAGGGTTTAGGGTTTAGGGTTTAGGGTTTAGGGTTTAGGGTTTAGGGTTTAGGGTTTAGGGTTTAGGGTTTAGGGTTTAGGGTTTAGGGTTTAGGGTTTAGGGTTTAGGGTTTAGGGTTTAGGGTTTAGGGTTTAGGGTTTAGGGTTTAGGGTTTAGGGTTTAGGGTTTAGGGTTTAGGGTTTAGGGTTTAGGGTTTAGGGTTTAGGGTTTAGGGTTTAGGGTTTAGGGTTTAGGGTTTAGGGTTTAGGGTTTAGGGTTTAGGGTTTAGGGTTTAGGGTTTAGGGTTTAGGGTTTAGGGTTTAGGGTTTAGGGTTTAGGGTTTAGGGTTTAGGGTTTAGGGTTTAGGGTTTAGGGTTTAGGGTTTAGGGTTTAGGGTTTAGGGTTTAGGGTTTAGGGTTTAGGGTTTAGGGTTTAGGGTTTAGGGTTTAGGGTTTAGGGTTTAGGGTTTAGGGTTTAGGGTTTAGGGTTTAGGGTTTAGGGTTTAGGGTTTAGGGTTTAGGGTTTAGGGTTTAGGGTTTAGGGTTTAGGGTTTAGGGTTTAGGGTTTAGGGTTTAGGGTTTAGGGTTTAGGGTTTAGGGTTTAGGGTTTAGGGTTTAGGGTTTAGGGTTTAGGGTTTAGGGTTTAGGGTTTAGGGTTTAGGGTTTAGGGTTTAGGGTTTAGGGTTTAGGGTTTAGGGTTTAGGGTTTAGGGTTTAGGGTTTAGGGTTTAGGGTTTAGGGTTTAGGGTTTAGGGTTTAGGGTTTAGGGTTTAGGGTTTAGGGTTTAGGGTTTAGGGTTTAGGGTTTAGGGTTTAGGGTTTAGGGTTTAGGGTTTAGGGTTTAGGGTTTAGGGTTTAGGGTTTAGGGTTTAGGGTTTAGGGTTTAGGGTTTAGGGTTTAGGGTTTAGGGTTTAGGGTTTAGGGTTTAGGGTTTAGGGTTTAGGGTTTAGGGTTTAGGGTTTAGGGTTTAGGGTTTAGGGTTTAGGGTTTAGGGTTTAGGGTTTAGGGTTTAGGGTTTAGGGTTTAGGGTTTAGGGTTTAGGGTTTAGGGTTTAGGGTTTAGGGTTTAGGGTTTAGGGTTTAGGGTTTAGGGTTTAGGGTTTAGGGTTTAGGGTTTAGGGTTTAGGGTTTAGGGTTTAGGGTTTAGGGTTTAGGGTTTAGGGTTTAGGGTTTAGGGTTTAGGGTTTAGGGTTTAGGGTTTAGGGTTTAGGGTTTAGGGTTTAGGGTTTAGGGTTTAGGGTTTAGGGTTTAGGGTTTAGGGTTTAGGGTTTAGGGTTTAGGGTTTAGGGTTTAGGGTTTAGGGTTTAGGGTTTAGGGTTTAGGGTTTAGGGTTTAGGGTTTAGGGTTTAGGGTTTAGGGTTTAGGGTTTAGGGTTTAGGGTTTAGGGTTTAGGGTTTAGGGTTTAGGGTTTAGGGTTTAGGGTTTAGGGTTTAGGGTTTAGGGTTTAGGGTTTAGGGTTTAGGGTTTAGGGTTTAGGGTTTAGGGTTTAGGGTTTAGGGTTTAGGGTTTAGGGTTTAGGGTTTAGGGTTTAGGGTTTAGGGTTTAGGGTTTAGGGTTTAGGGTTTAGGGTTTAGGGTTTAGGGTTTAGGGTTTAGGGTTTAGGGTTTAGGGTTTAGGGTTTTAGGGTTTAGGGTTTAGGGTTTAGGGTTTAGGGTTTAGGGTTTAGGGTTTAGGGTTTAGGGTTTAGGGTTTAGGGTTTAGGGTTTAGGGTTTAGGGTTTAGGGTTTAGGGTTTAGGGTTTAGGGTTTAGGGTTTAGGGTTTAGGGTTTAGGGTTTAGGGTTTAGGGTTTAGGGTTTAGGGTTTAGGGTTTAGGGTTTAGGGTTTAGGGTTTAGGGTTTAGGGTTTAGGGTTTAGGGTTTAGGGTTTAGGGTTTAGGGTTTAGGGTTTAGGGTTTAGGGTTTAGGGTTTAGGGTTTAGGGTTTAGGGTTTAGGGTTTAGGGTTTAGGGTTTAGGGTTTAGGGTTTAGGGTTTAGGGTTTAGGGTTTAGGGTTTAGGGTTTAGGGTTTAGGGTTTAGGGTTTAGGGTTTAGGGTTTAGGGTTTAGGGTTTAGGGTTTAGGGTTTAGGGTTTAGGGTTTAGGGTTTAGGGTTTAGGGTTTAGGGTTTAGGGTTTAGGGTTTAGGGTTTAGGGTTTAGGGTTTAGGGTTTAGGGTTTAGGGTTTAGGGTTTAGGGTTTAGGGTTTAGGGTTTAGGGTTTAGGGTTTAGGGTTTAGGGTTTAGGGTTTAGGGTTTAGGGTTTAGGGTTTAGGGTTTAGGGTTTAGGGTTTAGGGTTTAGGGTTTAGGGTTTAGGGTTTAGGGTTTAGGGTTTAGGGTTTAGGGTTTAGGGTTTAGGGTTTAGGGTTTAGGGTTTAGGGTTTAGGGTTTAGGGTTTAGGGTTTAGGGTTTAGGGTTTAGGGTTTAGGGTTTAGGGTTTAGGGTTTAGGGTTTAGGGTTTAGGGTTTAGGGTTTAGGGTTTAGGGTTTAGGGTTTAGGGTTTAGGGTTTAGGGTTTAGGGTTTAGGGTTTAGGGTTTAGGGTTTAGGGTTTAGGGTTTAGGGTTTAGGGTTTAGGGTTTAGGGTTTAGGGTTTAGGGTTTAGGGTTTAGGGTTTAGGGTTTAGGGTTTAGGGTTTAGGGTTTAGGGTTTAGGGTTTAGGGTTTAGGGTTTAGGGTTTAGGGTTTAGGGTTTAGGGTTTAGGGTTTAGGGTTTAGGGTTTAGGGTTTAGGGTTTAGGGTTTAGGGTTTAGGGTTTAGGGTTTAGGGTTTAGGGTTTAGGGTTTAGGGTTTAGGGTTTAGGGTTTAGGGTTTAGGGTTTAGGGTTTAGGGTTTAGGGTTTAGGGTTTAGGGTTTAGGGTTTAGGGTTTAGGGTTTAGGGTTTAGGGTTTAGGGTTTAGGGTTTAGGGTTTAGGGTTTAGGGTTTAGGGTTTAGGGTTTAGGGTTTAGGGTTTAGGGTTTAGGGTTTAGGGTTTAGGGTTTAGGGTTTAGGGTTTAGGGTTTAGGGTTTAGGGTTTAGGGTTTAGGGTTTAGGGTTTAGGGTTTAGGGTTTAGGGTTTAGGGTTTAGGGGGTTTAGGGTTTAGGGTTTAGGGTTTAGGGTTTAGGGTTTAGGGTTTAGGGTTTAGGGTTTAGGGTTTAGGGTTTAGGGTTTAGGGTTTAGGGTTTAGGGTTTAGGGTTTAGGGTTTAGGGTTTAGGGTTTAGGGTTTAGGGTTTAGGGTTTAGGGTTTAGGGTTTAGGGTTTAGGGTTTAGGGTTTAGGGTTTAGGGTTTAGGGTTTAGGGTTTAGGGTTTAGGGTTTAGGGTTTAGGGTTTAGGGTTTAGGGTTTAGGGTTTAGGGTTTAGGGTTTAGGGTTTAGGGTTTAGGGTTTAGGGTTTAGGGTTTAGGGTTTAGGGTTTAGGGTTTAGGGTTTAGGGTTTAGGGTTTAGGGTTTAGGGTTTAGGGTTTAGGGTTTAGGGTTTAGGGTTTAGGGTTTAGGGTTTAGGGTTTAGGGTTTAGGGTTTAGGGTTTAGGGTTTAGGGTTTAGGGTTTAGGGTTTAGGGTTTAGGGTTTAGGGTTTAGGGTTTAGGGTTTAGGGTTTAGGGTTTAGGGTTTAGGGTTTAGGGTTTAGGGTTTAGGGTTTAGGGTTTAGGGTTTAGGGTTTAGGGGTTTAGGGTTTAGGGTTTTTTTAGGGTTTAGGGTTTAGGGTTTAGGGTTTAGGGTTTAGGGTTTAGGGTTTAGGGTTTAGGGTTTAGGGTTTAGGGTTTAGGGTTTAGGGTTTAGGGTTTAGGGTTTAGGGTTTAGGGTTTAGGGTTTAGGGTTTAGGGTTTAGGGTTTAGGGTTTAGGGTTTAGGGTTTAGGGTTTAGGGTTTAGGGTTTAGGGTTTAGGGTTTAGGGTTTAGGGTTTAGGGTTTAGGGTTTAGGGTTTAGGGTTTAGGGTTTAGGGTTTAGGGTTTAGGGTTTAGGGTTTAGGGTTTAGGGTTTAGGGTTTAGGGTTTAGGGTTTAGGGTTTAGGGTTTAGGGTTTAGGGTTTAGGGTTTAGGGTTTAGGGTTTAGGGTTTAGGGTTTAGGGTTTAGGGTTTAGGGTTTAGGGTTTAGGGTTTAGGGTTTAGGGTTTAGGGTTTAGGGTTTAGGGTTTAGGGTTTAGGGTTTAGGGTTTAGGGTTTAGGGTTTAGGGTTTAGGGTTTAGGGTTTAGGGTTTAGGGTTTAGGGTTTAGGGTTTAGGGTTTAGGGTTTAGGGTTTAGGGTTTAGGGTTTAGGGTTTAGGGTTTAGGGTTTAGGGTTTAGGGTTTAGGGTTTAGGGTTTAGGGTTTAGGGTTTAGGGTTTAGGGTTTAGGGTTTAGGGTTTAGGGTTTAGGGTTTAGGGTTTAGGGTTTAGGGTTTAGGGTTTAGGGTTTAGGGTTTAGGGTTTAGGGTTTAGGGTTTAGGGTTTAGGGTTTAGGGTTTAGGGTTTAGGGTTTAGGGTTTAGGGTTTAGGGTTTAGGGTTTAGGGTTTAGGGTTTAGGGTTTAGGGTTTTAGGGTTTAGGGTTTAGGGTTTAGGGTTTAGGGTTTAGGGTTTAGGGTTTAGGGTTTAGGGTTTAGGGTTTAGGGTTTAGGGTTTAGGGTTTAGGGTTTAGGGTTTAGGGTTTAGGGTTTAGGGTTTAGGGTTTAGGGTTTAGGGTTTAGGGTTTAGGGTTTAGGGTTTAGGGTTTAGGGTTTAGGGTTTAGGGTTTAGGGTTTAGGGTTTAGGGTTTAGGGTTTAGGGTTTAGGGTTTAGGGTTTAGGGTTTAGGGTTTAGGGTTTAGGGTTTAGGGTTTAGGGTTTAGGGTTTAGGGTTTAGGGTTTAGGGTTTAGGGTTTAGGGTTTAGGGTTTAGGGTTTAGGGTTTAGGGTTTAGGGTTTAGGGTTTTAGGGTTTAGGGTTTAGGGTTTAGGGTTTAGGGTTTAGGGTTTAGGGTTTAGGGTTTAGGGTTTAGGGTTTAGGGTTTAGGGTTTAGGGTTTAGGGTTTAGGGTTTAGGGTTTAGGGTTTAGGGTTTAGGGTTTAGGGTTTAGGGTTTAGGGTTTAGGGTTTAGGGTTTAGGGTTTAGGGTTTAGGGGTTTTAGGGTTTAGGGTTTAGGGTTTAGGGTTTAGGGTTTAGGGTTTAGGGTTTAGGGTTTAGGGTTTAGGGTTTAGGGTTTAGGGTTTAGGGTTTAGGGTTTAGGGTTTAGGGTTTAGGGTTTAGGGTTTAGGGTTTAGGGTTTAGGGTTTAGGGTTTAGGGTTTAGGGTTTAGGGTTTAGGGTTTAGGGTTTAGGGTTTAGGGTTTAGGGTTTAGGGTTTAGGGTTTAGGGTTTAGGGTTTAGGGTTT